>CM060955.1:167232145-167554645 GCA_030765055.1 Mantis religiosa | reverse complement strand
AGGAATCGGGGTTGTAGAATTTCAAGGCGGTGTAGGTGAGACTTGGCTGCTACTGGCGTATGTGATAGCTGGCCGGAGTACTTGCTTATACAGTAGCAGTTTTTTTAGGCAGAGACGTCACCGACCATTGGTTATAGAGAGGGTATAGCATACCCATTCTTTTGTTAACCTTATTAGACACATATATAATGTTACCCAATCGGCAAACTTGCGGTCGACTACGCGAGGGGAAGGCCAGTGGAGGGGGGGTGTGTGGCATCGGTACCGCACACTCGACAGTCAGCTGCCGCCTTCGGAGGCGTGACAGAGTGGAGGGAGGGGAAACCACAGGGGTTGCTGAACCTTCATTTCGCCCTCCTCCTGTCGCTCGAAAGAACGCGAAACCTCCGGAATATTTTTCCCCTCCATGGTACAGAATTCTCTAGAAACATTTAGCCACCTATAAATAGAGGGACGATGCGACCGAGAGTTCAGTTCTTGGCGAGCAGCCGTGAGGAGCGCCCAGTGAGGGACTGGAAGACTGTGTACGTGCATCGGAGGAATGTACGTAACTGTGAGCGTGCAGTGGAACTGTAACGGATGAACCGGTGCATTGTAATTGTGTACATTACGTAATTATGTGTAATCGGCAAGTGTTCCGACCGTAATTCGGTGGAAATATAGAACATTGTTGAGTTGTGCAATTGTACTTTCAATTTCACAAACCCACAAAGTCACAATTATGTGGTCTCCCCAAGTCAATTTGATGTCGAGTGGAACACCAAGATACTTAACGTAAGTTTTCCAATGGACGTCCTCACCAACTAGGCGAATTGGTGAAAGCTCCACTATTCGTCTTCGAGAGAAGGTGATGGCCTGGCTCTTCTGTGGGTTGACGTGTAGGCGCCAACGTTTGAACCAAGTAGTGAGGATGTCGGCATATTTCTGAATCCTGTGAGTACACAGATTGAGCTCTGATGACGTGGAGGTGACAGCTGTATCGTCAGCAATGATATACAGCGAGCAGCGTGGCAGGGATGGAAGGGTGTTGATGTATAGAAGGAAGGGAGTGGGTGCCAGGACACTACCTTGGGGAACGCTAGGTCTGATGGGATGGAATGAGGATAAGATTCCATCGTGGGAGACAAAAATCTCAAAGTTTTGTTTTGCATGAACTATAGTGATTTTATTTACCACAAAATGACAATAAGAGCGGTGTTTAACAATTTGGTGGTTAGCGGTGACATAGTCCAGTGCCATTTTCGAACAAAATACGGGAAATATCCTCCCTCCGACCACTCTATTCGCAGATGGTACCCATAATTTGTGGATATACGAGGCACATTTTTTAAGTCAGTACCGTTTTGGAATTAAAAAAAGTCGTGCATTAATATCGCAATAATTTTATTTTTATATGAAAGCCTGTATCTTAATATACTTTTCTACATAATTTCGGTGAATATTGAGGCACTTGTTATAACGTGGCACCAGTTTTTGAATACCCTCCTTATAAAATTCTGCCGCCCGACGTGTTAACCACTGTATCACAACTGTTTTGACTTCGTTATCGTCTTGAAGACGCTGAGCGCCCAGATGTTTCTTCAAGTGCATGAACAAATGATAGTTGCTGGGCACCAGATCCGGACTGTATGGAGGATGATCTAGAGTTTCCCATTGAAAAGATTTGATGAGATCTTTGGTCCGATTAGCCACATGTGGACGGACATTGTCATGCAGCAAAACGATACCCTTACTCAACTTACGTCTTTTGTTCTGGATTGCACGGTGCAGATTGTTCAATGTCTCACAATAAGACGCTGCATTGATTGTCTCATTACGAGGCAGAAACTCCACTAGCAATACTCGTTTTCTGTCCCAAAAACTGTGCACATGATTTTCCGGGCAGAAATTGTTTGCTTAAACTTCACTTTTGTGGGAGATGATGAATGCCGAATTTCATGGATTGTTGTTTCGATTCTAGTGTGACGTAGGCCAGCGATGTTTCGTCACCAATTACAATTTGGTCTAAAAATTCTTCAGCTTCATTGTGGTACCACTCAAGGAAAGTCAATGCATTGCCTAAACGTTGGGTTCTGTGCAAATCCGTCAACATTTTCGGAACCCAACGTGAACACAATTTCCGGTACTTCAAGTTCTCGGTCACAATGCGATACAAAACACTACGAGAATATTGAGGAAAATAGTCGCACAATGATGAAATTGTAAAGCGTCTGTTTTCTCTCACCTTTTCGTCCACTTTCTGCACCAAATCTTCAGTAACGACCGAAGGATGCCCACTCCGTTCTTCATCATGCACACTTGTGCGGCCATCTTTAAATGCTCTCACCCATTTCCTTACCATTCCATCATTCATAATGTTTTTTCCGTAAACTTCACAGATCTCACGATGAATATCGATCGGTTTTACACCTTTAGCACTAAGAAATCGTATAACAGCCCGTACTATACAATCGGCGGGACTCACGATTGTCGGAGGCATCTTAAACACTCAGTAACCAAAGTATACAATGAAGAATCAGGCTGTAATGGCGTCAGTGCGTAGACAAGTGATGTAGGTAACCAGCGCGCATGCGCGGAACGCCGACCGTAGCGCTGCGGCGGCGGAATCGCAAAACGGTACTGACTTAAAAACATGCCTCGTAGATCGCGCAATAGTGCTTGAACACTGAAATATTCAAATAAAAGCTTTGGTGCTTCAGCAGTTTTTCCTGGCCTTCATTATCAGTTTCATCTCAAGTATAACTGGGTTGTTTGTTTTATGTGTCGCTATTCAGGGAAGTCTTTAGAGATGTGTTCAAGTTATAACACCTGTTTTTTCAGGACTGGGAACAATGTTTTGTTTTAAATACACGTGGACTCTTTGTGTATGTATGGCAGAGCCAGCACCACTGTAGGGTGCATAGAACTCTATTGGCAGCGCCGAGTACCGTTTTTGATACTTAAAATGGCGACGTTTTCATTGCAATAACGGCGTGTAATAATTTGTTTTCTTAATTTTCGTGGTGTGACAGCTATTGAATTTCAGTGCCTGTTGAGTGAGGCCTGTGGTGATGGTACCATGGATGTGTCTCATGTACGTTCCTGGGTGCGACAGTTCAATGAAGACAGAACATCGTGTGACAACAAACCAACACAGTTAAGTGAGGCATGTGGTGATGGTACCATGGATGTGTCTAATGTACGTTCCTGGGTGTGACAGTTCAATGAAGTCAGAACATCGTCTGACAACAAACCAAGACAGTTAAGTGAGACATGTGGTGATGCTATCAAGGATGTGTTTAATGTACGTTCCTGGGTGTGACAGTTCAATGAAGGAACATCGTGTGACAACAAACCAAGACAGTTAAGTGAGGCATGTGGTGATGGTACCATGGATGTGTCTAATGTACGTTCCTGGGTGTGACAGTTCAATGAAGACAAAACATCGTGTGAAAACAAAGACAGTTAAGTGAGGCCTGTGGTGATGGTACCATGGATGTGTCTAATGTACGTTCCTGTGTGCGACAGTTTAGTGAAAGCAGAACATCGTGTGACAACAAATCAAGACAGTGTAGTGAGGCACGTGGTGCAACAGTTCCATGAAGGCAGAACATCGTGTGCAGATCAACACAGTCACGGCCTCGCACCAGCAGGTCTGACGACATGATCCAGCGAGTGGAGAACGATCGCCGATTGAGCATTTTCACATCTTCATGCAGGATTGCGTTGTCAGATCCCACGGAAATGCCAATTTTGGAGGCGATGTTGTTTGTTTGTTGAGTATATGTTTGTGGAGTGTCATATCGAGCATTTGTGAAGTATGTAAATAAGATTTATCTTACATTAATTACATTTAGGCTTATGAGTTTTTGTAACCAGACATTCATTTAGAATATAATCTATTTATTGTGCATATACCAAACCTTTAAAGTTAACAAATTTGGCTGCATTTATTTGTCTTTACCTTGTTGCTACCATGGTTTCCATGACACCCCGGTCTTCTGCTCTGTCAGGTAGTTCTTAGCTTCCATGCCTCCTTGTTACTTAATTAGTCCCTTTCTTCCCCCTCATCTTCCTTTCTTATATTCTTTACATTTATTTGTCTTTACCTTGTTGCTACCTTGTCTTACATGACACCCTGGTCTTCTGCTCTGCCAGTTAGCTCTTAGCCTCCATGCCTCCTTGTTACTTAATTAGCCCCTTTCTTCCCCCTCATCATCCTTTCTTATATTCTTTACATTTATCTGTCTTCACCTTGTTGCTACCTTGGTTTACATGACACCCTGGTCTTCTTATTTACCAGGTAGCTCTTAACCTCCATACCTCCTTGTTAATTAATTAGCCCCTTTCTTCCCCCTCATCTTCCTTTCTTATATTCTTTACATTTATTTGTCTTTACCTTGTTGCTACCTTGGTTTACATGAAACCCTGTTCTTCTGCTGTGCCAGGTAGCTCTTAACCTCCATGCCTCCTTGTTACTTAATTAGCCCCTTTCTTCCCCCTCATCTTCGTTTATTATATTCCTTACATTTATTTTTCTTTACCTTGTTGCTACCTTGGTTTACATGACTCCCCGGTCTTCTGCTCTGCCAGGTAGCTCTTAACCTCCATGCCTTCTTGTTACTTAATTAGCCCCTTTCTTCCCCCTCATCATCCTTTCTTATATTGTTTACATTTATCTGTCTTCACCTTGTTGCTACCTTGGTTTACATGACACCCCGGTCTTCTGTTCTGTCAGGTAGCTCTTAACCTCCATGTCTCCTTGTTACTTAATTAGCCCTTTTTTTACTCCTTATCTTCCTTTCTTATATTCTTTACATTTATGACCCATTTTTCTTTTACTTTCTGCAAGAACTTACCTTCTTTTCCTCCCTGCACGTTAACATTTTTATAGCCACTATCCTCTTCTCTACTTTCTCCCATTTATTCCCAAACCTTTTTCTCCATATTGCAAATTCCTCGCATTCTGATACATACTATTTGTTCTATGCATTCTTTTCCCCCACACAATTTGCAAATTCCGTTTTCCCTCTCTCTTATCCCTTTTAGAAATATTATTCCTGTTCTCATCTATACTAACTTCTCTCTCTTGCCTATTGCAGTAATCTACATATGCTTCTCGTTCCCAATTTCTTTTTATTTGCTTGTAAAATTGTAATGATTTCATATTTTCTAGATTTCCCCATATACCATGTATATTTGAATATGTTGCCTAGCGAGTATACAGAACCGCGCTACAGTAGTGCTGAAGAAGTTGCCTAGCAACTCTCTCAGGCTCGGCTTCGAAAAAGAAACAACTGCTAACATGATGCACGTGATTAAAATTATACAAGGCCTTTATGGTACAGCAAAATCGCGGTTGTTATGGAATGGTTGGCTTTCCATTCCAGTACGAATAGGCCGGTCAGTGCGTCTAGGTTGCCCGTTATCAATGGGGCTTTTTTCTCTAGCGTTAAACCCCCTAATTCAAAGACTGCAAGATACGCTACATAGGGTTATTGTGTACAATGAACGCTTTAAACTCATTGCTTATGCGGATGATGTCACCATTGTAGCGACAAACAATCACGATATGTCAGCCCTACAGAAAGGATTGGAGATCTATACAAGGATGTTGGGTGCAGCGTTAAACGTACACAAATCTGAGATATTACTGCTTGGACAGTGGTTAGAACCAGTACAAACACTGGGAATGAAATGTACTACCACCACCAGGATACTTGGTATCACTTTTATGGGAGATATGGAAGCCACTATAGTTTACAACTGGAGAGAAAATATCAATCACTTGCGATATTCGTTATCGTTGGAGAGGGCTCGGAACCTTAATTTGATGCAGCGAATTTGGTACATACATATATATGGTCTCAGTCAAATTTGGTACTTACCGCAGATACTGCCAATTCCGAAACTTGAAGCACAGAGACTTGAGCAACTGCTTGGCTATTTCTTATGAACTGGGAAAGCCTACAGGGTGAGCAGAGAACAGTTACGACTGCCGCAATCCAAAGGTAGATGTGGACTGGTGGACATTGCCAAGAAATGCATGGCCTTATTAGGGAAAACTGCTGTCAGATCACTGGGTGGTAATGGTTCATCAATAGATGGGAGTTTCTGGCAGGATCAGATACAGCACGCTCAGAGGATATATCTGGGATTCAAACCCATTGTTAACCATCTCAGACATCTGCCGGACACCACTGCTGACCTCGCAGTTTTTGAATCAACGAGAAAACAGTAACAGCTGCTCAATACATGGCAGTGTATACCCAATATTGAAGAGAAACAGAATAGAGAATGGAAACTTATATGGAAGATTCTGTTCAATAAAGTTGTTCTTACTGATTGGCAAGAGATAGAATATGAAATATTAAACGAGAACGTACAAACATCGGAGAAATTATGGCGACATGACTGTGCAACATGTAACATATGCCAAAATTGTTCACAAATAGACACCTTGGAACATAGGATTGCCTCTTGCAAACAGGTGCATCATATCTGGATGGTGCTCAGAGACTTTATTGGAAAATAGTACCCGCCGGAGTTTCCAACATGTCTTCGAAGGCTACAGCGACTGGAATTCAGTTTTAAAGACACGGCGCTCTACAGATGTGCGATCTGGTTGGTAATGGGAACATTACCCTGGATAATTCAGAAAAATCCTGGAAATGTGGCATTACAGAGGGAATGATTTGAATTCCTGCGAAGGGAACGCTGGAAGCTAATCACGGCGGGGCTCAGTGATTCTATGGAGCCTTATATCATCCGATTTGAGCTCCATTACACTGGTTCAGAAGTCAACTTCCATCCCAAAGTCTAGACTGGGTGCTTTCACGGAGTGCAGACAATCTTTAGCAAGATCATTTTGCTCACCACAAGTTTCTTAGAACAGTATTCCTTCAGATAGTTAGGATGACTATCCTCTCAGATGGACGCAAATGTAAAAAATAGACTGGTTATAGAAGCTCAATACTGTAGCCTCAAATACTTCAAAAGAAGTTAAAAAATTGGCACCTTCTTAATTCATTTTATCATATTTATGAGTGTTTTAATTGTAATCTTAACACTGTACTTTAAACTGTATTAGCTTGACTTATGCTGCAAATAACAATTGATTGTAGTTTCCATAACTTGAAAGAAAATATGTAAAAATGAATAAATAAATAAATAAAGAATAAAGAAAATCGGAAAAAAGGGTAGTTGAAAGGAAAAAAAAAAACATAGCAAGAAAAATAACAACTCGCCTAATGGTGTTCTGCTGTGCGTATAATAAACTAAAGGGCTTGTTAGTCTGGCGTATAATCGGTTAGTTTTGCACTAAGTTACATTAAAGCCAATGTTGGACCCACCCAGAACAAATGAGTAATCGAATTTCACCTAAGCTGTCATTATTGAATTACTACTCACGCTGAACTACAATTGTACTGAATTGTCCACTGACAGCATCGTAGCTTTTCAACTGTCTTCTCTTCGTTCACTTAACTCACACTTCCTCACTCCATTAATCAAAGACTGACTGCCTGGCAACGGCCAAATCCTTACCTACAGCGCGAGCAGAGCGCTCCTAAAAGGAATTTTCCCATCGGAAGTAAGCCACAATACCTCACACAGTGGTTATTGGCTTATCCGACCACTTTACCTCAAGAAGAGCGAACATTATCAGCAATTGAGTCCAGGAGTCGAGGTGTACGCGCTAGTCCCGCGTCAGGTAATTAACCTCGTGGTTTTTTTATGGACGGTTTTTAAACATGCTTCTCGAGAAGCAAGCCAGGTGAAAAGACGATTAGAAATTAACGTTTAGGGAGGGTGCAGCTCTACTATTACACTGGGGAACAAAATAAAAATTATTTTCATATACCCGAAACAAAATAGGCAAATTCTTATGTAAACTGATCTGCTGATTTCAAAAATGCCCCTCAAAATGCTGTATCACGTAACGTTTTTAGGTATTCATAATTTTTATGAAAACTTACAGAAATGTGATGTGATAACTCATATTTTATTAATTGAAAATAATAGGTATTTTATTGCTAAATAACATTGAAAATAGTAATAATTATTATTATTAATTATTATTAAAATAAATAAACACAAGATAATGAAAACCAATACCTGAATTATCTCAGAAGTGTTTCACTGTTGATTGTTTTTGTATTGACTCTCCTGTTTGAGGAACCAACAATAGTCTCCCAACATGGCTGAATCCCAGCGATACCCTGGTAACGTCTTTCCATCTCAGAAATATCCTGGTGAAAACGCTCACCTTGCTCATCACTTACTACAGCTCCTAGGTTTGTAGGGAAACTATCAAGGTGAGAGTGCAAAAAGTGGATTTCAAGTGACATACGGCAACCCATTTCTTTGTAGCTCCTTAATAGTTCTGAGACTAAAGTTTCATAATTTTCTTCTTTGTTATTGCCCAGGAAGCCTTCCACCACTGATTTAAATGATTTCCATGCTGCCAGTTCAACACGTTTAAGCACTGATTAAAAAACACTGTCTTAAAGAAGTAGTCTTATTTGAGGACCGACAAATATACCTTCCTTCAATTCAGATTCACTTATTTTGGGAAAGATACTTCTTAAATACTCAAATGCACTTCCACTTTTGTCCAAACCTTTAACAAAATTCTTCATTAACCCGAGCTTTATGTGAAGTGAGGGGAGAAGAACTTTGTTTGGGTATACTAGAGGAACATACTTAACATTGCTTGCTCCAGGGGCATAGTCTTCCCTTTTCCCCCACTCTTTCACTATAAAATGCTTGTCAGTTGCCCTACTGTCCCATAAGCACAAAAAACAGCAATATTTTGGGAAACCTCCCTGCAGTCTCGTTAGCGATGCAACCACCTTGAGGTCACTACAAATTTCCCAGCCATGGTTTTGATAACTAATAGCATCTAAAATTATGGACAGGGAATCGTATGTCTCCTTCATTCCTATGGCATGAAATAAAGGTATTGAAGGTAGTAAATTGCCATTATGAAGCAACACTGCCTTTAAGGGCATGTATGACTGAAATTTCATGAAAATCGTGAAAATAACGACTTTTTTTATTTTAATTCTATAAAATAATTTAGACATTCCCGAATGTGAAAAATGCATAATTTGCCTCCGAACGCCATTTTTAAATGCTTATTTTAATGTCGGTGGCCTTTAAACTCTGTCAGAGTCACGCCCTCTTTTGCCTACATCCACATTCTTTGTCTGTTTTCCGTTCTTAAATTTTCAATTCAAGAAAAGAAAAATAAGGCTTTCAGACAAAATAGTTCCTAAAATGTTGCCAATATATCAGAGGCTGGCTTCTACAACATTACTAGAGAGGTGCAAAACAGGAAAAACACAGAATGCCAATGAATATTTGCATCATGTCCTATGGAATAAGTGCCCAAAGGAAGTTTTCATATCAAAACAAAAATTGGATCTTGCTGTTATTAAAAGCATCAGTGAGTTTAACATGGGTAGTCTTAAGTCATTGGAGCTGCAGCAAAATATCAGAGGTGAAAGTGTAGTAGACTCAGCAAGGAAAACTTCAGTGCAGCGAGATCAGACTCGTATCCTGCAAAGCAAGAAGCTAAGTTGTGCAGAAGAAAAGCAACATCTAAAGAAGAAAAAGGTGGAAAAAGCAGCAACAGAGGAGAGGAAAAAGAAATCTGAGGGTCCAACCTATCAGTCTGGTGGATTTTAATGTGAGTTATGCAATCAAATCTTTAATCGCTGTTTTCTCAATGTTCATATTTTCAGCATTTTTCTTCCTGTAAAATGCTCCTTGCGATGCAGTTTTTGTACTACATTCATGAAATATCCTACACAGGTTCAGAATATCATGAGGAATGGAAATTGCCCTAGGTTTTATTGTGAAATGTATATAAGCATATATTTTTAATTTTCAAACACAAAACTTACAGTTTTCTAGACAAAAAAAAAGAATATTTGGAAATTAAAAACATTTTGTGACCTAAACTAAAGGAGACACAGAAAAACCCAGAGCAATTTCAAAAAGTATGTGTATTATGAACATAGGGTTAAAATATTAGACCAAAATTCAAAATATTTTGTCGCAAGGGACTTTTTTAGTGACGTAACAAAAAACATACAAAATTTATCATAATTTCTGAACTGCTGGAGAAAAATGGTTTAAATTTAGGTTGTAACATGTTTACAATATACTACACCTATGGTGTAAATTTGAAAAAGCTAGCTTTATTAGTTCAGAATTTGAACATTTCAGTCATACATACCCTTAAGCTGTATTTAGAAGAGTCAGTGGCTATTATTTTAAATTAAGTCAATATGATTTGGTATCATACCTCATTTCTGTAATTTTATATAAAAGAATAAGAATATCTCAAAAACGTTACGTGATGCTGCATTTTCAGAGGCATTTTTGGAATCAGCGAGTCATTTTGCATAAGAATTAGCCTATTTTGTTTCGGGTACAAAAAGCGTGTTCCCTAGTGTTATCAGGATATTTCAATAAATGTTATAATCACAAATGAAATACTGGATATTTTTTTTTAATTTACGTCCGCCCCAACGTTATGTTATATCGGACGGTAAATGAATTGGGTGAAATAATGCTCAAATGAGTCCAGGGTCCATGGAGCTTAGAGTTACCCGACATTCGTCTCGAAGGATAAGGGAAAACCCCGGAAAACCCGTATCTAGGTAACTCACACTGACCGAGATTCGAACTGGGGACCTCTTGAATACTGGATATAACACGAATATAAATAAAGACAAAACACAAAAAAAAGTTCGCATTGCTGAACAAAAGACTGGTTTCAGGAAATAGCCTGGGTATAGAAAATTAATTGTGTCAAAGAAACGTAACTACTTAACTTGATGATCAAACTCTATAGATAGATGCAGACCGTAATTAAAGGACACAATTTTAATGCACAGTACTTGTAGATTCGTAAAGTATACAACTTATGTTAAATATATTTACTTTTGAATCAACAATTTCCTTGTTATTTATCACAAATTTTACAGTTTATATATATATATATATATATATATATATATATATATATATATATATATATATATATATTGTTCCTAATGGGAAGGCATGTCTTTTATTGTGCAAAAAGAATGTAATTTCTAAACCATCACATAGCCAGAGGTGTTAAAATGTTTGACCATCATTTTATATACCAGGGCTGCTCAATAAAGAATGATCACGGCTTTTTTTGAGAACGTATCTTTACTCATCCTCATAATTTTGATGCTCCTTCTCAAAATAGTCTCCCCTGAATGCGATGTACTTGTCCCAGCGTTTCTGCCAAACTTCAAAGACATGCTGGAAACCATTTTTGAGATATCCTTCAAAATCGCCTCCGCAGCCTTCACCACTGTCTCTGATGATGGATAATGACTCCTACGAAGGCGTTTCTTCAAGTTAGGGAATAGCAAAATTCACATGGGGATAAATCCGGACTATAGGGAGGGTGAGGGATGCACTTCACGTTGATTTTTGCAAGATATTCAGCAACAACATTGGCAATATGCGGCCGCGCATTGTCGTTGTACAGCATTCAGCCTGCTTCATGGTAATGTGGTCTTTTGCGCCTGATATGAACTTGCAATGTTTTCAGGATATCCCTGTAGCATTGCCCAGTTACTGATGTGTGTGCAGGTACAACTTGCTGATAAACCATTCCATGAATATCAAAGAATGAGATGAACATAACTTTCCCAGCAGAATCAACCACTTTTGCTTTTTTGGGGGTTGGTGATGAAGGAGATTTCCACACTGAGCTTTGCTGTTTGCTCTCAGGATCAAAATGATGTAGCCAAGTTTCATCAACAGTGATTACGTTTGAAAGAAACTCCGGATCTTCCTCTAACATCAACTTTAGCTCCATGTTACCTTAGTGGCAGTGGTAGGTGATACTGAACATGTCACAAGTTTATATCAAATAGCTTAAGGTTAACCCTTTAAAGCATGGTGGTTTCAGGTGGCAACCATAGGCTTTAATCACCTTGGAGAATGTTTCACTGCGGTTCTTTTGTTATTATAATATTATACTGGGCTTTGTCAATTATCCTGTGACTTTGCGGGTTCGTAAAATTAAAAGTTCAATTAGCACAAATTCAAAGTGTTCTTTTCTTTATTTCCGTAGAACTACACTCTGTTCAATCCTTACATTAGCAGGATTACGTCACATACACAATTACAATCTACCAAGGTCGATGACCACAACAAAGAGCTCAGTTTCCAAACACACCAGTTTTAATTACAACTCTCCTTCCGCCTTTGTTTAGATTACTCCTTGTCAAGTCACCGCTTCTTTAAATACCTTTATTTACAATTCTAGACTGTTCCATAAGAAACAAGAGACCGACTGTTCCCTATCAATATGGCACTAGAATGTTTCATTTACCTCACTTATTTATTTTTTTTTTTGAAGTATGAAAACTTTATAAATTTATAAAAAATGATTATGTAAATATATTTAATAATTTAAATATGTAAAAATGTATGTAATTGTGTGATTGGCCGAAGTAATAATTGTATGACGTAATATAATAATGTGTAGTGTTTAACGCCCGCTTTTACTACATACGGCACCGCAGGTGGTGACACTGATGATGCATGAGATGAAGAGGGAGCACCGGTGGAATGAGATGGCGGGGGAAACCGGAGGTCCCAGAGAAAACCCGCCCAGCGCCGTGTTGTCCACCATGAATCTCACTTTGTGGTCGCCTGGGATCGAACCCGGGCCGCCTTGGTGAGAGCCAAGCGGTCTAACCACTGAGCCACGGCGTGGCCTATGACGTAATATGACGTAATGTTGTGACGTGGTATTAAATCGGCCAATCACAAAATTAAGAGAGAAGCAACGATAGTTCCGAAAAATCAATAATCTTGGTAGAGAGATATTTTTGTTGTAATGGTGGGGTGTGATGAATAGTGGTGCAAGATCAAGAAAATTTAAGTAAATAGTTTGAATCTGTATAAATATAACAAAGTAAGAATTTATCGACATGTTGGAAGTGACTGGGAAAGGAAGTTCAAGCAAAATGTAATCTAAATAATACAATTAAATAGTTACAGAATTTGATTTCTCCGAAACTTTATTCCGAACCACGTCTGAAAAACAGATGTCTCATGGCTCTTATTTAGGGTAATATGATAAAATTGGTGACCAGAGGAAATAGCCGCAAAAACTCACACGAGAAGAGAAAGAATTGTGCGCCCAACATAGAAACACTGTCCCAAATTGCGCCCGAACGTGTGGCTGATGAAGATGGATACAAATTAATGACGAATGGTCACAAATTCCTGTCCCATCTCCGTGCCAAACCTTTTGTGCACGTCGCCAGGACAATACACACACAATTTTAACAGCTTTGAATTTTAAACATTATATAATGTTTACAATTACATTGTGGTGTTAAAAAGGCAAAATCCAAGCAACTGCAGTCAAATGATACCCCTCAACTTCCAAGCATGCCGCCACACCGATTATTTTACTTGCGCCCTTCCCGTCCTTTAACACAGGCACATTTGACGGCAGTTGCCGAGAGTCGAACCCACAACGTTTAGCTGTGAATGCATGGCCGGTACAAAGGTGTCGCTTTAACGATCATGACTATTCGAATCGAATGCATTGAGGCACCGCAGAAAGTGATATGAGAAGCGGTTTGGCAGAAGTGGCAAAATAATTCGTGCTGCAAAGGGTTAATAGATAAGCAATTGAAAAATTATAGAGAGAGCTATGTGAATATAAAATTAGATTTTTGTGGCTTAAAGTTTACTCGCGAAATTGTCAAAATTATACATCAAAGCCATGAACAAGCCTTCTATGCCCGATTTCACCAACAAATGTTTAGATTTAACATGAGTTTAGCAATAGTAAAAAACAAAAATTGCATTTCACCAACAAATGTTAGCGTAACACAAGTGTTAAATCTCATGTTAAACTAACACGCCGAATTTCTAATGTTAAGTCCTTAACAATTATAAAAAGTCAAGATGACGAGCATGAACTCAGCTGTTGATGTCGATTTGCTATATTTAAGACCGTCTAAATGGCATTCATAATAGAGAACGGCCTATGAGGAGAAATAATTTTGAGGAACTATCCGAAGAAAATTGTTTTACGGAGGTATAGACTGTCGAAAGATGTTGCTATGAAGGTTACTACGGAAGTACAAGAGAGGTTAGAACATGTATCGAAAGGAATATGGCGATCTCGCCTTTGTTTCAAGTATTAATAACTTAGTGACTTTATAATTCACTGAATTATGTGGATAATACACTGTCCACCTGCCGTCTTAAAACCTTCAAGTCACTTGCCCTTCTTCGCTCCTAGTTTTAAATTTACGTAATACTGAGTTAGAACATGCATTGAAAATAATATGCTGATCTCGCCTTTGCTTCAAGTATTAATAACTTTGCGATTTTATAATTCACTGAATTATGCAGATAACAAACTGTCCACCTCCCGTCTTGAAACGTTCAAGACACTCGTCACTTGTCCTTCTTCACACCTCGTTTTAAATTTACGTAATACTGACAAGTTGTTTGGTGCTTGTAGTAGTGACACATGCATTTGAATTAAATTCGGTTCCAGTATTTTCCCCGCATCTTTCTCTTTTACATTCACCACATCCGTCCTCTTATTTTCCTCGATATCCTTACACTTCGTCACCATTTCAATTAACAATTCTTTCTCCGTCGATGAGAAATTTGTCTCATGGCTTTATTTATGATTTTGTTCATCCGCCATTTGTTCAGACGAAAATGAAAACAAAAACGCATTGGAGTACGTTCAGAAAATCATCCATATCCTTCTATAGCTGTGATATTTACAAGTTTCTTGGCGTTAACACAGGTTTGTTAACATTTTAAGAAAACAAGTTGGTGAAATGCAAGAAATTTAACATTAGTTTTAGCGTTGTGACAATTGTTACGTTACATTTGTTAACGTCGATTTTAACATCTTTTGGTGAAATCGGGCATTAGTGCATTACTTTAATATCGCACTCCACACTTGGGTCCTTAAGAATGTCCGACGTCTTAAGCTTTAAGAAGATATTGCTCTGTAGTCTTCTAATTCTTCCAATTTCTAGATCCTTTATTTTATACTTCAACTGTTTCGAATTTTAGAACCCGTTCGTGACAAAAGAAAGAAGTAAAAGGGAAAAACGTGACAAACGTGTATCACAATGAGATTAAAGGTCAAAAGTGGCATGGTTAGCGGTCCTGCTGCGTAGAGTGGCCATTTAATTAAACTAATTTTGTAGTCTGCTCACTTGTGTTTAATCAAATTGGAAATTTATTAAAGGGCTACTCGTTTGTTTGCTGTAACATATTAACAATGTCAGTATGAATTCTGTTACAGGGGGCTCAGAACTCATCATGAGAGGTGCTCATATAGCAGCGATCGTCATTTGTTCCGCACTCTCAGCGGCCGTTGTAGTCGTCGCTGCAGCGATCGCCAGGTAAAATCAACTATTTTATTTTAACATAATGTTTATTATATTTCATTACTTCTTGTAAGTTTATATTTTCCTAAGATTACACTGGGTGACAGTGAAAATATTCCGGGCTTAAAATAGTGAATTTGCATGTATTTCAATCTGTTGAATTAAAAAACTATCATAAAAATGATAGAGTAGCTCTTGTTTTGAAGATAAAAGTAACATTTCATCTTTTAGAGTGAAGATTTTAAATTTGGAGAAATTTTTTGGGAGTTTGCGCACCTGTCAAATAACAAAAATAACAATCAGAGAGATATTTTGGAAATTAAGTGATGCAAAAGTTAAGGAAGGCATTTTTGTCGGACCACAAATAAGAGAACTTGTAGAGGATCCTGCATTTGAACAAATTTTGGAGGGGAAAGAAAAGGAAGCTTGGGAAGCCTTCAAGAGTGTTGTTCATGGATTTTTAGGCAACAAAAGAGATGACAACTACAAGCATTTGGTGACAGTGCTCCTTGGATACAACATGTCCCTTAAGATCCATTTTGTCCACTGCCACCTAGACTTTTTCCCTCCTAGTTGTGGAGCTGTTAGTGATGAACATGGGGAGAGATTCCATCAGGACATTTCTGTTATGGAACAAAGATATCAGGGCCGTTGGAATGAAGTAATGCTTGCGGATTGCTGTTTGTCTTTGTATAGGGATTCTGCGGAAGTCCATTACAAGAGGCAAGCTAAAAGACGACGAAGTCAATAGGCCACCACATGATTCTCTTCAGACACGACTATCTGCGAAGTATTTTTCCAGAAATTTAGAACTCTTAGCATGTATTTACTAGTTAAAAAAATCAAATGCACTTTCATTGTTGTTAGCATGTATGTAATTAAAATGTATCCTTTTCTCTCAATCCGTAAATATGTAATACTTCCACCTTGTGTATATCATAGAAACTAGAGCTAATAAAACATTTTCATTGTTATATTTGTTTCTCACAACCCAAAATTAGTAGGAATTGCCTCATGAAATGCTCAAAGCATTTAAAAATTATATGTTGTTGCTCAGTGTTATTTTTTAATTCTGTGTTTCGAAGTATAGTAGAACCTCGTTTACCCGTATTTAGTACATATTGTGACTTTGTGGGTTCGTGAAATGAAAAGTCCAATTGCACCACTCAAAAATGTTCTTTATTTCCACCGACTTACAGTTAAACTCTTGCCAATTACACAGAATTACGTAATGCACACAATTACGATTCACCAGTTCGTCCGTTACAATTTCACTAGCACTCGATATTACTTACAGTCTTCCGATGCTCTCACACAGTCTTCTCGTCGTACACTAGCACTGCATTCTTACACCAAGGACTGACTGACTGCCCCTTGCACGACGTGTTGCTTATATAGGGTCCGCTTGCCGATCTAGAAGGTTCTCGATTAGATTGAATGTCCCGTAATTTCCAGAACCTAGGGAGAATGGTAAAGAGACGGTTCAGGGGCCCGACATCCCTCTCCTAACCATCCGTTCAGTTAGTGACAGGAGACAAATGAGTGGGTGTGGCGTGGCCTCCGGTCCCTTCTCAGCTGTTGTTTGTGGTGCTTCCCGATAATTGGGTGACAATATTTCTAAATAAAATTCTGAATAGAGCTTATAATAATTTATGCAGTTCAAACCTTTCAGTTTAGTAAGAATTATAAACAAAATTTGTCACAGTTTCTTCTGGGCAGTTGGAAATACCTAATGCTGATTGCTATCCCAGTTTTATAGATAAAAGGAATAAATAATTCAGAGCAAATTACTTTTACGTACTAAGGTTAGACTAAGCTCTAACTTGAAACATGACCTAGATAGCGCTACGCCTCCCTGTTCCAAATCAGGGCTGAGAAATATCGTAAATACAAACTGCATCGTAAATACAGTAAAATATGATAATTTATAGAAATATGACATCAGAGCTGGTGTTGTACGACATAATTAAGATAAATACTTCAATCTGTTATGCAATAGACTCCATAACTGAATTAAATTGGTATATCTAACCTAAATATCATCTTTGTATGACTCCTATCGAGCTAATGTGGGCACAAATCAAAGCCGATGTGACGAAACATAGAATGATATCTACAGAACGAGATGTACGACGGGGTGTTGTAAAGTATTAATAATCACCCGGTAGTTTTATGCTAGATCGATGAAAAGTTTTCAGTGACATCATTGATCCCCCGGGACATAGTATTGGTATCTTACAGTGAGAGCCAGAAGTGACTGTGGTGTAAGATGCAGAAAATTGGGGCTCGTAGCGTCATCAAGTTCCTGCATTTGAAGGACAAAACTGTCTAGTAAATGCATGATGAGATGACGGCTGTTTATGGAAATAATTGCCCATCGTATGACACTATTGTGAGGTGGAAAAGGAATTTTCAAACTGGTCACATGTCCGTGACAGATGAGCCAAGAGCTGGTAGACCGTCAGCTGTCACAGTGAAGAAAGTGGAGTGTTTAATACTGGAAGACAGACGAGCAACCATCCAAATGATCATGAATGAGACACATCTTAGTTATGGTAGTGTGTGGACGAACTGCACATGTCTAAGGTGTCTGCACGGTGGGTTACACGTTTGTTAACCTCTTTCCAAAAGTAAACACGGCGTGACCTTTCAAGACAGATGTTGATGCTGTTGGAACAGGATGAAGATGATTGTTTGATCATCTGGTAGCCATGGATGAATCCTGGATCTATCAGTATGATCCAGAGACAAACACCATGAGCATGGAATGGAAACATGCCGATTCCTCCCTCCCAAAGAGGCAAAGTTGTAAAAATCAGGCGGGAAGGTCATGCTTTCAGTTTTGTGGGACTCTCGTCGAGTCATCCTTACAGATTATCTTGCCAAGGGTCAAACCATCACTGGCAGATACTACTACAATCTTCTGGACAAGTTACGAGCAGCTCTGATTAAGAACGTCGTGGTATGCTCTGCAAAGTTGTTCGTCTTCTGTCTGATAATGCACCAGCTCATTCATCTCATTTGAACGATGTTCAAATGAGTACAGGATACATGGAGCTTAGAGTTATCAGGCATTCATCTTTCAGGATAAGAGAAAACCTCCAACGTTAAGTCATTTCGGACGATGAATGAAATGATGTTCAAATGAGCTCAGGGTACATAGAGCTTAGAGGTACCCGACATTTATCTTTCAGAATAAGAGAAAACCTCCAACGTTAAGTCATATCGAATGATGAATGGAACGATGTTCATACGAGTACAGGGTGCATAGAGCTTAGAGTTACCAGACATTCATCTTTCAGGATAAGAGAAAACCTCCAACGTTAAGTCATTTCGAACGATGAATTGAACTATGTTCATATGAGTACAGGGTGCATAGAGCTTAGAGTTACCAGACATTCATCTTTCAGGTTAAGAGAAAACCTCCAACGTTATGTCATACCGAACGATGAATGGAACGATGTTCAAATGGGCACAGGGTACATAGAGCTTAGAGTTAGCAGGCATTCATCTTTGAGAATAGAAGCACCTTGGAAAAAACATTATCCAGACTGGTCCTCTGCAACAAGGTTCGAACGTGAGGCTGACAAGCTGTCACCTATTTTACAAAGGCGTCGAATATAATGATATGTTTTACATGTGAATTTTAACAATATGTCACTTTCAAGTACGTAACAGAAAGACGTTGTAGCTATTTGCACTTATGAAACTGTTTTCGCCGGCTTGTCTTCATTATTGCGCCTGTTGTTACTGCACTGTTTTAATGAAGCACCCTGTATATACTTTAGCTTGTTCGAAAATTACGGATATAAGATAAAAGAAATTCCTTCCTTTGTGACTGTATTTGTTAACGCGCAGTTTCTTAATAGCCCCCTTCTTTTGTTCTGTCAAGAGCAAGTAATGTATTCATAGCAAACTTCCTCGTCGAGAAATATTTCCGAGGGTTTGGGTTAATTGAATGCGCAGTCGCTTCACTTTACTGAGGCAATTATCGTCGTGCCTCTGTGTGCACGCCGGACACGAGAGTGCTCTCTGTCTTCTAATTATATTCATTTATTTACGTCTTTCACTATTAAAGCATTCCCCTCAACTTCTAAGCACGATTTTTATTTTACTGGTTATACACAAATATCAGAAGAAAGAAGGAAAGCTAATACTTGACAAAACGTGCGCTTCAAACTTCTTTATTTTCTCCAAAATCAACAGTTTAATGCAAACGTATAGTCAGTCTTTACTTTACAGAAATATAATGTTCCTACACATAGGTTCAGCTCTAACAGAAAGGTACATACCAATTCTGAACAGTTTTCCATTAGAGGAAGGTCGTATGGGATAGAACACCTTAGGGTTTTCTTAAATTTGTGATTTCTGACATTAAAACAGGTTATATAGAAACCTTTAATTTCATATTAGTACATTTATGCCCGATTTCACAAATAGATATTAAAATCCACGTTAATAAATGTATCGTAACCAATTGTCACAGTGCTAACAAATCTGTTAAATTTCTTGCATTTCACCAACTTGTTTACTGAAAATGTTGACAAACACATGTTAACGCTAGAGACTTGTAAATATTACAGCTATAGTAGGCTATGGATTAGTTGTATTATTCTTTGAACGTAGTGCGATGTACTTTTGTTTTCATTTTCGTTTGTACAGAGCTGAAAAAATGGCGGGTAAGCAAAATCGTAAGAGATGCCGTGTTAATTGAATTGGTGACGAAGTGTAAAGAGGGATGCGGTGAATGTAAAAGAGAAAGATTTCACGTGGGAAAATATTGGAAACGAATTTAATTTAAATGCATTTGTCACTACTAGAAGCATCAAACAACTTCGTCAGTATTACGTAAATTTAAAACGAGGACCGAAGAAGGACAAATGACGAGTGACTTGATCTTTCAAGACGGGAGGTGTACAGTGCATTATCCACATAATTCAGTGAATTATAAAATAGAAAACCTATTAATACTTGAAGCAAAGGCGATAGCGGCATATTCTTTTCAATACATGTTCTAACTCACAATTACGTAAATTTAAAACGAGGACCGAAGAAGGACAAGTGACGAGTGACTTGAACGTTTCAAGACGGGAGGTGGACAGCGTATTATCCACATAATTCAGTGAATTATAAAATCGTAAGGTTATTAATACTTGAAACAAAGACGAGATCGGCATATTCCTTTCGATGCATGTTCTAACTCAGTATTACGTAAATTTAAAACGAGGAGCGAACAAGGACAAGTGACGAGTGACTTGAACGTTTCAAGACGGGAGGTGGACAGTGTATTATCCACATAATTCAGTGAATTATAAAATCACAAAGTTATTAATACTGAAAGCAAAGACGAGATCGGCATATTTCTTTCGATGCATGTTCTAACTCAGTATTACGTAAATTTAAAACGAGGACCGAAGAAGGACAAGTGACGAGTGACTTGAACGTTTTAAGACGGGAGGTGGACAATGTATTATCCACATAATTCAGTGAATTATAAAATCGCAAAGTTATTAAAACTGAAAGCAAAGACGAGATCGGCATATTTCTTTCGATGCATGTTGTAACTCAGTATTACGTAAATTTAAAACGAGGACCGAAGAAGGACAAGTGACGAGTGACTTGAACGTTTCAAGACGGGAGGTGCACAGTGTATTATCCACATAATTCAGTTAATTATAAAATCGCGAAGTTATTAATACTTGAAGCAAAGGCGAGATCGGCATATTCCTTTCTATGTGTGTTCTAACTCAGTATTACGTAAATTTAAAACGAGGAGCGAAGAAGGACAAGTGACGAGTGACTGGAACGTTTCAAGACGAGAGGTGGACAGTGTATTATCCACATAATTTAGTAAATTATAAAATAACAAAGTTATTAATACTTGAAGTACAGGCGAGATCGGCATATTCCTTTCGATGCATGTTCTAAATCACTATTACGTAAATTTAAAACGAGGAGCGAAGAAGGACAAGTGACGAGTGACTTGATCTTTCAAGACAGGAGGTGGACAGTGTATTATCCACATAATTCAGTGAATTATAAAATCGCAAAGTTATTAATACTTGAAGCAAAGACGAGATCGGCATATTCCTTTCGATGCATGTTCTAACTCAGTATTACGTAAATTTAAAACGAGGAACGAAGAAGGACAAGTGACGAGTGACTTGAACGTTTCAAGACGGGAGGTGGACAGTGCATTATCCACATAATTCAGTGAATTATAAAATCGCAAAGTTATTAATACTTGCAGCAAAGGCGAGATCCGCATATTCCTTTCGATGCATGTTCAAACTCAGTATTATGTAAATTTAAATCGAGATGCGAAGGACAAGTGACGAGTGACTTGAACGTTTCAAGACGAGAGGTGAACAGTGTATTATCGACATAATTCAGTGAATTATAAAAATAAACAAAGTTATTAATACTTGAAGCAAAGGCGAGATAGACATATTTCTTTCGATGTATGTTCTAACTCAGAATTACGTAACTTTAAAACGAGGAGCGAAGAAGGACAAGTGACGAGTGACTTGAACGTTTCAAGACGGGAGGTGGACAATGTATTATCCACATAATTCAGTGAATTATAAAATCGCAAGGTTATTAATACTTGAAGCAAAAGCGAGATCGGCATGTTCCTTTCGATGTATGTTCTAACTCAGTATTGCATAAATTTAAAATGAGAAGCGAAGTAGGATAAGTGACGAGTGAATTGAATGTTTCAAGACAGGAGGTGGACAGTGTATTATCCACATAATTCAGTGAATTATAAAATCGCAAGATTATTAATACTTGAAGCAAAAGCGAGATCGGCATGTTCCTTTCGATGCATGTTCTAACTCAATATTACGTAAATTTAAAACGAGGAGCGAAGAAGGACAAGTGACGAGTGACTTGAACGTTTCAAGACTTGAGGTGGACATTGTATTATCGACATAATTCAGTGAATTATAAAATCACAAAGTTATTAATACTTGAAGCAAAGGCGAGATCGGCATATTCCTGTCGATGCATGTTCTAACTCAGTATTACGTAAATTTAAAACGAGGAGCGAAGAAGGACAAGTGACGAGTGACTTGAACGTTTCAAGACGGAAGGTGGACAGTGTGTTATACACATAATTCAGTGAATTATAAAATCGCAAAGTTATTAATACTTGAAACAAAGGTGAGATCGGCATATTCCTTTCGATGCATGTTCTAAACTCTCTTGTACTTCCTCAGTAACCTTCATAGGAACTTATTTGGACAGTCTGTACCTCCGTCTGACAGCTCCTCAAAATAATTTCTCCTCAAAGGCCGTACTCTATTACGAATGCCATTTAGACGGTCTTAAATATAGCAAATCGACATCAATAGCTGAATTCATTTCCGCCATATTGACTATTTACAATTGTTAAGGGCTTAACAACATAAATTTGGGTTGTTAGTTTAACAAGAGATTTAACACGCGTGTTAAGCTAACACTTTAGTTGGATTATAATGTTTGTTATAACTATTGCTAAACTCATGTTAAGTATTAACACGTTGGTGAAATCGGGCATTACTAAATTATACTTTTGAAATAAATTTATAACGAGATATATTTAATGTTAAGTGTGTCTCTACATTTTCTTAATTCTTAAAATGGGAGTGTGTATCGGAGAGTAATTATTTGTAGCAATTAGGGCATTTCTGGGTTGTAGCTTATATTTACTTAGTAGAATAGGGTATTCCCTTCAAGATTGTGCAGTTTTTGTGAGCCCCGACGTTGAATATACAACATTCAACCAATCTTCGCTCAACTGCTTTAGAAATGATAAATTTGATTTCATACCTTTTCCAGCTATTTCATTCATTCATTCATTCATTCATTCATTCATTCATTCATTCATTCATTCATTCATTCATTCATTCATTCATTCATTCATTCATTCTGGACCAATTTCCGTGTTATCTTTGCGATTTTCGATCTCTTTGCAGTTACCGGACTCTAGTTTTTGTTTTTGTTATGTTTTCTTGCGTGCAAACGTGTTGACTTTGCCACAATTTGGATTAGTTATTCTTTCCCAAGAGCCATCGCACGGGGACCGAAATATCCGTGGTTCAAATCCCGTCTATGGCATTGGTGATGATAATGATAAATAAGACTGGAACAGTGTAGACAGAAACTGGATAGAGAGGATACGGAAGCTACCTGTTAGACAAGTTAGTCTGAGCCTCTTTCGCTACCTGCAAGTTTATTGAGATAAACGTGATATTGCTACATCGGAGGAGAATCGTATTACGCTTCAGAGAATTGCACCGCCGCTAGCAAAATCTGGATTCATAGCCATCCAGCGAACTCTACGCTTCGGAATTGCAAGTAGCCCCAGCGATTTGCAAACACTGACAATGGACACAAGAGAATTACTGGGGCAGCTAATGGATCTAATGGCTTTAACAAAGGGCCCTTTCCACAACTGTGGACTACTTTTCCCAAACATTAACTTTCGATGCTTCACGTGTTACACAACACTGAACCCTTATCGGCGCTTGCCTACATTTTCCAGGTAGATATACGTCTTTTATAAAGGAAACGATGTATAAATGTTAAAGCATGCTTTAATAATATCTGTTACAAGGTCGAAACGACAATAAAAACTTCTAGAACTGAGATTTCTTAAACAAAGTTTCGCAGTAAATATAAATGTAATGTACTAGAAAAAAAATTCAGAACCTCATCGTAAATTCTGAAGCAGTTATTATAAAACATTTGTAAATACTTTGTAGTCTTACCCAAAATAGTAAACAGAAATCTAAGGGAAAAGACATAAATGTAACTTGTTTATATTTATATGATACTTTTAAACTTTATTTTACTTTGACCTGAACATTTAATACTGTCACCTAATTATCGGAAAGCACAACCAACGACAGCTGAGTAAGGGACAAGAGGCCGCGCCACACCGACCCATTAATCTCAGTCACTAACTGAGGGGATGATTAGGGAAGTTGCACTTGTCGCTGGCCGCCTCTTCCCCCTTCCTCTGCCGTCTGGAACCTTCGCGGTGATTCGCTGAAAACGAGAGACGTCTAGAAAACAGTGATATTCCTATAAAAAGGGCTGCTATTAGTTGAGTCAGTGCTTGGCAATCAGCGAAGGAGCGCCGTGTTAGTGAACGGACGAGAAGACTGTGTACGTGTATCGGAGGAGTATACGTAATTGCGAGAGCAAAAAGGGAACTGTAACGGACAAACTGGTGAATCGTAATTGTGTGCATTACGTAATTCTGTGTAATTGGCAAGTGTTCAACTGTAAGTCGGTGTAAATAAAGAACAATTTTGAGTGGTGTAATCGGACTTTTAATTTCACGAGTCCACAAAGTCACAATACATTATATATTCCTTACCACAGAGTAATAAAGCAAACAAGATCAGCGCTGAAAATACGCTAAAACAATTTAAATGACAAAGAACCATCCTCACGATAAAAATACTGTGATAGTACAAATTTATATAGTGCGATCCAAATAAACCTGAACCATATCAGTAGGCTATAACTCTTAAACCAATAACAGGACGCACGTACAACTTTGAGAGAATATAATACACCGTTGGGAGATTAAATTACAATATTTACATCTCAGAGAAAATGTTGGAAGTGTCCTTCACCAGCATCTATACATGTTTGTCCTCGTCTCACCATATTCTCTGAAGTTTTACGGAGAGTATTGTAACTTTGTGGGTTCGTGGAATTAAAAGTCCAATTGCACGAACTCAAAATGTTCTTTATTTCCACCAAATTACACTTGGAACACTTGCCGATTACATAGAATTACGTAGGGCACACAATTACAATTCACCAGTTCGTCCGCCACAGTTCCACTCTGTTCTCGCAGTTACGTACAACTCCTCCGACGCACGTACAGAGTCTTCCAGTCCGTTCCCTCACCGGAAGCTCCTCACGGCTGCTCGCCAAGAACTGAACTGACTCTTTTTTTTTAATATATCATCGAGGCTTTAAGAAGAAATAGCAGGAGAAAGTGGCGGGGTCCCGCGCATGCACCCCCGTTAGCATCGGTAGTTCTGGGCGGCGCCTTATGGGCACGTGCTTATCAAGGGGTTAGTAGGGGGTCACAACCATGACCAGAGGCCCTGGGTGGATCGCCTGGTTAGAAGGAGGATTTGAAGGATTAGGATCGTTCAGGGTCACTGTGCACCAATGGTGCTTAATTTAGCGCCGACTGTGGCGCGTCGGTCGCTCGGCACATAACGTAGTCGTCGTCAGGAGGTCTATACGTTCGAGGACTTCAGAGCAGTATACGCGGATGGTTTCAGGTTGTATACCAGCAGCGGCGATTTGAATGTCAATGAGTTTGCTGTTGATTCCATTAATGTGCTTCCCGGTCTGAGAGAGAGAGAGAGCTGTTGAAGTGTTCCTGTAGGTCATTGAACTTCTGAGCGATATAGTCTTGTAAGGTGTCTTGTAGTTGCTTTGTCAGAAGTGAAATGAGGTTGGTAAGCGTTCGAAAGGAGGAGGTAGCTTGCTCTTGGTGTGATGTGAGGTTGTCCGAGGTCTGCTGGTGTGAAGTCACTAGTTTGTCGGTGAGGTCAGTTACTGTGGCATAAGTGGCGTCGTGTCTTGCGTTGCTGGCGGTGAGTGAGTCTTCCAAGTTCCCGAGGCGAAGGCCAATATTCAGAATCTCAGAGTGGAGGTCCTGAACTTCGGCTGTAGGAGTCCCTTGGGTGGCGGTGGTGCGTAGGTGTGGCAGCTGTTGCTCGATAGAATGAAGCCGGTGGTTGACCTTCTGGACTTCATCCTTGAGGCAGACCAGTGCTGGGCTCCAGTAGGCTGTGCTGTTGGAGTGAGCCGTTGGAGGTGTGATGGAGTTGGTGACCGGGCGTGGGCGAGCGGGGCACTGCGCCTGTCCTGTAAAGTGGCCGTAGCCATTACAGGTGGCGCAGTACCAGTGGCGGCGTCGAAGATCGTGCTGCTGGCATTCCCCGGTGAGAGTCGCGGCACCACAGTAATGGCACCGTGGGGTTGCAGAGCAGGTGGCGGCTGTATGCCCGTACCTGCAGCATCGACGACAAGGTGCTGGACGCTCAGAGCGGCTGGCCTCAATTTTGAGACACTGCCCTAACAAGGGCAGGCCCGTTCTCAAGGCCGTGCTCGTGTCGGCTTCGTCTTCTAGGTGCAGGCGGACCAAGGATGTGGGGCGGCCTCGTATGGTGATGCGGCTGGCCCGTAGGGCCGAGGGCCACTGCTGTTGGGCGGCGGTGAGAATGTACCTGCAAGGCAGGTCACGAGGCACATCCGTGACGACGACGGTTGCGGTCCACGGCCGCCGAGCGGGCTCAGCGGGTGGCCATGTTGTGGACCTCTGCGTTGCGGCAGCAGCGGCGGCGTAGGTTGCTGCTGAGGTGAGTTCCGGGTGGCGCGCGTGCTGGTGAGTGGTTGCGGCGGTGTCAGCTGGCGTTAAGCGACTGCGTCAGGCGATGTGTGCAGCGTCCGTGGGGAGCGACTGGCCCAGAATCGGGCGGTGCCCCTGTCGGGCGACTCGCTTTCGTCCGCCGATACTATCAGCGAGACTGGCGTAGGCGCCCGAGAACCGGCCGAAGAGGGCTGCGGCGGGAGCGGCTCTACTGTCTGACGCTTCGCTGCAGCAGAGTTCTTCTTCGTCTTCTTGCCAACTATAGCCCTTTTTATAGGAATATGGCTGTTTCTCGAAGTCTCGCGTTCCATTGAATCACCCCGAAGGTTCTAGATGGCAGGGGGAGGGCAAAGAGACGGCCAGTGATGTTTTTCCAACCATCCCTTCGTTAGCGCTATAAGACAAATCAGTAGGCGTGGGCGAATGCCTCCCGGCCCTCACCCAGCCGCCAGCTGGTTGCGCCTTCCGATAATTCGGTGACAGTATCCTACCCAATGTTACTTATTTCGGTTCGAATGGATTCCTTGAGAACGTCAATTGTCCATGTCCTACTCTTGTACAATCTATCTTTAGATACTCCGGTGAATGTAGGTCAGGGGAATAACCACAAAAAGTCCGTGGACCCCTTATATATCACGGTTTAACTGTATTTCTGTGTTATGAGATTCGCTGAAACTACAAGAACGCATTTTTAAGAAAAAGTCAGTATTTACAAATAAAATTACTCAAAAATGAAAACCCGTTAGACAATTGAGGTTGGAAAAGTTAAGACACGAAACTTTTAAAGGAAGTGTCCAATTCAAATTCCTCTTTACATGATTTTCTCAACATAATCTCTGATTATTTTGATTAAGTAACACTACCTTGAAGACATTTCACTGAAGAATTATATTTATACATTTAATTTTCTGGGAATGTCCTCTGAAGTCCTTTTTATTTTTGATGACTTTGCATAACTGGTAAATCATAAGAGATACGTAAATATACAAAGTCCTTCAACATTAAGTCATTTCGGACGATGAACAAAATGATGCCAAATGAGTACAGGGTACATAGTGCTTAGAGTTACCAGACATTCATCTTTCAGGATAAGAGAAAACCTCTAACGTTAAGTCATATCGGACGATGAACAAAATGATGTCAAATGAGTACAGGGTACATAGGGCTTAGAGTTAACAGACATTCATCTTTCAGGATGAGAGAAAACCTCCAACGGTAAGTCATATCGGACGATGAATGAAATGATGTTCAAATGAGTATAGAGTACATAGAGCTTAAAGTTACCAGACATTCATCTTTCTGGATAAGAGAAAACCTCCAACGTTGTCATATCGGACGATAAATGAAACGATGTTCAAATGAGTACACGGTACATAGAGCTTAGAGTTACCAGATATTCATCTTTCAGGATAAGGGAAAACCTCCAGTGTTAAGTCATATCGGACGATGAATGACATGATCTTTAAATGAGTACAGGGTACATAGAGCTTAGAGTTACCAGACATTCATCTTTCAGGATAAGGGAAAACCTAGAACGTTAAGTCATATCGGAGGATGAATGAAATGATGTTCAAATGAGTACAGGGTACATAGAGCTTAAAGTTATCAGACATTCATATTTCAGGATAAGGGGAAACCTCCAACGGTAAGTCCTATCGGACGATGAATGAAATGATGTTCAAATGAGTACAGGGTACATAGAGCTTAAAGTTATCAGACATTCATATTTCAGGATAAGGGGAAACCTCCAACGGTAAGTCGTATCGGGCGATGAATGAAATGATGTTCAAATGAGTACAGGGTACACAGAGCTTAAAGTTATCAGACATTCAGCTTTCAGGATAAGAGAAAACCTCCAACGTTAAGTCATATCGGACGATGAACAAAATAATGTCAAATGAGTACAGGGTACATAGAGCTTAGACTTACCAGACATTCATCTTTAAGGATAAGAGAAAACCTCCAACGTTAAGTCAGACGATGAATGTAATCATGTTCAAATGAGTACAGGGTACATAGAGCTTAGAGTTACCAGACATTCATAATTCAGGATAAGAGAAAAACTCCAACGTTAAGTCATATCGAACGATAAATGAAATGATGTGCAAATGAGTACAGGGTACACAGACATTCATCTTTCAGGATAAGGTGAAACCTCCAACGTTGAGTCATATCGGACGATGAATGAAATGATGTTGAAATGAGTACAGGGTACATAGAGCTTAGAGTTACCAGACATTCATCTGTCAGGATAAGAGAAAACCTCCAACGTTAAGTCATATCGGACGATGAATGAAGTGATATTCAAATGAGTACAGGGTATATAGGGTTTAGAGTTACCAGACATTCATCTTTCAGGATAAGAGAAAACCTCCAACGTTAAGTCATATCGGACGATAAATGAAACGATGTTCAAATGAGTACAGGGTACATAGAGCTTAAAGTGACCAGACATTCCTCTTTCAGGATAAGAGAAAACTTCAACGTTAAATCATATCGGACGATAAATGAAACGATGTTCAAATGAGTACAGGGTACATAGAGCTTAGAGTTAACATACATTCATCTTCCAGGATAAGAGAAAATCTCCAACGTTAAGTCATATCGGACGATGAATGAAATGATGTTCAAATGAGTACAGGGTACATAGAGCTTAGAGTTACCAGACATTCAGCTTTCAGGATAAGAGAAAACCTCCAACGTTAAGTCATATCGGACGATGAATGAAATGATGTTCAAATGAGTACAGGATACATAGAGCTTAGAGTTACCAGACACTAATCTTTCAGGATAAGGGAAAATGTCCAACGTTAAGTCATATCGGACGATGAATGAAATGATGTTCAAATGAGTACAGGGTACATAGAGCTTAGAGTTACCAGACATTCATATTTCATGATAAGAGAAAACCTCCAACGTTAAGTCATATCGGACGATGAATGAAATGATGTACAAATGAGTACAGAGTACATAGAGCTTAGAGTTACCAGTCATTCATCTTTCAGGATAAGAGAAAACCTCCAACGATAAGTCATATCGGACGATGAATGAAATGATGTACAAATGAGTACAGAGTACATAGAGCTTAGAGTTACCAGTCATTCATCTTTCAGGATAAGAGAAAACCTCCAACGTTAAGTCATATCGGACGATGGACGAAATGATGTTCAAATGAGTACAGGGTACATAGAGCTTAGAGTTACCAGACATTCGTCTTTCAGGATAAGAGAAAACCTCCAACGATAAGTCATATCGGACGATGAATGAAATGATGTACAAATGAGTACAGAGTACATAGAGCTTAGAGTTACCAGTCATTCATCTTTCAGGATAAGAGAAAACCTCCAACGTTAAGTCATATCGGACGATGGACGAAATGATGTTCAAATGAGTACAGAGTACATAGAGCTTAGAGTTACCAGTCATTCATCTTTCAGGATAAGAGAAAACCTCCAACGATAAGTCATATCGGACGATGAATGAAATGATGTACAAATGAGTACAGAGTACATAGAGCTTAGAGTTACCAGTCATTCATCTTTCAGGATAAGAGAAAACCTCCAACGATAAGTCATATCGGACGATGAATGAAATGATGTACAAATGAGTACAGAGTACATAGAGCTTAGAGTTACCAGTCATTCATCTTTCAGGATAAGAGAAAACCTCCAACGATAAGTCATATCGGACGATGAATGAAATGATGTACAAATGAGTACAGAGTACATAGAGCTTAGAGTTACCAGTCATTCATCTTTCAGGATAAGAGAAAACCTCCAACGTTAAGTCATATCGGACGATGGACGAAATGATGTTCAAATGAGTACAGGGTACATAGAGCTTAGAGTTACCAGACTCTTTCTCAGGGAAAACCTGGGAGAAAAAAAAAAGGAAAAAAAAAACTCAATCAGATATCTAGTGATGTCACTGTTTCAAACAAAACACTGCTTCAAATTCGAAGGGATACAGCTCAAACAATCTGAGCATCAAGCATTATTATACCGAGAGATAGTATACAGATTACAGCGGAAATGGTTTGCACTATTGTTTGGAGATTCCAGGAAACAAGCAATAACATAGGTATCAATCGAAACCTGAGCTATACACTCACTAGAAGCAATTGGTTAACTCAATTAAATTTTCAGTCATTGTTGAAACCATGTGTACTGCATTAAGAGCGGCTAAGTGTTGGCTTTAGTATTCACCGCGTAAAATGAAAATGTTTGTGTTATCCCCTTGCTGATCTTGCATCTATATGCAAAAGAGACGGTCTAAAATCTGACAATTTTGTTATTTCTCGCTCGGCTGTAATCCCTTGGTAATGCCGTCTGATTGTATCTCCAATCGCTTAGCTCTTTATAAAATATTCACCACACTTTCGTCATACACAACAAACATTTTCACGATCGCTGTGTATTCATTATTAAAACAATCGAGTGTCGGGATGCCACTTTATTATAACCTACGCAAAAGAGCATAGATTTGCGTACTTCGTTAGCTGTTTACACAATAAAGACAGAAAAGTGCTTTTCGTAATGAAGCAAGTGTGATTTTTTCCAAATACTAAGTGAATATTACTCCTCTCATATCCTTTTACAAATAAAAAACTGAGAACATACAGTATTTGGCACATTTATGTTTCTCTGTTTCAATTTTAAATATTTTATTCAATTAGTGGGAATTTACTTATTTCAGAGAAAATATTTGTATGTTTCAGAAAGCAGCTGCTGAAGAAAAGAATGTCAAAAGGACCTTACAAGATTCTGCTCACACCTTCGGACTTCGTGTTTCCTCACGTACCGGATACGCTAAGGGTAAGAAACTTTACTTTGTATTCCTACCTTCATGCTTTCTAGTTGAACACGGAAGTATCCGTAGAGATGCTGAGGAACAATTTATATAATAAATAGCCTCAAATAGTGAGAAATGATACTGAGATACTTTTACTTCACTATCAACATTTATACAATACGGCTATATATTAAATAAGCTAGGATCATTTGATTATTAATTTAATATTTATTAATCATTTGATTAATTACAAGAAACTTTTGTTTAAATTGGAAATATAAATACTGTGATATTAAACAACAAAGGATATACGAAATAACATCAACAGGTTTAGTTTAACCATGTTAAATAGCTTCTGAGAAACTACGTCAGCTGTTCAATAAAGAATGATCAAAATTTTTCGCACTAAAATTCAATCTTATTATATTCTGTTAGCTTAATATGGAACAAACACGCCGTAGTAGTTTCATTGTTGGTACTCCTGGTCCCGCCTGTGAGTACCAGGCAAGTTCAGACATGTTCAGAATCGCCTACCGCTGAAATGGAGGTAACTCGCGAGGAACAATATGTGGCTTTGAAATTCTGCTTTCGTCTCAACCAATCTTCTGTTGAGGCCTATACAATGTTACAGGAGGTCTATGGAGAGTCTGTGCTTCCCTACAGCATAGCTCGAAGGTGGTTTAAAATGTTTAAAGAGGGCAGACAATCAATTTCAAAGGAAGGTGGACCCGGTGCTCCAGTTACTGCTCTTACGGAAGAAAACATAAACACTGCTGCTGCCATTGTGAGAGAGGATCGACGAATTACCTTAAGATCACTTTCTGAAATACTGAACATTTCATTGGGTGCCACCCACACGTTGGTGACAGAAACATTACACATGAGACGTGTTTGTGCGCGATGGGTTCCAAGACTGTTGATTCCCGAACAAAAGGACATTCGCATGCAAGTCTGCATGCAGTTAAAGTTAATGTTAGAGGAAGATCCGGAGTTTATTTCAAACTTAATCACTGCTAATGAAACTTGGCTACATCACTTTGATCCAGCAAAGCTCAGTGTGCAAATTTCCTTCATCACCAACCCCTAAAAAAGCAAAAGTGATTGCTTCTGCTGGTAAAATTATGGTCATCTCATTCTTTGATATTCATGGAATGGTTTATCAGCATGTTGTACCTGCACACACATCAGTAACTGGACAATAATACAGGGATGTCCTGAAAACATTGTAAGTCCATATCAGGCGTAAAAGACCACATTTCCGTGAAGCAGGCTGAATGCTGCACCACGATAATGCGCGGCCGCATATTGTCGACGTTGTTGCTCAATATCTTGCAAAAGTCAACGTGAAGTGTATCTCTCACCCTCCCTATAGTCCGGATTTAGCCCCATGTGACTTTTTTCTATTCCCTAACTTGAAGAAACGCCTTCGTGGGAGGCATAATCCATCATCAGAAGCAGTGGTGAAGGCTGCGGAGGCGATTTTGAAGGATCTCCCAAACAATGGTTTCCAATATGTCTTTGAAGACTGGCAGAAACGCTGTGAGAAGTGCATTGCATTCAGGGGAGACTATTTTGAGAAGGGTCATCAAAATTATCGGATTAGAAAATATACGTTGTCAAAAAAACTGTGATCGTTCTTTATTGAACAGCTCTCGTATAATCTATGTCAAGCAATGTCATTCAAAAAAAATGCCATTTGAAGCAGAGATGATGGAAACAATTCCACATATACTTTAAAAGAAGAAAACCACACAAGTTTTGTAGTTTGCCTAAAACCAGCTGAAGTAGTATACCTCTCTACTCCAAGATATGTAGAAGTTGATATATATATATATATATATATATATATATATATATATATATATATATATATATATATATCGTGATGTGGTACAGAATTTACATACAAGGTGTTTGATGTTTTTCAAAATTATATTGAATACAAGTTAAATGAGAAAAGGGTATCCGTGGGTTTCAAAATTCAACCATAGACACACACTACTTTGGGACCGAACTGATTACAAGGCTGTTCAAAAAAGAATGATCATAAATTTTGTTTGACAACATACCTTTACTCATCCTCATAATTTTGATGGTACTTCCCAAAATGGTCTCCCCTGAATGCGATGTACATGTCCCAGCGTTACTGCCAGTCTTCAAAGACATGCTGGAAACCCTTTTTGAGAGATCCTTCAAAATCGCCTCCGCAGCCTTCACCACTGCTTCTGATGATGGATAATGCCTCCCACGAAGGCGTTTCTTCAAGTTAGGAAATAGAAAAAAGGCACATGGGGCTAAATCCTGATTATAGGGAGGGTGAGGGATGCACTTCACTTTGATTTTTGCAAGATTTTCAGCAACAACATTGGCAATATGCGGCCGCGCATTATCGTGGCGTAGCATTTAGCCTGCTTCACGGAAATGTGGTCTTTGGCGCCTGATATGGACTTGCAACGTTTTCAGGACATCCCTGTAGTATTGTCCAGTTACTGATGTGTGTGCAGGTACAACATGCTGATAAACCATTCCATGAATATTGTCACCCAATTAGCGGAAGGTATGACGGCACAGCTGTGAGGAAACCAAAGGGAGCGGAGCCACGCCTCCCATTAGTCTCTGTCACTAACTGAGGGGTGGTTAAAGGAATGTCACCCGTCCCTGGACGTTTCTCTCCCCTTCTTCCATCATCTGGAATATTCGCCTGAAGACTAGAAAAGCCGAGAATACGGCGAGATGCCTATAAAAAGGGTTTCAGAGAGACAGACAGTCAGTGTTAGTTCTGGACGTGCTAGTGAAGTAGCGCCGTGCAACGGAAGCAACTACGTAATTGTGTACGTGCATCGGAACGATAACGGACGAACTGGTGAATCGTAATTGTGTGCATTACGTAATTTTGTGTAATTGGCAAGTATTTAACTGTAAGTCGGTGGAAATAAAGAACATTTTTGAGTGGTGAAATTGGACTTTTCATTTCACGAACCCACAAAGTCACAATATCAAAGAATGACATGACCATAACTTTCCCAGCAGAAGCAACCACTTTTGTCTTTTTTGGGGGTTGTTGAAGAAGGAGATTTCCACACTGAGCTTTGCTGTTTGCTCTCAGGATCAAAATGCTCTACCCAAGTTTCATCGGCAGTTATTACGTTTAAAAGAAACTCCGGATCTTCCTCTAACACCAACTTTACCTGCATGTTACCTCTATTGCAGCGGTAGGTGATACTGAACATGTCAGAACTTGCCTGGTTCTCACAGGCGGGAAACAGAGGTAGCAACAATACAACTACTACGGCGTTTTTGTTACACATTAATCTAACAGAATATAATAAGTTTGAATTTTAGTGCGATAAATTATGGCAGTAAAAATTATATCATTCTTTATTGAACAGCCCTCGTGTTTATGGATATTTAAGCTCTATATTTTGGAAACGCTGTTGGTAATAATTTTTGAGCAGATACGCAGAGCGAGATTAAAATGAAAAGTTAAGTGCTAATATTAATTTAATCTCACATTTACTGTAGCCATTTTGGTTAACTCACACGCGGCACAGCTTATATTTGCGTAAACCGACACCACAGGGAATTTACGCAGTGATGCATGAGAAATGTAAAAAGGCTTCAAATTTCGCAACCAAGTGATCATTTTCCGCTCATAATTTACTACCCATAAATATTCATGAAAAACATAAACAACACGCCACCCGTTAAAACGTATGTTCATTAGTAACATGTGTTTTTTTATTGCAGGAAAAATATTTGATACGGTTTGAGGCTTTGACACGTCGTCGAGTACAGTTTATCAAACGCCTTTTACTCGTATTTCTGTTCTCTAAAATGATTTACGTACTCTTAATGATTATCTTGAAGATCAAAACAACGCAGTTTTACCAATGAATACATTAACATGAATTTTAGATGCGTACAAATTAATTGGTAAGTGCTTCACAAACATCCTAAGAATTGGAGTAAAGACAAATGCAACTCTAGGATCCCGTCTTCTGGTTTAACCTACTTACTGATTTACACAAGTTATTATAACGAAAATACATTCATAATATAAATCTATTATGACATTTAAAATTATATAAATTCGATTTAACTTGTAAGTGGCATTAAATTATTTGAAAAATAAGGCAGCACCTTTCATTCGATCAACATAAATTCTTAAATGAAACTTGCAGTTTTTATTTATCAGTGGCTGGTTGCTTCGTATGGCACAACGTGAAGAACAGGGTGTGTAAAGTTTCAATTATCACTCTGTAGTTTTTATGCTAGAGTGATGAAAGTTTTGGAGTGTCATCATTCATCCCTCGGGACATAATGTTGGTAGCTTCAGTAATTTGAGTCCTTTAGTTTTTCACAGTGAGTGCCAGAAATGAGTTAAGTGTAACAGAGAAAATCGAGGCTCGTAGTGTGATCAAGTTCCTGTATTTGAAGGACAAAACTGTCCGAGAAATCCATAATGAGATGACGGCTGTTTATGGAAATGATTGCCCATCGTATGACACTATTGTGAGGTGGAAAAAGAATTTTCATACTGGTCACATGTCCCTGACAGGTGAGCCAAGAGCTGATAGACCGTCAGCTGTCACAGTGAAGAAAGTGGAGTGTTTAATACTGGAAGACAGACGAGCAACCATCCAAATGATCATGAATGAGACACATCTAAGTTATGGTACTGTGTGGACGAACTGCACATGTCTAAGGTGTCTGCACGGTGGGTTCCACGTTTGTTTACCTCTTTCCAAAAGCAAACACGGCGTGACCTTTCAAGACAGATGTTGATGCTGTTGGAACAGGACGGAGATGGTGTTTTTGATCGTCTGGTAGCAATGGACGAATCCTGGATCTATTGCTATGATGCAGAGACAAAATCCATGAAGATCGAATGGAAAGGTGTAGATTCCCCCCTTCCAGGAGGGCAAAGGTGTAAAAGTCAGCTGGGAAGGTAATCCCTTCAGTTTTCTGGGACTATCATGGAGTCATCCTTACAGATTATCTTGCCAAGGGTCAAACCATCACTGACAGATACTACTGCAATCTTCTGGACAAGCTACGAGCAGCTCTGATTAAGAAACGACGCGGTATGCTCTCCAAAGTTGTTCGTCTTCTGTCTGACAATGTACCAGCTCATTCATCTCAAGTTGCAGTTGACAAAACAAGTGAATGTAGCTTTGAGATCTTACAGCATCCGCCTTATTCGCCCGATCTCGCACTAAGTGAGTTTTTCTTGTTCCCGGAAATGAAGAATCTGTTGCGTGGTCACCGATTTGACAACACAAATGACGTCATTAATGAAGTGGAGGAGTAGTTTAAAGCGAATTCTACAGACTTCTACAATCAAGGTATTCGGAAGGTCAAGAAACACTGGGAAAAATGTGTAAATCTGGATAGTGAGTACGTAGAGAAGAAATAACAAGTACATATTGTGACTTTGTGGGTTCGTGAAGTTAAAAGTCCAATTGCACAAATTCAAAATGTTCTTTATTTATTTACAGTTGAAACACTTGCCGATTTCATAGAATTACTTAGCGCACACAATTACAATTCACCAGTTTGTCTGTCACAGGTGCATTGCACGCTCATAGTTACGTACAACTCCTCTGATACGCGTACACCGTCTTCCAGTCCGTCCATTCACTCGGCGCTCCTCACGGCTGCTCGCCGAGAAGTGAGCTAACTTTTTTTTGACCTTTATTAAAACAAAAACAAGGAGCATCGCTTCTCATGGAAGCGGAGTTAGGTGAGGGAAAGTTCAGGTAGGGTTAGGCAGATACCGCGTTGAGCACTCTGGCGATTGTCGTTTATTTGTAGCAGCATGAATCATGCTGACTGGCGAGAGTGTATAAGGCCAGGATGGCAGGCATGGCTTGCGCCCTGGAAGCCAAACTGGGAATTTGGTGGCGGAGTTAGTTAGCGGTATTTTCTGGAGGGTCCGGGTCCAGAGGGCGTTCCGGAACCGTTGCGTTGGCGTATTGCTGAGTCATTTGGTCGGGATTGGAGCTCTATGTAGCTCTGGTCGAGAGACTCGTCCAGCATCTTGTGGTATTCTTCCACACGATGCATTTTGCTGTCGCAGGCGGCGGTGAGATGAAGGTGATGGTCTAGTCTTGTTCCGATGTTGTTGATTCCGTCCTGTGTGGTGTGATTCGATTGTCTGCTTCAGGGATTCTTCTAGTGCGGTGAGGTTGGGAACTATTGCTGCGAGATGATCCGGTGTGCCTCGGTGGTTCTTGGCAATGGCAGTCATGATGGAATCTTGGATCGAAGTAAGGGTTGGTGCTATGTTGCTGACCTCGGTGTGTAGGCTTTGCAGGCTATCGGTGAGGGCGGATGCGGCGGTCGAAGTCTCAAGCGAGGTGAGGCGTCTGCTGATGTTCCGTACCTCTTCTTGAAGACTCTGTAGAATGGTCCTCAAGTCCTCGCTGGGTGCGACAGCGGCGGCAGTTGGTGGTGCAGGTGTTGGATGTGTCGCCGGAGGCGTCGCTGTCGTGAGTCGGCGAGGGTAGAGAGGGCACTGCGCCTGGCCTGTGAAGTGGCCTTAGCCGTCGCAGGTGGCGCAGTACCGGCGTCGATGACGGAGGTCATGTCTGGTGCACTGCGATGTCAGGCCCGGTGCTTCGCAATAGTGGCACCTGGGAGGTGCAGCGCAGGAGGTGGCGACGTGGCTGTAGCCACAGCATCGGCGACACGGAGTGTATCTACACGCTCTGTTTGCCTCGATTCTGAGACACCGCCCTAATAAGGGCAAGCCCGTCCTCAAGGCAGCTTCGAGGTCGGCGGCGTCGGCGAAATGGAGACGGACCAGGTTGGAAGGTCCGTGGCGGGTGGAGATCCTAGTGGCCCTGAGCGAGGAAGGCCAGCGTTGCTGTGCGGCGGCGAGGATGAAGCGTGTGGGCAGGTCTCGTGGTGCCCCACGGATGACTGCTGTGCATGCGGTGACTGCGGTGGGCTCCCTGGGTGGGAGTCGGACTGGCTCGGCACAGGAGGAGTGGTGAGGGCTTCGGCGTATGTGGCCCGCATAGGCGAGCATGGTGCTGCGGTGAGTGGAGAGACCTCGCTGGGTTGAGCTGCTGCTTCGTGCTGCGTTGGGTCTGGCAGGACGGGCCGAGTGGCCTTGTTTGCCGGTCGTGGCTGCGGCGGGCTGGACGGTCGGGTGGCGACTGGAGCTGGCTCGGCGCTGGCCCAGAACTTGCCCCTGAGCTCAGCGGGCTGCCCCCTCTCTGCTGCCTGAACTGGGCGAGCAGTGGGAGACTGCGCCCGAGAGCTGGCAGGGGAAGTGCTGGCAGAAGAGGGCTGCGGTGGCTGCTTCTTAGCTCCCTGGCTGGGCTTCTGCTCGGCAATCCCCTTCTTCTTTCCGGCGTTCTTCTTCCGCATGGTGAACTCCTCCCTCCTGAGACCTGCTCGGCGGAGTGGGACGAGTCTTCAGGCCTTATATAGGGAAGATCGCCGTTTCTGGAAGTCTCGTGGTTCAATGAATCATCCCGAAGGTTCCAGGCGTCAGGGGAGGGGAAAGAGACGGTACAGGGCCCGTGCCGCTCTTCTAATCATCCCCTCAGTTAGTGACACGAGACAAATGGGTAGGCGTTGTCTAAATGCTTCTTGTGTGGCCCTACCCTGCTGCTAGCTGGCCATGCCTTCCGATATTTAGGTGACAGTAACACAAACTCTCTATCACATTTTTAAATGGTGATAAATAAAACTTTAGGACATTTTAACGTTCTCGCAAGTTACGTCCAGCAAATCGCCAAAGCGACACATTGGTGCTGCCTCAATGAAATTGATCTTGCTATTCTTTTGTTGGACTTCCAACTGATCTTCTCCCTTTTGAGTTTCAGTTGTTCTTATGACAGGAATTCTGTGTATCTGATATTTTCAATTATGTGATGTTCATTTTTTTATTCTACAAAACACTTTGAGTTCATTTTAATTCTTTTATTTATTCGTTTTTACCCATAATAGCGGTAAATTTACCTTATTAAACACAATAGTACAATACATTCTATATTTTCCTTCCTGCCACATAACGTGACCTCTAGGTCTTGCAGTGTTTGTGCCAATTCTCTTATCTATAGTTTTTGTCGCTCTCATTTGTTTCTGCTCGACATGATTGCTGAAGGCTTCATATAATATGTAGGAAAAATGAACAAGCAGAGTTTACAAAATGAAATATCCGGTTCAGTTAGGTGAAGCAAAGAGGAAATAGTACCTCTGGGCCTAAATATACATCAACGTAATTTGCATACAATCAGGGATGTGCTGTTGACTCCATTGTAGTTGAGTCACCCTGTGGCGACAGTTTCGCCGAACAACTTTGTACATTTCATTTCTCTCCCTTCGTTCTTCCTGCAGCTTCCCTATGTCTACTTCAGGAGTGATTATTCATTTCCTCTTCAATCCTTAAATTTCTAATGAATTATATACAGCTAAATTTTAACATACTTCTGCACTACTAAACATTTTCGATACTTAGACTCTATCTACACTAATTTGTATAAAATGTGGTAAACACTAGATGGGATTAGAGTTTCTCTCATAAGGTTTTCAGCTTCAGGTAGTCATTCTCTGAGTGCATTGTTCTGTATATTGATCTTTCAACTACGTCATATTTGGTTTTACTTATGCTTATATGTATGTATTTATGTATGCATGTATGTATGCATGTATGTATGTATGTATGTATGTATGTATGTATGTATGTATGTATGTATGTATGTATGTATGTATGTATGTATGTATGTATGTATGTATGTATGTATGTGTGTATGTATGTATGTATGTATGTATGTATGTATGTATGTATGTATGTATGTATTTATTTATTTATTTATTTATTCATTGCAATTGGGTACTACCCGTTGACAGAGTTAAGAATACAGATCAAATTACAAATACTAGATTTACAACAATAACACAATAAACAATACAAACATGATATTATTTTAACTTTAGTCACCTAAAACATCTCTAATTACTTCTCTATTTACATATTATATACCATTATGATTTAAAAGTTAAACTATAAACTATCTAGATTTTTTCTAAATTTCTTCAGCGACAGGGGACAGCCCTGAAAGACTGCTACAGGCAATTCATTCCATTCTTCAATGGTTCTATTAACAAAAGAAAATTTTCCTACGTCGGTTCTGTATCTTCTACCCTTAATTTTATACCTATGATCGTTTCGTCCATAATAATCCGGATTATCTAACCTTACACTAACGTCCATCCATGCCTTTACACCAGCACTAGCTTTGAATAATGCTACCAACCTATGTTTTTTACGCCTAATTCTTGATTCCTCCCATTTAGTCTCATCTCCTTTTATAGGCCCAAAATACTTGCCTCCTTTTATGAATTTTATTGCCCTCTTCTGTATTTTTTCAAATGGATCGATTTGGTTAGCTCTATACCGGTCCCAGCATGCTACTCCATATTCCATAACCGGCCGCACTAAGGCCTTGTAGGCAATTTCCCTGGACCTAGCGCTCCCCTTTTTCAATATTCTCATTACGAAATGTAATGCCTTCCACGCATTCCTAGATGTGGAATTTACTTGTTCGTCCCATCCAGCATTACTTGCCAGATACACTCCCAAGTATTTGCAGTTGTCCACCTATGGAATTTGCAACCCTCCCATGTGATACTTAACAATAATTTTTCCCTTAGTTCTACTAAAAGCAATGGACTTACTTTTCTTGGCATTAATTGACATTTTGTTAGCCGCAGCCCAATTACAGATTTCATTTAAATCATCCTGAAGAGCGGTTTCATGCACTGTATTCTGAATTTTATTATAAATGATACAATCGTCTGCAAACAACCTTATCTAGCCTTTTTCATGATTTGTTTCACAAGGGCGCTTAAGATGTAGTAGTTAACCCTTTAAATATACAACATTACGATCCTTATCCAGCCAGTAATAATTCCCTACATGATTTGCTTAAAAATAACTTAAAGTGCAAAACTAAACCAATGAACAGTCATAATCGACACCAAATACAGCTTTACTGCCTTTATGAAAGTGTTTCAGTACGATGGACACGCTATCAAGAGCTAAACTAATAAAATATTTTAACGCTCTTCAAATTTTAAACTGTAACTTGATAAGTTCAATTTTTCTTGAGACGACGCTTAAACTATTGCTTCAGTAATTGAACTAGTTCCACTGGTCACGTCAGCTCACCTTGTTTTCACATTCACTTCTCTTTCCTGCACGACGTACTGGCGTATAATTGAACTAGTTCCACTGGCCACGTCACCTCACCTTGTTTTCACATTCACTTCTCTTTCCTGCACGACGTACTGGCGTATAATTGAACTAGTTCCACTGGTCACGTCACCTCACCTTGTTTTCACATTCACTTCTCTTTCCTGCACGACGTACTGGCGTATGATTGAACTACTTCCACTGGCCCCGTCACCTCACCTTGTTTTCACATTCACTTCTCTTTCCTGCACGACGTACTGGCGTATAATTGAACTAGTTCCACTGGTCATGTCACCTCACCTTGTCTTCACATTCACTTCTCTTTCCTGCACGACGTACTGGCGTATAATTGAACTAGTTCCACTGGTCACTTCACCTCACCTTGTTTTCACATTCACTTCTCTTTCCTGCACGATGTACTGGCGTATAATTGAACTACTTCCACTGGTCACTTCACCTCACCTTGTTTTCACATTCACTTCTCTTTCCTGCACGACGTACTGGCGTATAATTGAACTAGTTCCACTGGCCACGTCACCTCACCTTGTTTTTACAATCACTTCTCTTTCCTGCACGACGTACTGGCGTATAATTGAACTAGTTCCACTAGTCACGTCACCTCACCTTGTTTTCACATTCACTTCTCTTTCCTACACGACGTACTGGCGTATAATTGAACTAGTTCCACTGGTCACGTCACCTCACCTTGTTTTCACATTCACTTCTCTTTCCTACACGACGTACTGGCGTATAATTGAACTAGTTCCACTGGTCACGTCACCTCACCTTGTTTTCACATTCACTTCTCTTTCCTGCACGACGTACTGGCGTATAATTGAACGAGTTCCACTGGTCACGTCACCTCACCTTGTTTTCACATTCACTTCTCTTTCCTACACGACGCACTGGCGTATAATTGAACTAGTTCCACTGGCCACGTCACCTCACCTTGTTTTTACATTCACTTCTCTTTCCTACACGACGCACTGGCGTATAATTGAACTAGCTCCACTGGTCACGTCACCTAACCTTGTTTTCACATTCACTTCTCTTTCCTACACGACGTACTGGCATAACGAAATACACCCATGTAGCCTCTTTTTCCGACCGGTCCACTCACATGAGGTGTCTTGAATCCCATGCAGTAATGTGAAAGCAGCGCTTTTCTCAAGCCAGAAGCGAACCCACGCACACACTCGGCGAGACTTGCAAGAACGCTCGCTTCTGCAGCCGTAGAGCTCCAGAACGTTCGAGAAGACGAAACTTCTAGAACCTTTGGTTATCCGGCGACTGCGGTCTCCCAAAACCATTATATAATTGAGCCTTATAGAGGAAGCGTTGATTAATTATTTGCACACGTCCTTAAACTGAACGAGAGCTTACGTTATTCATTAGGGCTTTCATCAGGGTTATGATGTAAAAGATAATGAGAAAATACACATTACAAAATGTTAGATTAGCACGAAATACAAATTTTAAGTAATTTAGAGGTAAAAAGGATTTAAGCTTTCGTCTTTATTTCTATGATTTTATTACATTATACAGTATTATATTGCCCTGCATATCAGTAAGAATTACAATGGATTATGTCAGCTTCCCTGCATCTATTTAAAATAGTAATATTTTAATATTCGGCAGTGTTGGATTATAAATTCTTACAGGAAAAGTAAGATATCCGACTTAGTAGACTGTCATTTGTTAGTTTAGCACAAACTAGGGATACAGCACACAATATTTCGCACATCCCAGAATCTAATATAAAACAGCTGACTGTATCGATGGGATGACACATCATTTCTTTAATTTTTTGTTTCTAGTTTCCTATCTATTGTTATTGACTCTTCAGTTACAGTGAATGTTTGTATCTTTGTTTTATATGCATATATATATATATGTTGTGTGTGTTATTTGTGTAAGGTAATTAATTATAACAATAAGAATGTAGCACGTGCTTTGGTTCTGGAAAACTTTCAGTTAATAACTAAGTAAATAAATTTTACTTCGTGCAGGAATTTTGTCTCATTTCTACATGTATTTTGTCCATTTAGGTAGACGAGGGCATTGAAGCGATGCTATGCTGCTGGTTGCAGCAGTTACAGGAATTTGGTGGACCAGAGGTCGACAAACCTGATCTCTTGAAAGGGTCAATAGGATCTCTTAGGTCTCATCCTCAAGCAAAGAACGCTGGAAGCCAAAACAGCCTTGCAAGAAACCTCCTGGTGGACCCAAAAGCACGATATAACGTGAGTACATGACATTCTTTTACAAATCTGATACTAAAAATAATACAAGGTGCTGTAAAAATAAAGTTAATTATATTTTAATGTTTAGCTGGCATGGATATTACTATAGTGTATAATATAAGCTGGAGAGTAATGACCTGGGAGAAATTTCAGAGTGAGAGTAAACAATGTAAAGGGATTTTGGAAAGGAGGTATTAATTTTAAGGGACATTAATGGTAGCTAGTAGAAATTGTATAAGCAATAGGGTAAATTAACAGCCTGTTGTGAACACTTTATCATATCCCTGTACTTCCTATTTGTAAAAGGTTTTGTACAAATTTATAAGCAAATAAATGTATAATTTAATGAGTAATAAAAGAGGAAGGCACAATTCTTGTGGACTTGCTTAGCCAGTAGACTGGAACGTTTGACTGTTTTAACGATTCTATGGAGCTAGCCGTACCAGCTTGTGTGCCTGCAGCCTGCAATACAGCTCGGCACTGGGGCAAGTTGTCGTCACAGTTTAAATCCAGTATAATTGCATAATAAGGCTGAAGCATCCATTTCCTCATATGATACAAAACACAGTGCGAGAGTACTTCCTTTTTTTTGCTGGTAAATGGCCAGTTAAGTTCTAACAATCTAAATAATTATTCGTAAATGATTTAACTAATATGTTATCAATAAGTCAAATAGTGGTGATGTAATCTGAAGAAGCACATAAAAGTATGGGTTTTTAATGACTGTTAAATAAATGTCATAGACTCTAGTACACAGCTGGATCTCTTTTACCATTTTTATACTCGTGAATGAACTACTCTATGCAATTTCTCAAGTCGTTCCTCATTTCTCTTGTTGCTAGGTTACGTAGTGCCGACCTGTAGTGCATCTTCTTTTTTTTTCCTAAAAGTAATTATCTTGTAGTTTTCTGTTCCACCTATACACTCATTCTTCATTTGTTTCATTGTGAACTTGAGGTTACGCTTCCCTTGCAGTTTGAACTACATATTTCTTTAATTTGATGACTACACTGCCGTGGGGCTAATTTATATGGTTATATAAATCATAAAATCCATTTTCATTACCTTAAATATTTGCATTTCTTTTCACTAGGTAATTAATTTCCTCCTAGATATTATGCATAATTAAATGACGTAAAGTATTTGCCTTGAGGTACAACATGTACTAAAAGCTTAAAACGTAACTTAAGTTCATATACTGTACACTTGTAGCCTCATTACTGATATAAAAATGTCATTATATAATAAAATTTGATACATAAAGCCATTACTACTGACGAAAAGGATTCTATACAAAATATCAGTGAGTTATGAACCAAGGGAAAAGGTATTCATAGCACTTCAGCTTTTATTGTAGCTTTCGACTTTATTACTGAGGATAACCAGTGTATAAACGTTCGAGTATAACCTACCGGAGGCTACAATAGCAAATTTAACCTAGTATATTATGTGAATGAGATTGAAAGCAAGAGTTACTGTCAATTGTTTATGTTCTGATGCTAGGAATATCCTTGGTTACCACAGAATCCTGCATTTTACATTACAAATGAAGGCTTGTTGAATTCCACCTAAACCTATTTCATGAAAATACACTTTTTAGAACCTATGGATTGAAACAGAGAACACCAGTTGTATATAATCTCTGTCTGGATAAATATAGTAATAACTAAACAGTGGAATTTTAGATGGGCATCAAAAGATATGTCGAATCTCTTTCAAAAAAGAAGCAGATGTATTTCCACAAAAGCAAATTTCAAGCTGAACTGTAGCTGAAGAGAAATCAGTTTTCTTTCAGTAATTTGAGAGACTTTACTCCAGAATTCTACACCGGAAGTATATGATCAATATGAGGTGTGCCAGTAAAATAAGGTCTCCTATTTTACTTAATATAGAAAACATGTTTATTGGCAATGAATGTTACATTGATGGAAAAGCGGAACTTACAGCTATGTTCCAACGTAATCACCATTGCGATCGATGCTCTTTTGCATGCGCTGTGGCAGTTTTTGTATATCCTTGTCATAGCACTCTCCCGCCAAGTTGCACAGGTAGCGCTCAACCTCGTTTTTCAAATCATCGTCGGTCTGGAAATGTGTTCCACCCAGGTGTGACTTCAACTCAGGAAACAGATGATAATCACTAGGTACTAGGGGGATGGGTGAGGATGTCCCATCCGAAATGGGCCAGGAAATCAGCCGTTGCATGTGCAGTATGGGGACGAGGGTTGTCGTGATGAAAAATCACTCCCTTCGTCAGCATTCCCCTCCTTCGAATTTGAATGGCACGTCGCAACTTTTTTAAAGTCTCACAGTAGCTAGCGGCGTTTATTGTTGTGCCGGTAGTCATAAACTCGCACAACAATACACCTTTTCTGTCCCAGAATGCACTGACCATCATTCTGCCGGCAGAAAATGTCTGTTTGAACTTTCGCGGCTTCGGCGAATTCGAATGCCGCCACTGACGAGGACGTTCTTTAGTTTCTAGTGTTGTGTAGTGTACCCAGGTTTCATCGCCAGTGACAATTGAATCCAACAATTCCTCGCCCTGTTCTGCATAGCGCTCCAGGAATCGGTGGGCCACTTCAACACGTTGCCGTTTATGGTCTTCGGTGAGCATTTTGGGTACCCACCTCGCTCACACCTTGCGATAATGCAAAAATTCTAACAAAATCTTGTGAATCGTAGTCTTACTGACTTCAGGGATAAGTTCGCACAGCTCGCGAACTGTCACACACCGATCTTTAAGCATTTCTTGCTCCACTTTTGCAATTGTTTCGGCTGAAACCGAAGGTCGACCAGAGAGCTGTTCGTCATGGACGTCTGTACGTCCGTCTTTGAACTCTCTGACGCACTTTCGCACGTTTTTGACGTCTATACACTGTGACCCATAGACTTCGCATTAATGACGATGAATTTCAGTGAGTGCAGTGCCCTCAACGGATCACCACACGCAAATCGCACTTGGCGGCGGAAGTGATAGAAAGCTCCAGAATTCTAAGAATAATCGCGAAGCTGTCCCCGGTTGCTCCAGCGTTTCAGCTACATGAAGAATTAAAAATACACACCATCGAACAATTTATGAAGTTACTAAGCTTTAAACCTTTACGACATAAAGGGTAAAAACCCAAACCCACTCATACCAGATCTTGGCACATACAACACGCAACATGACACACATGATGAGGTAGATGCAGGGGGAAGAACTGATGCAGTGGTTAATTGACTTTTCTAAAGCTTTTGATGTAGTGCCATATAGTTTACTTATTTGTAAGCTAGCTAATACAGGAATTGACAAACGCGTAGTATTATGGGTTAAACATTTTTTGAAAGGAAGAACGCAAAAAGTTAAAGTAGGTAAAGAGCTGTCCGATAGGGGAACCGTAAGTTCGGGTGTGCCGCAGGGCTCAGTACTAGGACCTTTACTGTTTCTCATTTTTGTTAATGACATTGCTGTTAATATTAACTGCCAGATAAGGTTGTTTGCAGACGATTGTATCATTTATAATAAAATTCGGAACACAGTGCATGAAACCGCTCTTCAGGATGATTTAAATGAAATTTGTAATTGGGCTGCGGCTAACAAAATGTCAATTAATGCCAAGAAATGTAAGTCCATTGTTTTTAGTAGAACTAAGGGAAAAATTATTGTTAACTATCACATGGGAGGGGTGCAAATTCCACAGGTGGACAGCTGCAAATACTTGGGAGTGTACCTGGCAAGTAATGCTGGATGGGACGAACAAGTAAATTCCACATCAAGGAATGCGTGGAAGGCATTACATTTCGTAATGAGAATATTGAAAAAGGGGAGCGCTAGGTCCAGGGAAATTGCCTACAAGGCCTTAGTGCGGCCGGTTATGGAATATGGAATAGCATGCTAGGACCCGTATAGAGCTAACCAAATCGATCCATTAGAAAAAATACAGAAGAGGGAAATAAAATTCATAAAAAGAGGCAAGTATTTTGGGCCTATAAAAGGAGATGAGACTAAATGGAAGGAATTAAGAATTAGGTGTAAAAAACATAGGTTGGTAGCATTATTCAAAGCTAATGCTGGTGTAAAGGCATGGGTGGACGTTAGTGTAAGGTTAGATAATCCGGATTATTATGGACGAAACGATCATAGGTATAAAATTAAGGGTAGAAAATACATAACCGACGTAGGAAAATTTTCTTTTGTTAATAGAACCATTGAAGATTGGAATGAATTGCCTGTAGCAGTCTTTCAGGGCTATCCCCTGTCGCTGAAGAAATTTAGAAAAAATCTAGATAGTTTATAGTTTAACTTTTGAATTATAATGGTATATAATATGTAAATAGAAAAGTAATTAGATATGCTTTAAGTGACTAAAGTAAAATAATATCATGTTTGTATTGTTTACTGTGTTATTGTTGTAAATCTAGTAATTGTAATTTGATCTGTATTCTTAACTCTGTCACCGGGTAGTACCCAATTGCAGTCAATAAATACATACATACACATACATAGAAGACCACTGTCGGTTTTTGACAGAATACTTGGCCTGGGGGAACCAGAAATTGATATAGAAGACTTCCTAAACACGTTAGTACCACCTTAAAATCCAGCCATGGCTAGGGGTCTCTATCGACCTGACGAGTGGCCCTTGAAGTCCCTGCTATCTAGCTGGGCGGTCCTGGGGTAGGGTCCCCACCCCCCAAACGTACAATTTAGACAAGCTAATTTTACACGGCAAATGAGCTCACACTTACATACCTAATGCATACAATAAATATAGATTGTAGGACAGGGATTGATCTACAATCCTAAGTATTAATAGGACTCACAGCTTGCAGTGCAAGCGTTGACATTATACATTTACTTTAAGGGTATGTATGACCGAAATTTTCAAATTCTGAACTAATAATGCTAGATTTTTCAAATTTACACCATAGGTGTAGTATAATGTAAACATGTTACAACCTAAATGTAAACCATTTTTCTCCATCAGTTTAGAAATTATGATGAATTTTGTATGTTTTTGTTACGTCACTAAAAAGTCCCTTGCGACAAAATATTTTGAAATTTGGTCTAATATTTTAACCCTATATTCATAATACACATACTTTTTGAAATTGCTCTGGGTTTTTCTGTGTCTCCTTTAGTTTAGGTCACAAATTTTTTTTTAATTTACAAATATTCTTTTTTGTCTAAAAAACGGTAAGTTTTGTGTTTGAAAATTAAAAATATATGCTTATATACATTTCACAATAAAACCTAGGGCAATTTCCATTCCTCATGATATTCTGAACCGGTGTAGGAAATTTCATGAATGTAATACAAAAACTGCAACGCAAGGAGCATTTTACAGGAAGAAAAATGCTGAAAATATGAACATTGAGAAAACAGCGATTAAAGATTTGATTGCATAACTCACATTAAAATCCACCAGGCTGATAGGTTGGACCCTCAGATTTCTTTTTCCTCTCCTCTGTTGCTGCTTTTTCCACCTTTTTCTTCTTTAGATGTTGCTTTTCTTCTGCACAACTTCGCTTCTTGCTTTGCAGGATACGAGTCTGATCTCGCTGCACTGAAGTTTTCCTTGCTGAGTCTACTACACTTTCACCTCTGATATTTCGCTGCAGCTCCAATGACTTAAGACTACCCATGTTAAACTCACTGATGCTTTTAATAACAGCAAGATCCAATTTTTGTTTTGATATGAAAACTTCCTTTGGGCACTTATTCCATATGACATGATGCAAAGATTCATTGGCATTCGGTGTTTTTCCTGTTTTGCACCTCTCTAGTAATGTTGTAGAAGCCAGCCTCTGATATATTGGCAACATTTTAGGAACTATTTTGTCTGAAAGCCTTATTTTTCTTTTTTTGAATTGAAAACTTAAGAACGGAAAACAGACAAAGAATATGGATGTAGGCAAAAGAGGGCGTGACTCTGACAGAGTTTAAAGGCCACCGACATTTAAATAAGCATTTAAAAATGGCGTTCGGAGGCAAATTATGCATTTTTCACATTCGAAAATGTCTAAACTATTTTATAGAATTAAAATAAAAAATTCGTTATTTTTACGATTTTCATGAAATTTCAGTCATACATACCCTTAATACACTAATTACTAAATATGACGTAGGTCTCGCACGTACGGCCTTGAGCAACCTAGTCCAAGCACTAATGACTTCGTCCTCTCTTTCAGGACAGCGATAGCACATACTCTTTCTTAGGACCAAGTCTCCGGCTGGAGACAGCGAATTTCCAGACACTACCACACCTGAAATTCCAAGGGCACGAGCAGGGCCTCGGTCATGCTCATGTCCTGGCGCCTTCTCTCCTGGTCCACGCCACCGCCTGACTATTATATCCTCACCCTGAATCCGCAGGTGCAATTGAGTTACTGCTCCACATCCTCTCCCGAATACTCACCGGTGGAGGGTAGGGCTGGTGGTTCGAACCCCCCAGAGGAGTCCCACACTCCAATCTCAGGGTTAGTGCGTAAAGGTATTTTCCTCCACTCGAAAAAAAGGAAGCTCCATCGCAAACGGCTGCCCAGCCCAGAATAATGATTGGCACGGGTTTGTTGTGGTGGGAATTTGAAGGGGAGAAACCAAGCTACATGCCAGTGTTGCCGGATTTCGCGTAATGGCATTCCTCACGGCTCCAGCACCTTGGAGACCTTATTTTACGGACACGTCTCTTACTTGATTTTAAGCTCACGTCATCCGTTAATGCGACACAGAAGTTTACAAGAGCATCGCCACATCCCGAACTTTCCCATATATGCAACAATTTCCGAAAATTCTGATTTCCCATAAATTCTCTCTTCGAATTTCTGGAAAGAGCCTTTTACGTCCTCTTCATTTTCAATGATTTTTGTTCGTGTAACTCAAAACTCTATGAGAATACAAAATCGTACTATATTAAGCATATGTCATTTGTTAAAACGTAAAATAGTGCGCAGTACTCACACGTTTCTAAATCGAGGGTCCTTTGTTCGTTTTTCTTCCGCTGTTCATTGCAAAGAGTGTGGAATTACAAAACCATCAAACAGCAAACACTACTTAATGCTCCTAAATAGTGCTAGACTAGCTACAAGATAAGAATAAACCTGGGTTGAGCCAATACGGTTATCGTACTATCTTGGCGTTGCCAGTTCCAAGGCTAGCGGGAGACAGAGATGTATGTATGTATTTATTGACTGCAATTGGGTACTACCCGGTGGCAGAGTTAAGAATACAGATCAAATTACAAATACTAGATTTACAACAATAACACAATAAACAATACAAACATGACATTATTTTAACTTTAGTCACTTAAAACATATCTAATTACTTCTCTATTTACATATTATATACCATTATAATTTAAAAGTTAAACTATAAACCATCTAGATTTTTTCTAAATTTCTTCAGTGACAGGGGACAGCCCTGAAAGACTGCTACAGGCAATTCATTCCATTCTTCAATGGTTCTATTAACAAAAGAAAATTTTCCTACGTCGGTTCTGTATCGTCTACCCTTAATTTTATACCTATGATTGTTTCGTCCATAATAATCCGGATTATCTAACCTTACACTAACGTCCACCCATGCCTTTACACCAGCATTAGCTTTGAATAATGCTACCAACCTATGTTTTTTACGCCTAATTCTTAATTCCTCCCATTTAATCTCATCTCCTTTTATAGGCCCAAAATACTTGCCTCTTTTTATGAATTGTATTGCCCTCTTCTGTATCTTTTCTAACGGATCGATTTGGTTAGCTCTATACGGGTCCCAGCATGCTACTCCATATTCCATAACCGGCCGCACTAAGGACTTGTAGGCAATTTCCCTGGACCTAGCGCTCCCCTTTTTCAATATTCTCATTACGAAATGTAATGCCTTCCACGCATTCCTAGATGTGGAATTTTCTTGTTCGTCCCATCCAGCATTACTTGCCAGGTACACTCCCAAGATATATCTGTCTTTGTCTCAATCTAGCAAGTATCATACAGATGCTGAGATGTACAGTGATACAGATGCTGACATAGAAGTTCGTTTAATATTTCAGCATGTGTGTGAGAACATATACGATGATTATCGCATAATCTGAAGCTTAAAGCATTGAACTAGAGGACAGTTCGCTTACGTAGCTATCGTTCATATGCACACAAAACAAAATGAATCAAATTAGATGCGTTCTACGAAAGAAAGTGTTTGCTAGAGTAAAACAAAATAGTGACATAAATATTAAAAGCAGAATCATTATTAACAGTGAAGTATTCTTCATATTTAAGTTTGAATTTATGAGTCACTATGTTTACACTCAGTCTTCACTTGCTTGTTGTTGTATAATTGAAACGTTTTCAAGATCATTTGATCTCATCCTCAGCTGTTTGGTGACTAAATGAACCTTCCTCTTCTTCCACTACTACGGAGCTCCGATCACTCTGCCATCTGGTGTTAGGGGCACTAAGTTTTAACACTTCATTTAATACCGGGATTTAAAAATTTATAACTTTATCACGGTTTTTGTTTATGAATATTTTTTCCCAAATATCCAATTCTATGGGTGTACTTAAAGATTTTAACAGTTTAATGTTGTGGCCAATGTTGTGGTTTTCTGTCCACAAATGGTGTGAAACTGCAGATTTTTCTGTTTGTTTCAACACTTAATGTTCCTCTGGTGTTCTTTTTGCCTGGTTAACAAGTTTCTCTTAGTTTTTCCTATGTAGCTTTTTCACAGGTTTCACAATTAATCTGATAAATTCCTGATTTCAAATTGTTGGGGATTGTATTTTTCAGTGGTTTATTTAGCAGGTTCCTCAGACTGAATTTGTTTTGGGGTGCTAGTTTTAAGTTTAGTCTTTTGAAGATTCGTTCAAATTTTCTAAAAGCCCATGGATGGTAGGTGAATTTTCTATATTGCCAATTTGTGTTTTTAAGTGGTGTGAGAGTGGTATTTTGTGATCTTATCCTCAGTTTTTCTTTCCTCTTCATCATGTTCTTTATTACATTTAATACCGCTATGTCTTTTATGTGTTGTTTTTTATGTTTAAATCTGCAGTTTCACACCATTTTTGGACAGAAAACCACAACATTGGCCACAACATTAAACTGTTAAAATCTTTAAGTACACCCTAGAATTGGATATTTGGGAAAAAATATTCATAAACAAAACCGTGATAAAGTTATAAATTTTGAAATCCCGGCATTAAATGAAGTATTAAAACTTAGTGCCCTTAACACCAGATGGCAGAGAGATCGGAGCTGCGTAGTAGTGGAAGAAGAGGAAGGTTCATTTAGTCACCAAACAGCTGAGGATGAGATCGAATGATCTTGAAAACGTTTCAGTTATACAACAACAAGTAAGTGCAGTTGAGTGTAAACATAGTGACTCATAAATTCAAACTTAAACATAAAAATTGTGACAGTTCAACGATTTGTGAATACAGTTTACATTTTAATGATGTCAGATTTGTATACTGACTGTATTGGACTTTAAACAAATTTTTGTTTCATTAAAATACTTAATAAATACGGAAGATATGAATGTATATTTATGAAGCATTTTACAGCATGAATCTCATGTACTAATGGCATGCATTGTGAGCAGAAATTTTTGTCTTGCAGCAACAATATCGCTTCTTTCAAGCAGAAATTAGCCACCGTCATTTGTTCTCCTATATTTGAACCCGAGAGATTCCTGAATATTATGCATAGAAGATACAAAATCCGTATATTTTATTTTCCCTCTCATTAAATTGGTCAGCCTTTTGCCAGTTGTATATTCACCCTTATATAAATCCTAAATTGTTCTACGTAAAATATAGTTTTGAAAATTTTCTAAGTTGGTTGCCTGTTTTTAGCTGCTCGATGTTTCCCTGGAGATCTAAATATGGAAAGTTCTCCTAATTTGGTAAACTGTTTGTCTTCTTTAACAATGTTCGTCACAGAATGAGCACTCACGTGACAAGCTTGTAACATTAATTCTCAACTCTGAGCGAAATTTGTACCTCCAAAAATTCTTTTAATTGATATCCTTTTGAAAAAGTAATACACGTTAACAAAAATATTTCTAGCCTGCTTGTGTAAAATCTTAGGGGTAGTTTCGCAGTTACTACTAAACGCACCAGTACTAGACTAGCTAAGTGGTATATTTACAGATGTATTTTTTTATCTTGAAAAGTGCAGAGTGATGCGCAGTTGTATCTGGACGAGTCCACATCAGAACGGTTGCAAATGGAAGGGAGGGCAGGTCAGTTGCGTACCAGCTGCGAGCAACTAAATACGTGCAGAGCTACTCGGTAACACTACAGCTTGTTTCAAAATGTGCTTGTCTCCTTGTTCCAAGAGAGCATTTATAAATGACGCCTCCTAGCAGCACATTAGGAAATAAAGTGCTACATTTAAAAACACGAGAAGTAATAACCAATATTCATTGGTTTATAAAAAAGGAACAATGGTCTGTGTCAGCTATAAAATTCTGGTGAAGGATATCTGAGGCAACAGTTGTGTCTGAAAGCAGTTTAGGAGAGTTATTAAGGAAAGAAAAGCCATTGGTGCTAGTGCAACAACGTCCTTCTCTATGCCCAGTAAACAAAGATTAAGAACATGCACAAAATCTAATGTTTTAATTCAGAAGTAGTTAGGCGAACTATGAATATTTTTTAAAGCACAGAAAAACAAAGACCAACTTTGAAGAAAGTGCTTATTAAGCTAAAAATTCTACTGACTTCCAATGCAGTGTCTGAACATTAAGAGGCCGCGCCATGGCTCAGTTGTTAGACCGCTTGGCTCTCACCGAGGCGGCCCGGGTTCGATCCCAGGCGACCGCAAAGGGAGATTGGTGGTGGAAAACACGGCGCTGGGGCGGGTTTTCTCCGGGATCTCCGGTTTCCCCCGCCATGTCATTCCACCGGTGCTCCATCTTCATCTCATATATCATCAGTGTCTTCGCCTGCTGTGCCGTATGTAGTAAAAGCGGGCGTTAAACACTACACATTTCACATTTTAAAGATTAAGAAGAGTTCTTCTGAAGCTAGGATTATTTGAAGAAAAAAAAAACACTAAGCGTGACAGACAAATTTTAATCGATCATCGCACCATAAGTGCAAAAAGGCTTAAGTATTTACGAAATATTCCGAAATATCGAAGTGAAGTTTATATAGTTTATATGGATGAAACTTATATAAATACAGCACATACTGGACCATATGCCTGGAGTGAAATACGTTACAGGGACTCTGCAGCGATATTGAAAGGCCGAGAGTTGTTTATCATGCCTGCTGGAGGAGAACAGGATTTTGTTCCAAATGTCTATGTACTATTTAAGATGCAACAAAAGCGTGGAGATTACTACCATAGTAAGAATTACATCTTAGTTTATAAGAGCTGCAAAACTGGCTTTGAGAATGGAATTTGTTTTTAGACACATTATGCACCGCCCTCCCCTCTCGTAATCCTACGCTTGTGACGCACTGTGGCGATAGGTGCACTATCCCCACCACAGTTGCTACTCATCCCTACCGCGCAGGATTCCTGTCAAAATAAAATAATACATCTATACTAACTTTGAAAAGCACGTGTGCGGTCTCAAAAAGATCACCACTTTACTGAATGTAAGGTACAAAATGCATCTGCAGCATAGCACGTGTGTGCTTTTCTTCACTGACAGTTGATGATTCTTTTCTTTCTAGTAAGGGGCCTTATTTTTCCATATCTCCGAAACCAGATGTGCTACAAACATGGGGTTTGGACAGTAATCCTCAGAATAAAATAGTTCTGTAGCATGGGAAAAGCACAATAATTCAGTTATTTGTATCTTTAGAGCGTGCAAAGAAATTAACCGTATGGTTCGGCAAAGTGAGCCAGTATGCGTGATTAACCGTACAAACATTGGCTAGTAGAGAGAGAACAGCCACGCCTAGCCTCAGCTACCTTAATGTACTTCATTCCGTTAGGTAATTTCCTTAATCGATCTTCCAAATTGTTTGAAATATTTAGTTAAATAACATATTCACTCGATGTTCCACTGTTACGAGTTTAATACTCTTAAAATCTTAACCTATAAAGTAGTAAAACTTGGAATTTAAGGATATTTTACGTAGATGCCATGAAAGAGGGAAGATTACGTATCATGAATTACTATCTAGTTAAGAGACTTCACAGACGAGACGCGCAAATATAGAGCAAACTGAGATTAGTGGCAGTTCACTCAAGCATATTTGTAAATCGGATTTGGAGTCCCAGAATGTGCAAGGGATCCCATGTAAACAGTTGAATAACGCTACAAAGAGAACAAGCAATAACAGTTTTGAAGTAAGCGTACAAAGATATTCCAGACGGCAAAATGCGTAGTTTATACTTGGGTAAACTTAAGATATTTAATGTAACAATAGTGTAAATGAAACAATAAGAAAAATGTATGTGTTGGAACTTGAAGCAGGAAATTTTCTGTTCGTAGTTTCCACAAAAATCTTGTTGCTAATGTCTCGCCATCTTATTCGGCCCCGCGGCGGGCGCCATATTAAACTGATTTCTTCTTTATAATTCCTTCGTTCACCAATTTTATCAGCTGAATTTTAAAGCAGGCCTTCTTTCGTCGACAAAATTATGTGCACTCATCACTATCACGATTTCACGATATTTTCATTGTATATAAACTTGATTGAATTTCCTGGTCAATCATTACACGTTGCAGCGACAGTATATCGATGAATCATTACTTCTTTAATAAAGAGATTCCATTAATTACATATAACTCCTTACTCCTGCACGTCTACTCATCACTAACAAGATTACACAACACATATCCCCTTATGAAGATTATTGATTTTCTTCTTCTATCCAAAAGCTTTTCATCTTTTCACATCAAGTAAGATTATTGATTTTCAGTTACTTACAAAATACCTCACTCCTGAAAATCCATTCATCACTATCCAAAACTTTTTGTCTTCATGAAACAAGATTATTTATTTTATTTTCCCTAGACCATTGTAAATGTTCATTCGAATACGTTCTTGGTCTAACGTGAGCAAACGCGGCAGCCAAGGCGCGGATAGCTTCACCATGTCTAAATGTTGATTTAATATGAGACAAACACGTTCTTTTGACGTGTTCATAGCCTCTGCTATCTCTCACTTTAATTCAGCGGTCCTCTAGTACCATTTGGTGAACTTTGGCGATGTTTTCGTCGGTAGTTGTAGATTTGAACGTGCCAAACGTGTATCGCCTTCCAGGCTCTTTCAGCTACGTTTAAATTGAGCTGCCGAAAATTTCACTGTGGTAAATGATGATACAGGGTCCCCATACACAGAATTCAACTCATATTTGATTTGCGTAGGCGTACTACCTTTCAAATAGAAATGCTTAATTATAGTTCGATACTTCATTTTCTCCATTTTTATTAAAACACTCACATCAACTCACTTTAACGACTGTTGCATAACAACTGAGCGTCCAAAATAGTTGAAACTTTGATGTGTAACTGTCAACAGATGAACTACGAAATTCACTAGCTTTTGTTTAAGAGTGCGGCATTCTTCATGTTGAGGTTGGAAACATTTTCGACCACCCTCGTACTTAGTGGATTGATTTTTCTTTCTGTATGCGTTTCTTCACCTTTACTCACTCACCAAACCTCTCGCAAAAACCAGCGTGTGCTCACGTGGTGGGGAAGTGGCTAGGCCTAATGAAACTCGGAGAATGCAGCAATTAAATGACATGCAAACGTTTTTACTCAGGCTTTTCTATATTTTTTGACGTTAGCCTTTTTCCGAGTTATTCTTATTGGTTTGTTTTTCAAATGCTTGCACGCTTTGTACCCGTTTTGAAGTGGTCGTCAAAGAATATGCAATTTTAAAGCCACCATCAAGCAATTTCATGTACAGTGCTTCTGTATACCTGCAGGAAATATGTAAAAAAGAGTGAATTAAAGGTCATGCCGATGTGACACGTAATGGTTTTTCTATTTGCTGCTATATTGCATATCAGGTTGCCCTGGAGTGCTCGATGTCATAAGCTCGGTGAATAACTGGCATTAGTGAAAATTTGTAACGCGGGCACGTTTTGCAAATGTAATGAGACAAAGACCCGTTGGCAACACTGCACCTTCAGCTGGTATCCACTGCAGCAGCGTTATTTACGTTACAGAAATATATGCAGTTCCTCGTTTGTTTGATGGAAGCGATGCCAGTGGAATATTCTAGCTTTGCCAAACAGACCGTGAACATCCACGACGAGATTTAAGAGGAATTGATCCTGCGGCGTGGGAAGTTCACATATTAACGTTAATGCATTTTAGTGGAAATAAAAAACAGAAAACACCATATTCATAATTACGGTACAAGCTTTATCCGCTTTCTTTGAGGCACAAACTCAAAAAAAAAGTTGTTTAATTTTGTTTTTCGCACAAACTTATTTAGATGTTAATTAATGTAATTATATTGAGTTATTTACATTTCCTCTCCACCGTAGTAGGCCTTCAAAAGTAGTCGTGCAGTTATCTGTAAGTGAAAATTGGACCAAAGTTATCAAAAACAAGGTTAAACCTGCTCATTTACTGATAACAATCTTATAAAATTTCAGCAATGAATGAGCGTTTTATTACATTTAAAATATAATTTTTATCGCTTATAAACCTAAACTCCAATGTGAAATAAAAGAAACTTTGAACTTTTTCTGAGGTTTGATGGCTGAGGGATATTTTGTCGTTACTTAATGATAAACAAAACAGAAAGTAAGTTCTGTTTCGATTTATCTCCACTGCAGCGCTGCCATCGCAGTTCCGCACATGCGCGGTAGACGCTCTGCATCAAGGAGAAGAAACGTGCGCTATTGTGAGATCGCTGTCAGCCACGAACGTTTTGTTGTGCTTGTTTACAATGTCGGTGTTGATTGAAAATCCCGCCGTTTGTCAAATCAGATTTGTGATTCGTTTTCTGAATGTTAGGAAAGTGAAACCAATTGAAATTTATCGGCAAATTTGTGATGTTTACGGACAAAATGCGGTGAGTGATACAATGGTGAGAAGATGGGTCCGGCAGTTCAATGAAGGACGTAGTGAAGTGCACGATGAAGAACGAAGTGGGTGTCCATCTTTGGTTACAGAGGAACTGGTTTACGTGATTGATGACAAGATCCAGGGAAACTGAAAGTTTAGAATTAGTGCTCTCGCTATGGAATTTCGCCAAATCTCAAGATCACTAGTTCATGAAATTGATACCGAAAAACTGAAATTTCGTAAACTTTGCTCACGTTGGGTTTTCAAAACGGATGGGTAGTGCACTTCAGTTTTTGACCCTAAAGCTACTTGGCTGGGACGTGTTTGACCACCCCCAGGACAGCCCTGATGTCGCTCCTAGCGACTTTCATCTGTTTTTGCATCTCAAATCTTTCCTTGGCGGTCAACACTTCAACAATGACGAAGAGCTGAAAGAAAATGTTTCAAACTGGTTGAAGACACAGGCGGCAAACTTCTATGAAGAAGTATACAAAAACTTGTGCCTCGCTATGACAAATGCCTGAAAAATTTCGGCAGTTATGTGGAAAAGTAGTTTAAGTGTTGTAGAATTTTGTGTAATAAATAATTTTTCTGTATCTATACACAATTTAATTTTATTACCAAACAGAACTTACTCTCTGCACGTACCCCGTATAACTTGTTTGCAGGTTTGAACGTGACATTTTAATTTCCTATCACGAGGGTCGTCTAATAAGTATCGGGCTTCACATACAGATGGCACCACGGGTGTGTAGCAGTTCGGCACATAAGCAATTGGGCGCACAGATAATTATATAGGTTTCAGGGAGGAGGGCGTTGCTTTTCCGGTTTAATTGTGAAGGTCACTTTCAGGTGACAAAAGCTGTAGGAAACAATATAGCCAAATAGACATCTTCCACGTCGATGTTGGAAGTCATGAAAGCAATGTCATGTCGATGGTATACGCGCTTCTTCCAAATAAGAAAAAGGAGATTTACAGAGGCTGTTCAACACAACTAAAGAGAATATTCCAGACTGGAACCCCAAGGAAGTAATTAAAGACCTTGCACCTGGCGCTATTCAATCTTTGCAGTCTGTGTTTCTAATGTACAAATTTCTGGTTGCAACTATCATTTCAAACAGTGTAATTGGAAAAAGATGCAAGAATTAGGACTGACGCGTGACTACATTCAAAATTAGGAAATTAGACTTCGTATAAGGAAGTGTTCTGCATTGGCTCATCTTCCGCTTAATAAAACTGACGATGTTTGACTCATTATACAGGAAAACTCCTCAGAAAATGAGCAAATAAGTTTGTTCTACAACTACTTTGTGGAACAGTGGCTGGCTAATCCTTCAAAACCAATATATTTATGGAACTGTCATGGAAAATGTCACAGAAACAACAATGCTGTCGAAGGTTGGAACCACCGGTTCAACAAAATGGTGCAAAGATCACACCCTAACATAATCGCGCTAGTTTAAGGCCTTGAAGGATGATGCAGAGCATACCTTTCGGACAGAAAAGAACTCAACTTGGAGGGTAAAAAACAAAGAAAGTCTCCAATTACACTTGACAATAGGATTGCCAATAGTCTAAAAGATCTTGGGGAAACTAGATATATAAGAAAATGTCTGAAAACTCTTGCCTAAGTACATAAATTAAATTAATGACAAATTCTGTTTTATAAGAATGGACTAAATATTGAAGAAATATGACGAATTCTTTCCGAATGAGCTTGTAAATAAATGTAAGTTTAATTATGCACCAAGAAAACAAAAAGCCCATTGACGAGTTCTAGCAGAACGAAGAAAGCATGCCCGCCTCGGTAGCGTAGATGGTAGCGTGCCTGCCTCACGTTCAAGAGGTCCCTAGTTCGAATCTCGCTCAGGGTAAGCTACCTGGATAAGGTTTTTTACGGGTTTTCCCCTTTTACTTAAAGAAGAATATCAGGTAGCTCTACGGTCCAAACCCAAAACCACATCTTATAAAACACGTTCATTGAACTACGCAAACATTTCTCAAACATTATCAGCACCATCCACTAGCTAAAAACCAACCTCTATGCCTGTAAGGAATGATATCCCGGTATGAAAACAGTCGAAGGATCCTCCTTTCCGCAGGAGGACTCAATTCAAAGACCTCTGTGCTTGTGTGTTTGGCCACCTTAAGGGCATGTATGACTGAAATTTCATGAAAATCATGAAAATAACGACTTTTTTATTTTAATTCTATAAAATAATTTAGACATTCCCGAATGTGAAAAATGCATAATTTGCCTCCGGACGCCATTTTTAAATGCTTATTTAAATGTCGGTGGCCTTTAAACTCTCAGAGTCACGCCCTCTTTTGCCTACATCCACATTCTTTGTCTGTTTTCCGTTCTTAAATTTTCAATTCAATATATCAGAGGCTGGCTTCTACAACATTACTAGAGAGGTGCAAAACAGGAAAAACACAGAATGCCAATGAATCTTTGCATCATGTCATATGGAATAAGTGCCCAAAGGAAGTTTTCATATCAAAACAAAAATTGGATCTTGCTGTTATTAAAAGCGTCAGTGAGTTTAACATGGGTAGTCTTAAGTCATTGGAGCTACAGCAAAATATCAGAGGTGAAAGTGTAGTAGACTCAGCAAGGAAAACTTCAGTGCAGCGAGATCAGACTCGTATCCTGCAAAGCAAGAAGCGAAGTTGTGCAGAAGAAAAGCAACATCTAAAGAAGAAAAATGTGAAAAAAGCAGCAGCAGAGGAGAGGAAAAAGAAATCTGAGGGTCCAACCTATCAGCCTGGTGGATTTTAATGTGAGTTATGCAATCAAATCTTTAATCGCTGTTTTCTCAATGTTCATATTTTCAGCATTTTTCTTCCTGTAAAATGCTCCTTGCGATGCAGTTTTTGTACTACATTCATGAAATTTCCTACACAGGTTCAGAATATCATGAGGAATGGAAATTGCCCTAGGTTTTATTGTGAAATGTATATAAGCACATAATTTTAATTTTGAAACACAAAACTTACAGGTTTTTAGACAAAAAAAGAATATTTGTAAATTAAAAAATTTGTGTGACCTAAACTAAAGGAGACAGAAAAACCCAGAGCAATTTCAAAAATTATGTGTATTATGAACATAGGGTTAAAATATTAGACCAAAATTCAAAATATTTTGTCGCAAGGGACTTTTTTAGTGACGTAACAAAAAAAAACATACAACATTTATCATAATTTCTAAACTGCTGGAGAAATATGGTTTAAATTTAGGTTGTTACATGTTTACATTACACTACACCTATGGTGTAAATTTGAAAAAGCTAGCATTATTAGTTCAGAATTTGAAAATTTCAGTCATACATACCCTTAAAAGCTTTTTGTGTGCAGCCGACTGATGATCCAGTTTGTTGTGCCAAACGTTTGCCGATTTTCGTTTTGCAATATCAACCAACGTTGCCGTGACAACTCATATGTGTAGTTTACTGTAAACTAAGGCGCAGGAATTTGAATCAGTTAGAATGCCTAGGTTTCTGTTGTTTCTTCTTCAAGGATAATCGAGGTACATTCACTTTCTTCTCGGTCAGCCAGCCAGGTGACAAGATGATTAGGTATCAACGTTTAGAGAGTGTGTACTTCTCCCATCATCAGGATATTTATAAAATGTTATAACTACAAATGAAATACTGGATATAACACAACTATATCAAAAGACAAAACACTATCAAAATTTGCATTACTGAACAAAAGACTGTTTTCAGTAAATTAAATGGCAGGTCAGGAGATGGCGTGAGTATAGAAAATTGTGTCAAAGGAACGTAACTACTTAACTTGATTATCAAGCTGTATTGATCTGTGCTTCCTAAATCGACGGATTTCGATTTTTAAGGCCGGTTTCCAAGAGGAGCTGAACTGAAATCCAGCATCAAGATTAAGCGTGCTCCTTTCAGAGGAAATTGCCAAAGCCTCCTTAATTCTCCGCTCCCAGTAACTGTTGCATTTTGCCAAGATGGTCGTCTCCCGAAAGTTGGCTCTATGGTCGTTATCAAAAGAATGCTCTGTCAGCCCAGACTTCTCAGGTTGCATTAAACGAATGCTCCGTTCATGTTCGTTTATTCTGGTAGCAATGGTCCTTCCGGTTTGTCCTATATACGGTGTCCCACATTTACAGGGAATGCTGTACACTCCCGGAACTTGGAAATCCAGTTTGTCTTTCACCGGTCTCTACAGATGTTTAATCTTCGGAGGTGGCTTGTGGATGGTCCTGATGTTGTATTTGGAGAGAATTGTGCTGATTCTGCCGGATAGATTGCAAATACTTGGCAGTGTATCTGGCAAGTAATGCTGGATGGGACGAACAAGTAAATTCCACATCTAGGAATGCGTGGAAGGCATTACATTTCGTAATGAGAATATTGAAAAAGGGGAGCGCTAGGTCCAGGGAAATTGCCTACAAGGCCTTAGTGCGGCCGGTTATGGAATATGGAGTAGCATGCTGGGACCCGTATAGAGCTAACCAAATCGATCCATTAGAAAAAATACAGAAGAGGGCAATAAAATTCATAAAAAGAGGCAAGTATTTTGGGCCTATAAAAGGAGATGAGACTAAATGGGAGGAATTAAGAATTAGGCGTAAAAAACATAGGTTGGTAGCGTTATTCAAAGCTAATGCTGGTGTAAAGGCATGGGTGGACGTTAGTGTAAGGTTAGATAATCCGGATTATTATGGACGAAACGATCATAGGTATAAAATTAAGGGTAGAAGATACAGAACCGACGTAGGAAAATTTTCTTTTGCTAATAGAACCATTGAAGAATGGAATGAATTGCCTGTAGCAGTCTTTCGGGGCTGTCCCCTGTCGCTGAAGAAATTTAGAAAAAATCTAGATGGTTTATAGTTTAACTTTTGAATTATAATGGTATATAATATGTAAATAGAGAAGTAATTAGATAAGTTTTAAGTGACTAAAGTAAAATAATATCATGTTTGTATTGTTTACTGTATTATTGTTGTAAATCTAGTATATGTAATTTGATCTGAATTCTTAACTCTGCCACCGGGTAGTACCCAATTGCAGTTAATAAATACATACACATTTAAACGGGATACAGGCTGTAGCGGTAGGATTATCTGACGCTTGCTGTATTACAGGTTTCCCTTTCCTAGCTTTGGTGATCGAGGCTGCTAAGTCTGCCGGATTGATTGCCGGTAAACGGGATGCAGGCTGTAGCGGTAGGCTTATCTGACGCTTGCTGTATTACAGGTTTCCCTTTCCTAGCTTTGGTGATCGAGGCTACTGATTCTGCCGGATAGATTGCCGGTAAACGGGATGTAGGCTGTAGCGGTAGGCTTATCTGACGCTTGATGTATTACAGGTTTCCCTTTCCTAGCTTTGGCGCTCGAGGCTGATGATTCTGCCGGATAGATTGCCGGTAAACGGGATGTAGGCTGTAGCGGTAGGCTTATCTGACGCTTGCTGTATTACAGGTTTCTCTTTCCTAGCTTTGGTGATCGAGGCTGCTGATTCTGCCGGATAGATTGCCGGTAAACGGGATGTAGGTTGTAGTGGTAGGCTTATCTGACGCTTGCTGTATTACAGGTTTCTCTTTCCTAGCTTTGGTGATCGAGGCTGCTGATTCTGCCGGATAGATTGCCGGTAAACGGAATATAGGCTGTAGCGGTAGGCTTATTTGACGCTTGCTGTATTACAGGTTTCCCTTTCCTAGCTTTGGTGATCGATGCTACTGATTCTGCCGGATAGATTGCCGGTAAACGGGATGTAGGCTGTAGCGGTAGGCTTATCTGATGCTTGCTGTATTACAGGTTTCCCTTTCCTAGCTTTGGTGATCGATGCTACTGATTCTGCCGGATAGATTGCCGGTAAACGGGATGCAGGCTGTAGCGGTAGGCTTATCTGACGCTTGCTGTATTACAGTTTTCCCTTTCCTAGCTTTGGTGATCGAGGCTGCTGATTCTTCCGGATAGATTGCCGGTAAACGGGATATAGGTTGTAGCGGTAGGTTTAACTGACGCTTGCTGTATTACAGGTTTCCCTTTCCTAGCTTTGGTGATCGAGGCTGCTAATTCTGCCGGATAGATTGCTGGTAAACGGGATGCAGGCTGTAGCGGTAGGCTTATTTGACGCTTGCTGTACTACAGGTTTCCCTTTCCTAGCTTTGGTGATCGAGGCTGCAACGTCATATTCGGAGTAGCCGTTTTGACGGAAAGTGGGTCTCAGGTGTTGTAATTCCTTGTTTTAAGTGGCTGGGATCAGAGATAGACAAAGGTCTGTGGGCTAGTGTATTGAGAACTTCCAGTCGTTGAGACTTATGATGGAAACTATGAGCGTTCACATAGAGATCGGTGTGTGTAGGCTTGCGATATACAGCATGCCTCAGTGTTCCGTTGCTGTTTTTTGAAACAAGAATGTTTCAAGCGTCAGATAAGCCTACCGCTACAGCTTGCATCCCGTTTACCGGCAATCTACCCGGCAGAATCAGCAGAATTCTCGCCAAATACAACATCAGGACCAACCACAACGCACCTCCGAAGATTAAACATCTGTTGAGACCGGTGAAAGACGAACTGGACTTCCAAGTTCCGGGAGTGTACCGCATTCCCTGTAGATATGGCACACCGTATATAGGACAAACCGGAAGGACTATCGCTACCAGAATAAACGAACATGAACGGAGCATTCGTTTAATGCAACCTGAGAAGTCTGGGCTGGCAGAGCATTGTTTTCATAAAGACCATAGAGACAACTTTCGGTAGACGACCATCTTGGCAAAATGCAACTGTTACTGGGAGCGGAGAGTTTAGGAGCATTTGGCCATTTCCTCTGAAAGTGGCACGCTTAATCGTGATGCTGGATTTGAGTTCAGCTGTTCTTGGAAATCGGCCTTAAAATTGAAATCCGTCGAATTAAGAGGCAAAGATCAATACAGCTTGATAATAAAGTAGTTACGTTTCTTTGACCCAAGTAGTTAAGAGGGACTTCATACCATTTGACCTCGAAGTTCATACCATTTGACCTTGAATGACATTTGAGGTCATGCAGTTTGACCTTGAAATTTTTTACCTTGAAGGTTCGACAATTTGGCCTTGAAGGTCATACAATTTGACCTTGAAGGTCATACCATTTTACCTTGAAGGTCATGCCATTTGACCTTGAAGGTCATGGTGCACCCTCTTAACTGGTTGCATCCCCCGACGCACCCTGGACGCACCCTCTGGACTTCTTGCATCCCCTGTGCAACCCCTAACCACCCCGCGCAACCCGACTCACTTGACCCTCTGCATCTGCCACCCACCTCCGGCGCACCCTTATGCTCCCTCTTGACTTTCTGCATCCCTCGACGCACTCCGGCGCACCCGATGCACCCTCTTGACTTCCTGCATCCCTCGACGCACCCCCGCGCAACCCGACGCACCCTCTTGAATTCTGCATCCCCCAGGCACCCCCGTGCACCCTCCGGACAGGCTATATCCCTTGCGCAACCATCCTGCACTGGCTGCATCCTCCGTTGACGAACTGATTAGCTTGGCTGGTGGTGGAGTAGGTAATGGGAAAAAGGGGTTTTTTTTTTTTTTTTTATTTTTATTAAGAATACATTGGAATAAAGGTCACGTGACTTTAGGAGAGGGAATGGAGACTAACAAGGGTCTAGTTGGGCGGCCAAGGATCGAAAGGAAGAAATTCGGTGGCCACCTTTCAGCTCCTCCTGAAGACGGCCTTAAAATGGAAATCCATCGAATTAAGAAGCAAAAGTCAATACAGCTTGATATTCAAGTTAAGTAGTTACGTTTCTTTGACACAATTTTCTATACTCACGCCATCTCCTGACCTGGCATTTAATTTACTGAAAAGTCTTTTGTTCAGTGATGCGAATTTTATTGTACTTTGTCTTTGTTCATAGTTGTGTTATATCCAGTATTTCATTTTCTAGTTATAACATTTTATAAATATCCTGATGATGGGAGAGATGCACACTCCCAAAAAGTTGATATCTAATCATCTTTTCACCTGACGTACTGCCCGAGAAGATGAGCGTATTCGTTGCCAGGAAAACTTCAGGTATTATTTTAATCGAGGTACATGTTTTCAAAAGAGAAGGAGAGAAGTATTATGGCCTTGCGGCAAACCCGCATAGTATTGTTAAATTAATTTGGTTCTAAATGGAGCTATGAGTTTTCTTATCCTCAAGTGAATGGTTGTAGTAAATGGATTTTTGTGGTTGTTGTTGTTTACTCAGTCGTATTAATACTTTGCTTATTGTAGAAATATTTGGTTTAATTCTTGAATCTATATTGTCACCCAATTAGCGAAAAGCGCAGCCAACGACAGCTGAGTAAGTGGGCCAGAGGCAGCCAACCACACCCTCCCATTAGTCTCTGTCACTAACTGAGGGGGATAATTAGGGAAATGTCACTTGTCGCTAGCCGCCTCTTTCCCCCCTCCCACTGTCATCTGGAACTTTCGCGGTAATTCACTGAAACCAGAGACTTCTAGAAGGCGGTGATATTCCTATGAAAAGGGCTGCAGTGAGTGAATTGAGTCAGTCAGTCAGTCAGTCAGTGCTTGACGTGCTAGCGAACGGACGAGAAGACTGTGTACGTGCATCGGAACGGTAACGGACGAACTGGTGAATCGTAATAGTGTGCATTACGTAATTCCGTGTAATTGGCAAGTGTTCAACTGTAAGTCGGTGGAAATAAAGAACATTGTTGAGTTTGTGTAATTGGACTTTTCATTTCACGAGCCCACAAAGTCACAATATTTGTTTATCGACTTGGATCGGTGACCAACCTTTCAGACTTCGAAATCTTCGCTTCTCTTCTTAATACACATGAGCACGTTCTTCCTGTCGTAGTATCAACTTGTAAGTAAGGTTTTCTTACTGCACCATTCAGTTTGAACCTTATTCTGATCCCCTCTCTAACTTTATCACATGACCAAACTAGCTCACGCTTCTCAAATGTTACATTATTATTTGTTTCTCATTTTATTCCTAGTTTTCGCATTGGTTTGCAAAACTCATATGACTCACTGACGTTCCGCCCATCCTGAGTTGGGGAATGCCTACCCTGAGTCGTTTGTAACCACATATATCGTTATCAAATCAGCGAAGTAAATATCTTTAGCGTTCCCAAAACATTCCTGGCTGAAAGAATACAATAGTCTTCAGGCATTGGACGTTTACTATCACAAACAAGGTAACGGTCCTGCTTTCCTGTCTGTCCGAGGTGTACAGATTTTTACAAGCATATTTTCTCTTTCTTGCCTGGATGCTAGTATATATGTTATATTAAGTGGGGACGTGTGCAAATATTCAGGATCTTACATAAATGTCCATAACATCCAAAGTTTTCCAGTTAGAGACGTGAAACTTAGTATACTCATTTAGGATAATACAATTAATATGCTAAATTGTTACATAATTTTCCATATTTTTTCTATATGCAGAGATATTTACAAACTTAAGCCCATTTTTTTTCAAAATTCACATATGCTATCTTTCTGAAATTTGGTATGTTATTTAAAAACAAACTAAAAATGAATTTCTTGGATTTACATTTGTTATTGAAGCTCTACAGAATTTAGAAGAAAATGTTAATCATATGCGTCCTTTAAAAATTAAAATAACTTCACTTGGGAGTGTACCTGGCAAGTAATGCTGGATGGGAAGAACAAGTAAATTCCACATCTAGGAATGCGTGGAAGGCATTACATTTCGTAATGAGAATATTGAAAAAGGGGAGTGCTAGGTCCAGGGAAATTGCCTACAAGGCCTTAGTGCGGCCGGTTATGGAATATGGAGTAGCATGCTGGGACCCGTATAGAGCTAACCAAATCGATCATTAGAAAAAATACAGAAGAGGGCAATAAAATTCATAAAAAGAGGCAAGTATTTTGGGCCTATTAAAGGAGATGAGACTAAATGGGAGGAATTAAGAATTAAGCGTAAAAAACATAGGTTGGTAGCATTATTCAAAGCTAATGCTGGTGTAAAGGCATGGGTGGACGTTAGTGTAAGGTTAAATAATCCGGATTATTATGGACGAAACGATCATAGGTATAAAATTAAGGGTAGAAGATACAGAACCGACGTAGGGAAATTTTCTTTTGTTAATAGAACCATTGAAGAGTGGAATGAATTGCCTGTAGCAGTCTTTCAGGGCTGTCCCCTGTCGCTGAAGAAATTTAGAAAAAATCTAGATGGTTTATAGTTTAACTTTTAAATTATAATGGTATATAATATGTAAATAGAGAAGTAATTATATATGTTTTAAGTGACTAAAATTAAAATAATATCATGTTTGTATTGTTTACTGTGTTATTGTTGTAAATCTAGTATTTGTAATTTGATCTGTAATCTTAACTCTGCAACCGGGTAGTACCCAATTGCAGTCAATACATACATACATACATACATACATACATACATACATACATACATACATACATACATACATACATACATACATACATACATACATACATACATACATACATACATACATACATACATACATACATACATACATACATACATACATACATACATACATACATACATACATACATACATACATACATACATACATACATACATACATACATACATACATACATACATACATACATACATACATACATACATACATACATACATACATACATACATACATACATACATACATACATACATACATACATACATACATACATACATACATACATACATACATACATACATACATACATACATACATACATACATACATACATACATACATACATACATACATACATACATACATACATACATACATACATACATACATACATACATACATACATACATACATACATACATACATACATACATACATACATACATACATACATACATACATACATACATACATACATACATACATACATACATACATACATACATACATACATACATACATACATACATACATACATACATACATACATACATACATACATACATACATACATACATACATACATACATACATACATACATACATACATACATACATACATACATACATACATACATACATACATACATACATACATACATACATACATACATACATACATACATACATACATACATACATACATACATACATACATACATACATACATACATACATACATACATACATACATACATACATACATACATACATACATACATACATACATACATACATACATACATACATACATACATACATACATACATACATACATACATACATACATACATACATACATACATACATACATACATACATACATACATACATACATACATACATACATACATACATACATACATACATACATACATACATACATACATACATACATACATACATACATACATACATACATACATACATACATACATACATACATACATACATACATACATACATACATACATACATACATACATACATACATACATACATACATACATACATACATACATACATACATACATACATACATACATACATACATACATACATACATACATACATACATACATACATACATACATACATACATACATACATACATACATACATACATACATACATACATACATACATACATACATACATACATACATACATACATACATACATACATACATACATACATACATACATACATACATACATACATACATACATACATACATACATACATACATACATACATACATACATACATACATACATACATACATACATACATACATACATACATACATACATACATACATAATTGGAATGTTTCGTTTGAGTTAACAAGGAGTAATAAACAAGAGATTTCAAAATGGTGGATGAAGTTAGTGAGAATATTGAGAGTGCCTTTAGAATGCTCTTAAATGTTACGGAGGCTAGTAAAAACTTGCGTCAAGATTTGAAGCAGGATATTGTGAAGTCGGTAAGTAGTTTACGTAAATATTTTACAAAAATGAAAGACATCGTGGATCAGAAGGAAAATGAAACCAAAAGTTTACAAATGGCAGTGAAGAATTATCAGGAACAGTTGAGTGTTGGCAAGAGAGCGAGAATAGCATCACAAGTGACACCTGGGGTGATATCTTCCGAACGGGTTGTGGAGCAATTTGGGGTGGAAAGGAGTTATGCTTCGGTGTTGACTGGCGCTGCACGTACAGGGGACTCTAAGTGCTTTAAACTGCTTGTTCGGAGCAAGAATAATCAAAGTGTGGAATATATAAAGACACTGGTGAAAACTAAGGTTAATCCTGTAGAGATGAAGGTTGGTGTTCAGTCTGTAAAGGCATTGAGGAACGGACAAGTTCTAATACAATCGAACAATAAAACTGAAGTTGATACTATTTGCACCAATATTAATAATAAGTGTGGAGAGGAGCTTGAGGCTACCGTCTCGAAGAAAAGAAATCCAAGAATAATTATTTTTAATATACCAGATGAGATAACACCGGAGAATGCTGTGGAGGTTTTAACAGCACAAAATACAGAGCTGGAGAATTTCAGCACAGAGATTCAGCCGAAATTTTCCTTTTATGATAGGAAAAAGAATTTGAATTTGGTTGTTGAAGTCACTTCAACTGTACGGAGGGAAATACTTGGCAAAAGATTAAAAATAGGATGGAATATGTGTAATTGGGATGATTATGTCAAGGCTGGGCGTTGCTTCAATTGCTGTAAATATAATCATCGTGCGCAGGACTGTAAAGGACAGCAAACATGTCCAAATTGCGCTGAGAAGCATGCTCTAAAGGAATGTACTGCTAACAGAGCTGCATATAAATGCATTAATTGTGTAACGTATAATAAATATAACAGAGACAACAAAGTGTCAGAAAATCATTCTGCACTGGATACGAATTGCTCCTGTTATCAAGCAACACTTAGGCGGCTAAAAGACAATACCGACTATTAAAATGGATAGATACAGATTAACATGTTTTCAGGTTAACTTGAAACATTCAAGGATTGCGACTGCTAATTTGGTACAGCTTGTGAATGAAAAAGCTATAGATATAGCATTTATTCAGGAGCCCTACTTGATTAACAATAAACCAGCAGGTGTACCATTACATTTTAGAATATATACAGTTGGTACTACGGGTAAACGAGCAGCAATATTTATAAACAACAAAAATATTGACGTAACTACCATTGGTCAGCTTTCCGATAGTGATTGTGTCATTATACAGGTTGTATATAATAAGAAAACATTTTTTGCAGCTTGTATGTACTTCGATGGGCACTTGAATATAGAAGATGACATTAACAAGATTGAAAATATTCTCCAGCATATTAAAGGAACGGGTCTGATAATACTAGCAGATAGTAACGCCAGAAACAAACTTTGGCATGATATAATAACTAATCAGCGTGGTAGAATATTTGAAGAATTCATTACAGCAACAAATTTACATATCATGAATGAAAACAACGGCTTGCCAACTTTTGAATCCCAAACTGGAAGGAGTTGGGTCGATTTGACTATCGTTAATGACAAACTCCTTAGAGATGTGAGGGAATGGACCGTTGGAGAGCAAGAAAGCTGCTCTGATCATAAGATAATATCGTTCATAATAGGAAATGCAATCAAAGCCCAAACTCGTACATTAAAGGGAATTAAATATATAACTAGACCAGAAAATTATAAGACATTTGAGGAAACGTTGCCACGAAAGCTGACCAAAAATTTTAATTGTCTGGGCAATGGACAGAGTGTGGATGAACAGCTCGCCCATAAAGTAAAAGAAAATAATGTTGAATATACAATTGAAATGTTCTACAATAGTATGGAAGCTGCATGCAGGGAAGCGTTTAGAGTAAGCAGGGGTAAGAAGCAGGCAATTAGAGGCAAATCAGTTCCCTGGTGGACCATTGAACTAACCATATTGAGGAAAAAGGTAAATGCATTAAGACGACGATATCAACGAACTATTAATAATGAGCAGTTAAGAGAAGAAAGAAGGAATCAGTACTTGGAAGGTAATCGGCAATACCAAAGGAAAATAAATGACGAAAAGTTTAAATCCTGGAGGGAATTTTGTAATGTAACTGATGGGACTAATCCTTGGACTGTAGTCTATAAGATCGCAGCCAGTAAAATAAGATATCAGAATTCACTTACTACATTGCAAAGAGAAGATGGAACCTACACTGAAGATATACCAAGCACATTAAAGTATATGCTGGAGAACTTCATTCCGGAGGATAGGGTACAAGATGATACTGAACGACAAAAAGACCTAAGGAGGCTTGCAGAGGAAGTAATTAGTACCCCAGATGACAAGTAATTTACACCTAATGAAATTTGGGTTGTATTAAAAAATTTCAATCCAAAAAAGTCACCGGGAGAAGATGGAATATCTAGTGATATTCTGTTAAATGCTTTTAAAATGTTCCCATGTTTCTTTACAGCAATATATAATCAATGTCTTATGGAAGGAATTTTTCCAGAAAGATGGAAGCGTTCATCTATAGTTCCTATAGTAAAGCCAGGCAAAGAAGATAGTGTAACGATAACAAAATATCGACCAATCAGCTTGTTGAACATTAAAGTTTTAGAAAAGTTAATGATAAATAGGATTGAATATCATATTAACACGAGAAACCTTTACAGTACAAGACAATTTGGATTTAAAGCTCAGAAAAGCACGACAGATGCAGCAATGGCGCTGAAGGTATTCATTGAAGATGAGCTAAAATCTTTTGGTTATGTTGTTTTGGTGAGTTTGGACGTGAAAGAAGCTTTTGATGCATGTTGGTGGCCTAGTGTCTTAAATAACTTAAGAGAGATGCAGTGCCCAAGAAATTTGTACCAACTTACAAAGGATTATTTTAAAAATAGGAAAGCAACTCTCTCTACGAATGAATTCAGGACTGAAGTACGGGTCCAGCGAGGCTGTCCGCAAGGATCTTGTTGTGGGCCTGGACTTTGGAATATACTATATAACTCTTTGCTAAAATTGGAATTTACAACGCGGACAGAGGTAATAGCATTTGCTGATGATTTACTTGTCATGACAAAAGGAAAAAGTATATTAGATGCTGAAAATTTTTCAAATCAGGACATAAAGAAAATTGAGTTATGGGCTAAAGAAAATAAAATCCAGTTTAACGACTCAAAATCAAAAGTTTTGGTAATATCAAAGAAGAAAACTAATCATAATGAAGCAATCAGCATATACCTGAACAATAAAACTCTGGAACAAGTGGATGTTATTAAATATCTTGGTATTTACATTGATAGGAAGTTTAGCTTTGATCACCACATAGATCAAGTACATGACAAAGCGCTACGACTTCTGCATAATCTTTCCAAGTGCGCAAAACTCACTTGGGGACTGGGAAATAAGGCGCTAGAAACTATTTATAAAGGCGCAATAGAACCTATTTTAACTTATGGTGCTCCTGTGTGGGGATTTGCCCTAGAAAAGCAGAAGAACATTAAAAAATTCCAGAGGATTCAGAGATTGTTCAATATAAAAATGACGAAGGCATATAGGACAATTTCTTATGATGCATCTTGTGTTATTGCTGGCATCCAGCCAATTGGTATAACAATACAAGGCAAAATAAAACTGTATAATGATATACACAGTGAACGTGACTATGATGCACCCCTACCACCAAGCGTCTGGAACCATCCAGCAGAACGACCTCATATAAAAGCAGTTGAGGATGATGGGGCATACGTCTTTCAAATTTTTACGGATGGGAGTAAATCAGATGAAAAAGTCGGGGCTGCTGTAGTTCTGTACAAGCACAATACTGTAATTCGACAACTGCAATTCAGGCTGGATGGAAGGTGTTCAAACAATCAGGCCGAACAACTGGCTATTTTGAAAGCACTTGAAGAGCTACAAAACATGGCAAATACGCTGAACAAAGAGAAGACTGTAGCCATATTCACAGATAGTCAAGTGGCACTATCCACCTTACAAAACAACAATAAACACAATTATATTCCTGAGGAGACACTTAATAGACTAGGAACTTTAGAAAGAAATCAGTGGACAATACACTTTAGTTGGGTGAAAGCACATGCAGGAGTTACTGGTAACGTGCTAGCAGACATATTAGCAAAATCAGCTGCTGAAGACATCGAAATAAAGACTATTTACAACAAGGTACCAAAATCTTCTTTGAAAACTGAAATAGAGAGGGCAGGACATCTACAGTGGCAACAGAGATGGAGCAGCACAAGTAAAGGAGCCCTTACCAAATCATTCTTCCCTTTGATAAAGGATCGTCTTAAGACAAAACTACCATTAACAGCGACATTCACTGCAATGGTATCAGGACATGGAAAAACTAAAGCTTACTTGTATAGATTTCATATCATAGATGATCCCCAATGCACCTGCAATAGCCCACAGCAGACCGCAAACCACCTCATTTATGAATGTAGAGACACAAAACATCAGAGGGACAAGTTGATTGAAGAAGTACACAAGAATGGGGGAAATTGGCCAGTGTCAAACCAAAACCTTATAAATAAACATTTGAAAGCTTTTTGTATATATGTTAATTCAATTGACTTGTAAACAATTTTTATTTTAAAACAATACGTGAATTGAACATTTAAATTCTAATATTTAAAAAATTATTGTAAAATAATATCAAAATGTGATTATGTTAATTCAATTGACTTGTAAACAATTTTTATTTTAAAACAATACGTGAATTGAACATTTAAATTCTAATATTTAAAAAATTATTGTAAAATAATATCAAAATGTGATTACTATTTATAATGTATCTATGTAATTAAATACATGTAATGTTACTCCGTAACGGGGCATGCTGTTAAAGTTCAATAAATTAAAAAAAAAAAAAAATACATACATACATACATACATACATACATACATACATACATACATACATACATACATACATACATACATACATACATACATACATACATACATACATACATACATACATACATACATACATACATACATACATACATACATACATACATACATACATACATACATACATACATACATACATACATACATACATACATACATACATACATACATACATACATACATACATACATACATACATACATACATACATACATACATACATACATACATACATACATACATACATACATACATACATACATACATACATACATACATACATATTTTGTATCATCACATTCCATCTGGAGCTTAATCTTAAATTCTATAACCAACAAAATGTTCATTGTGGTATAAGAAAGCTGTGTGCTAAATTGCATCACTGTAGATGAAGTAGTTTGAGAGAAAAATGGGTTGAAGTTGTAGAAAATACAAGTTACGGGGAAAGGCAATTAAAATTACAATAAGTATTATTCAGTTTGCCTTTTAATTTTAAGTCAGAACTTCTCATATCTGTAGTCTGTATCCTCATTCTGGTCTTCTTCAGCCTTTCGTTTTAAATTCCTCTTCTGTCTTGCTTCTTTCTGAATTAATTTCATTGCTCTTTCTGCACCAGCGCTGCGAATGTTGTCAATTGTTTCCATAAACACGCCAGATTGATACATTAACTGATGTGTAACTTTCTTTCTGCCAACATTCCCATCATTAAACACTATTGCAGCATGAAATGTAGCAATTTTCACCACTATGGAAGACACAAATGATGTTTTGGGACATCTTTTCCATATCAAACTGTTGAGGCTTTCATTTGGGTTTTGTGTCTCTCCATAGAGACATTTTGTTTAGCAAGTCTGTGTGTGCTAAGAATTGGTAGGTGGGCTTTATAGATTCCAAGACAGCTGATGGAAGACTATGTGTTGTTACTATGCTACTATGCAACACTAGGGCATTTAATTTTTTAAAACTACACACCGATCACGTACAGTCATAATATTTTGGTGTTTGATAGCTAACACTATATACTATTTTACAAAACAATAAAAAATTAGATTTCTTTGAACATTTTCTCGTACGTCCCCCCTTAAATTATATTTTTCCCTTCTTATTCTTTAAGTCAAACGCTCTTTTAATCATTATTTTATCCATTCTAATTTCATATTATTATAACAAGACTGTTATATTAGTTTAGCAAAGCATTTCTATTATTTTATCTTCTTTTTTAATTATCTGACTTCGATTTATTCGCCGCCTCCAAATCGCTGCCTGATACTGCAGTTACAGGCTCCAGGCGATAATACGGAACAATGACATGATTTAGTGAAAAAAAATCACAAATGTTTCAGCAAAATTATGTATATATATTAATTAGTTTCTAAATTATAATTTATAGTACAGATGAGCACTACTTTATAAACATAACAAAAGCTAGTTAATATGAACAAACTTCCTAGTATAGTTAAGTGCTTATCCTATATCGAAGTGTTTATTACTGTAACACTAAATTAACTCTGTAAGTCCTGACTTTCTCTATATTCCTTTACGCTCCAGCACAACGCTGTTGAGAAAGAAACATTCACATAAGCAATAAAACGACCCACGACTGTTTTATGTAGTTCAGATGTTCAGCACACCATTACCACGTTCGCAGCGCCAGCTGTTATGACTCTCCTTATTGCTTAGCTATCGATATGTTTTTACTACGGTCGAGACCTCCCTTACGGTATTGGTTACACTTCTATGGATTTCATTTTCGTTCAACTGATTAAGCCAATGGATATACCGTAATCATATGATTTCTTCTAGTCACCTTTTGACAAACCTTTCTATTATTACTCGAAAGAAGTGTTATTACGCACTCTCTGGCGTTTGCACAGGTCGCCGGGAGTGTGTATTTCTTTAAAACGTTCAATATATGTCTAATAACGCTTTTCTCGCACCAGTCAACCTTCTAATTTTTGGACGCCCTGTAACTACTGTATCTTTCAGACTCCCGTTCTATACTATACGCGAAAGACTATTTCATTTTGTTCATATGTCTCTTTATAGGTCTTGAGGTTCATTTAGGTAGCGTTATTCTACCACAAGAGACTATTACCTTCTGAAGGTAGCCCTGTTAAAATAATTTACACAGAGAACACATTGCCATACCCCGGGTTTGACCGGCGAACTCGGGAAAGGCAGGCTGGCCCCAGACTCCGGAGGACGAACGATTTTCAGTTTACAGTATTTACCGTCATTTTTTAAAGTCCTATCTCTATTCAGATGTCTCCCACGTCGTCATAGAAACAGTCTGACATTTCTAAAGGTAGCATACTGATATTTGCATTTCACATCCGGCTCTATATCGGCCGTCTCCTTCACCCCTTGTATCTACATCGTTATATTTTTTAAACTAACATCCTGCAACGTTAAGTCATATCGGACGATGAATGAAATGATGTTCAAATGAGTACAGGGTACATACACCTTAGAGTTAACAGACATTCATCTTTCAGGGTAAGAGAAAACCTCCAACGTTAATTCATATCGGACGATGAATGAAATGATGTTCAAATGAGTACAGGGTACATAGAGCTTAGAGTTACCAGACATTCATCTTTCAGGATAAGAGAAAACCTTCAACGTTAAGTCATATCGGACGATGAATGAAATGATGTTCAAATAAGTACAGGGTACATAGAGCTTAGAGTTACCAGACATTCGTCTTTCAGGATAAGAGAAAACCTCCAACGTTAAGTCATATCGGACGATGAATGAAATGATGTTTAAATGTGTACAGGGTACATAGAGCTTAGAGTTACCGGACATTCATCTTTCAGGATAAGAGAAAACCTCCAACGTTAAGTCATATCTGACGATGAATGAAATGATGTTCAAATGAGTACAGGGTGCATAGAGCTTAGAGTTAGCAGACATTCATCTTTCAGGATAAGTGAAAACCTCAAACGTTAAGTCATATCGGACGATGAATGAAATTATGTTCAAATGAGTACAGGGTACATAGAGCTTAGAGTTACCAGACATTCATCTTTGAGAATAAGGGAAAACCTCCAACGTTAAGTCATATCGGATAATGAATGAAATGAAGTTCAAATGAGTACAGGGTACATAGAGCTTAGAGTTACCAGACATTCATCTTTCAGAATAAGAGAAAACCTCCAAAGTTAAGTCATATCGGACGATGAATGAAATGATGTTCAAATGTTTACAGGATACTTAGAAATTAGAGTTACCAGACATTCATCTTCTAGGATAAGAGAAAACCTCCAACGTTAAGTCATATCGGACGATGAATGAAATGATGTTCAAATGAGTACAGGGTACATAGAGCTGAGAGTTATGCGACATTCATCTTTCAGGATAAGAGAAAACCTCCAACGTTAAGTCATATCGGACAAAGAATGAAATGATCTACAAATGAGTACAGGGTACATAGAGCTTAGAGTTATGAGACATTCATCTTTCAGGATAAGAGAAAACCTTCAACGTTAAGTCATAATGGACGATGAATGAAATGATGTTCAAATGAGTACAGGGTACATAGAGCTTAGAGTTAGCAGACATTCATCTTTCAGGATAAGAGAAAACCTCCAACGCTAAGTCATATCGGACGATGAATGAAATGATGTTCAAATGAGTACAGGATACATAGAGCTTAGAGTTACCAGACATTCATCTTTCAGGATAAGAGAAAACCTCCAACGTTAAGTCATTACGGACGATGAATGAAATGATGTTCAAATGAGTACAGCGTACACAGAGCTTAGCGTTATGAGGCATTCATCTTTCAGGATAAGAGAAAACCCGTAAAACGGCTTATCCAAATAACTTACTCTGACCGAGAACTCGGGAACTCTTGAATGAGAGGCAGAGACGCTACCATGTATGCTACAGAAGGGAGAAAAATTTACAACAAAATATAAATGAAAATGTTGCACAAAGTTTATTTCTCTTAGCAGTAAGTATACCTCTTTAAAAGTATTATTACAGATTTTTTTTTTTAAATGAAAGAAAAAGAGAACTGAGGTAGTTAGACTGGTAAATGTAACGCATTCAGATGTTTTCCCTTTCTTAACTTCAGTTGTTACTAACTTATTTTATATAGTACTATCAAAGCTACTTGTACCAAATATATTTAACTCCCACGATAAATCCTTAAGCATCTAATTAATGTGTGAGATACAAGATTATTTTTTAGTATTCGTCCAACATTTACTCATTTGTGTAAATAAAACTGGGTCCTTGAGCAGTATACTAAAAGACGTTTTACGCTGTCTGTTTTTTTGGTCTATTTGTAGATTTGCTGCTCTAGTACCTTCACAATTTGTTTCTTCGATATTCTCCCTGTTTATTCTTTCATTCTCCTGCCATCCAGCTCTACTGAATATATATTTTATGAAAACGTTGCTTTAAAAACGAAGAATTATTTTCTTTTCTCATCCAGAACTGAAGAGTTCAATTATACTTGAAACAGAGCAACAATATAAAGTCTTGTTTACTCTCCAGCAAAGATGTTCCAGTCTCCACTCTAAACTATTTATACTGCACTACTACAAATGCAAAAAGGATTCATCTGCTTATGACAAATGAGTATTTCCTCTATTAGCATTTTGTTATCGTCTCGCTCGACAGCAATAGCTTATGAATTGTCTCATTAATTGCTTGAGCACCAAGGTTGGAAATAAATGCTTCTCATGTGTGCCATATGATCAAATCAAAATCCATTAGATTAAAGACCGGTATCTGTCCGGTTTGAACTAATGACCCTGACATCGTTAGGCTAGCAATGAAACAAGACAGTTTGCTTCAGATTTAAAAGTGGGCATTGTATTTAATCGGGAATAAACAGAACAAAATAAAAATCATATATGTTAACTAGGGTCATTAAATGTCATATTCCTTACTTACATTTGAAGAGTTAGTGATTGCTTGAATATAAAGATTCTACTTAGGAATTTAGGTACAAACCAATGGTCCGTTCAGTAGCGCCTCAGTGTGAACTTTGTGGGTGTTAAGCGTGGTTATTCAAAACAATGTAAAGAAAATTTGAATGTGCTACAATATACAGGCATCTGAACTGGTCAGTGTGATAGCTGTGATTTAAGATGGGAAAAAGAGTTTCGTGCTACAGCCTGCCTGTATATAACGATATACATACAAGGGGTGAAGGTGACAGCCGATATAGAGTCGGATGTGAAACGCAAAGATCATTATGCTACCTTTAGAAAATCAAACTGTTTCTATGACGACGTGAGAGACATCTGAATAGAGATAGCAAACCGGAAGGATCATCGCTAATAGAATAAACGAACATGAACGGAGCATTCGTTTAATGCAACCTGAGAAGTCTGGACTGGCAGAGCATTGTTTTGATAACGACCATAGAGCCAACTTTAGGGAGATGACCATCTTGGCAAAATGCAACAATTACTGGGAGCGGAGAATTAAGTAGGCTTTGGCGATTTCCTCTGAGAAGAGCACGCTTAATCGTGATGCTGGATTTCAGTTCCGCTTCTCTTTGAAACCGGCCTTAAAATGGAAATCCGTCAGCTTAATAAGAACAGATCTATACAGCTTGATAATCAAGTTAAGTAGTTACGTTTCTTTGACACAATTTTCTATACTCAGGCCATCTCCTGACCTGGCATTTAATTTACTGAAAACAGTCTTTTGTTCAGTAATGCGAATTTTGATAGTGTTTTGTCTTTGTTTATATTTGTGTTACATCCAACATTTCATTTGTGGTTATAACAGTTTATAAATATCCTGATGATGTGAGAGATACACATTCCCGAAACGTCGATAGGTAATCGTCTTTTTACCTGGCTTGTTGCCCGAGAAGAAAGTGAGCAGTTTCGTGCTCTTATTAAACATTTTCATTTGAAGGGGCGGCGTGCCGTACAAGTCAAAACAGAAAATGGGATGAAGTTCACGCAAACCCTGCACTTACGTTGAAGAGCATTTACCAATGCGAAAATTCGAAATAAATGAGAAACTAATAATACTACTACTACTACTACTACTACTACTACTACTACTAATAATAATAATAATAATAATAATAATAATAATAATAATAATAATAATAATAATAATAATAATAATAATAATAATAATAATAATAATAATAATAATAATAATAATAATAATAATAATAATAATAATAATAATAATAATAATAATAATAATAATAATAATAATAATAATAATAATAATAATAATAATAATAATAATAATAATAATAATAATAATAATAATAATAATAATAATAATAATAATAATAATAATAATAATAATAATAATAATAATAATAATAATAATAATAATAATAATAATAATAATAATAATAATAATAATAATAATAATAATAATAATAATAATAATAATAATAATAATAATAATAATAATAATAATAATAATAATAATAATAATAATAATAATAATAATAATAATAATAATAATAATAATAATAATAATAATAATAATAATAATAATAATAATAATAATAATAATAATAATAATAATAATAATAATAATAATAATAATAATAATAATAATAATAATAATAATAATAATAATAATAATAATAATAATAATAATAATAATAATGTAACATTTGAGAAGGGTGAGCTACTTTGGTCATGTGATAAAGTTAGAGAGGGGATCAGACTAAGGTTCGAACTGAATCGTGAAGTAAGAAAAATTTACTTAAAAGGTGATACTATGACAGGAAGGACGTGTTCATGCGCATTAAGAAGAGAAGCGAAGATTTATAAGTCTGAAATGTAGGGAAGTTGGAATAGCACAACCAGCGTAAATGGAAGCAGCATTAGAAGTTTATTATAGAAAAGTAGTCGCCGAATAAAGAAGAAATAGAAACCGCGCGGAAGTAATCCAGGGTTTCAAGTAAAATTGAATTTATATTAGGAACTTTACTAACAGGTGGTAACCGATCCAAGTCGATAAGAAAACTTAGTAGGAATTAAACCAAATAATTTTGCAACGAACCAAAGTGCCATTAATACAAATGAGTAGCCAACAACCACCAAAATCCATTTCCTACAATCATACACCTGAGGATAAGAGAACTCATAGCTCCAATTAGAACCCAGTCAAGTTTAGCTCTGGTATGCCGGTTTCCTGCAAGTGTCTTAATTTTGTATAGTTAGACATCAATTGTTTGTCATATATGTTTTTAGTAAGCAGGTATGCTGTTTCCATTTTTTTGGCATCTGCTTTTGTTTGCTTTAGTTTAGATTCCACTTTCCTAAATTATTTCTCCAAAGTATTTAAATTATCAAACCTTAATTTGTTCACATTTGGTTTCCATGTATTCTGGTTCTTGTTTATCATTATCATCATCATCATCATCATGGAGGTTTTAGGTAATTTCAAAAACTGCGTACTTTATTTGCATGAGTTTGATTTTACTGCATACTTTGCAAGGAGATTAAATATTCTCGAATAAACCATTAGCTTATTAATTTTAATACAATTACAAAGATACATATTTCCATTTAACATTTTCGAAACATGTCATACAAATAATTACCATTAAGTAGAGGATGCCTCTTTATCGAGTTTGATAATGCATATTAATGTTTTATTAGGTGTTCCTATGTCAGGGCGCACAATGGCACTTTTAAGCTCTTCACTTGTCACTCATGTATTTTAATGCAAAATCTGTTTTACTGATCGGAGCATTTCCCTAATAATGTGCAACAGTGAAACAAAAGATAAAATATCCAATGGTCTGCATAACAAAGAATATCTTGATAAGTTTAAAGCAATTAAGAATATTATTTGATACAAGAAGTGTTATTTTAATGAGATTTATTCTCATTTTTCCCTATATCATACTTTAGTTTTTATTACGTGAGGCTCATTCGATACTTTTATTCCTACAAAATGTAGGATATGCGTTGCATTTGTTTTGAAAACATGATAACTATGGCCTACTGCAATGAAAGTCGTAAATCATCTTTAAGAAAACAAAATAGTTATTCCATAAATGTTCTATGTAAGGTGTAGTTTGCGAAACTCGTGAATTTAAATGCCACGTTTCCTAACTAAACTCTTTATTTTCAGCTTTACACACAAGTAAGAACACTTTAAACAAAAGAACAATGCTTCTTTTTGTTCAGGGAAATACAGTAGGCCTTGTTTATTTGTTCAGTTACGTTAAAACTCGTGTTTCACCATTAGGGAATTTACAGAATAGATTACTAATTAGTCTTCACTTAATTGTATATAAGGAAAGACGTTTTCTGAGAAATCTGTTGACTGTCGAACTGTAATCTGGTGCAGGAGTAGAGTCTTTAGAACAGCTGGTCCTTCTTTTATAAACTGTGTTAGTAAATGCAGCTGCATCTGGATTTCTTCTTCCTGTCAGTTGCACATTGGGGAAGTTATTTTCTTCATTTTCAATAGGTAGGATCTAAAACAGCTGTAATCTGTTAGGAATGTATGAGGCCTGTTCAATAAAGAATGATCACAATTCTTTTATGACAACGTTCCTTTACTCATTCTCATAATTTTGAAGGTCCTTCTGAAAATAGTCTCCCCTGACTACAAAGACATGCTGGAGCACGCCTCGGTAGCGTGGTGGTAGCATATCTGCCTCATGTTCAAGAGGTCCCGGGTTCGAATTTCTATCAGGGTGACTTACTTGGTTAGGTTTTTTACGAGGTTCTCCCTTATTCTGAAAGACGAATGTCGGGTAACTCTAAGCTCTACGGATCCAGGGTTCATTTGAGCATCATTTCATCCATTCCATATGACTTAACGTTGGAGGACGTAAATTACAAACAAAGACATGCTGGAAAACATTTTTGAGACATACTTCAAAATCACCTCCGCAGCCTTCACCACTGCTTCTGATGATGGATAATGCCTCCCACGAAGGCGTTTCCTCAAGTTAGCGAATAGAAAAGAGTCACACGGGGCTAAATCCGGACTATAGGGTTGGAAAGGGATGCACTTCACGTTGATTTTTGCAGGATATTCAGCAACAACATTAGCGATATTTGGCCGCGCATTATCGTGGTGCAGCATCCAGCCTACTGCACGAAAATGTAGTCTTTTGCGCCTGATATGCACTTGCAATGTTTTCAGGACATCCCTGTAGTATTGTCCAGTTACTGATGTGTGTTCAGGTACAACATACTGATAAACCATTCCATGAATGGATAGAGTCAACATGAAAAATTCAATGTCATGGCCGGGATTTGAACCACGGATCTCATGGTTTCCGTCCAGTCGCTCTTAACCTTTGGGCTACCATGGTCAACGTGCCGTCCTGACATTAAATTCTCCAGCTGACTCGTATATTTCCCCGGTAGACCACTAGGGGCTCTCGCATCCGATATACACCGTCTGTGGCGACTTATTATCGTAAGTACCTAAGTCCCAGGCTTCATCATTTAACTCTTATTATTTTAGTTAATTGATGGAAATTAATCATTTCTCCACACTAGCCGCATATAGGCTAAGATATTTGATGGATAGAGTCAACATGAAAAATTCAATGCCATGGCCGGGATTTGAACCACGGATCTCCTGGTTTCCGTCCAGTCGCTCTTAACCATGAATATAAAAGAATGAGATGACCATAACTTTCCCAGCAGAAGCAACCAGTTTTGCTGCTTTTGGGTGTTGGTGATGAAGGAGATTTCCACACTGAGCTTTGCTGTTTGCTCTCAGGATCAAAATGGTGTAGCCAAGTTTCATCAGCAGTGATTACGTTTTAAAAAAACTCCGGATCTTCCTCTAACATCAACTTTAACTACATGTTACCTCCATTGCAGCAGTAGGCGATACTGAACATGTCTGAACTTGCCTAGTTCTCACAGGCGGGAATCAGGAGTACCAACAATGGAACTACTACGACGTGTTTGTTTCACAATAAGATAACAGAATATAATAATAATGAATTTTAGTGTGAGAAATTATGACCATAAAAAGTTATGGTCATTCTTTATAGAACAGCATTCGCTTGGCGAGCCGGGAAAACCCCGAAAATCCCATGGGTCAGGTAGATCGGCCACGGGATTCGAAATTGGACCTTCCACAGACGAAACTGTTTGAGCTTTCCCGCTTGGTGGAGTGCAATGCATTACTTTCTGCAAGTACATGTTAGAACAAGTAAACCTTTTATAAAAACAAAACATGGCGTAGAACTTGTTCGTAACTAAGGGATTACGTATCCAATTATTGCCGCAAACGGTTAAGATTCCCCGAAATGAGGCGGTATAAACAACATTTAAGGTTGCAGATGGCATCAGCACTCCGCTGAAGCGACGTTAAGAAGCCTCATCAGTGGAAACTGTCGCCCCAGGAAATAAAAAGCAACCACGGTTTTGGCATACCCCTACATGCAGCAGTTGATTTTCCGGTCCAGCTGCGTTAGCTTTCCCAAGAAGATTGGGTTTTGCTACGTTTCTTATCTACTCCAGAAAAAGGTCGATATCAGCAAGTGCAACTTTGAAACACTGCTCTTCCAAACTTCTTATTTCAAGCCTCAAATTTTATATACAAGAAAAACAAAGATGTGCTGCATTTACATGACCTTTTCTATTTATTTTTCTACAAGGTTTGCTTAAAAAGCCTTTCTTCTCCACATACTTCTTGAAATGAGTATAAAATTTGTGTTTTAAATGAATGAAAACAAAAGAGTAAGATTAATTGACAGAAATTTAATCTACGCGGGTGGGTCAAAAAGTAATGCCTCCAATTTGTTTTCCTTAAATAAATAAGTTATGTGAAAACTTTGAATTTGGCACAATTCCTCAAACCTTCTTCTCCAATCCCCTGCAGTAGTAACTTCCTAAGTCAACAGATGGCAGCACTGCTTCCTCTTGCAAAATGGCTGACATCGACATTCTTATTAGACAGCGTTCTGTGATTGAATTTTTGACTGCAGAAGGTGAAACGCCAATTCGCATACACGAAAGGCTAAAAAATGTGTATGGTGATGCAACGGTGGATGTCAGCATTGTTAGACGATGGGTTCGTCGCTGTAACGAAGCTGAAGGGCAAACACCATTGGCAGATGAAAAGCAAAGTGGCAGTGACTCCATGCAACATTCAGCGAGTCGATGATATCATTCGTGGTGATCGCCGGGTAACAACAGGTGAATTGTGTCGCATTACCTCCCTCAGTAAAGGCAGTCTGATGATGATTATTCAACAACTGGGTTACTCAAAAGTTTGTTCACGTTGGGTACCAAGAATGCTAACCGCCCAAAAAAAAAGAAACAAGGAAAACAATAGCCTCCGAACACTTTCAGCGCTTCAATTTCGAGAGAGAGGAGTTTGTGGAAAAAATTGTTACTGGATACGAAACGTGGGTTCAGTTTTTTGAACCTGAATCAAAGAGGCAGTCAATGGAATGGCATCACACAACGTCACCGAAGAAAAAAGGATTCAAAACTCAGCGGTCGTCAGGGAAAGTTATGACGACAGTGTTTTGGACTGCAGAGGGTGTGCTTATGATTGATTTTGTGGAGCAGGGATGCACACTAAATTCTGTCCAATACGTCAGAACTCTCAAAAAGCTGAAAGCACGTCTTCACCGAGTTTGCCCAACAAAAACTATGGCAGATCTTCTTCTTTTGTATGACAATGTAAGACCACACACCAGCCGTTACACCACTGAAGAAATTGAGAAATTGGGATGGCAAGTCATACAGCCCTGACCTGGCACCATCAGACTTCCATCTGTTCGGGCCACTAAAGGAAGCTCATCGTGGGATTCATTTTGAAGATGAGGAGGCTGTGAAAACGTCCGTGCGTCAATTGCTTAGGAAGCAAGACCATGTGTTTTACCACACTGGAATACATGCCCTAGTTAAAAGGTGGACCAAAACTGTGGAAAAGGACGGAGATTATATTGAATAGTGACAAATTAATCGTCAATGTTGTAGTTTTCAAGCTATGTAAATTGGATTCAATTTTCTTGGCAATTAAAAGAGAGAGAGAGAGAGAGAGAGAGAGAGAAAAGGAGGCATTACTTTTGAGGCTCCATCGTACTCTAATTATCACAAATAGGTTGTGATTCATCTGTAACAGAGAACGTGAGAGAGTGTATCGCCGCTGTACATGTCTGATGCTCCATCGTCAGTCGTGCTGAGTAACCTGCTCTGAGTGATTACGTCATAGGGCAATAAACTATGATTACTGAGTAAACTGTGCTAATTTAGCCCATACCGGAGAGTACCTTACTGCTCAAGCTTCTGTTATTGTGGTGAACTTGTCTGTCTTCAACTGCTTTAAATTCAGAATTAAGTTGTGATTAAGGACAGTGGGACGTGTGAATGCCTCAAAAAATCGAATTTTTATTTTATGTCATAAAGATCTGCAAGAGTTTACGAATCCAATAATATATTGCATTATAGGTATTCTTAATATTTAAGCAGTTTAAATGGTGATTTAAATATGGTGTCACCATGTCGACGCCCCCTTTTAAATACATACATAGCAATTTAAATTAAAATTGTTATAACTTTGTGATTTGTGGCAGCAGAGTTATGCGGTAAATTTTATGCTTGTGGTTGGTACCTCTGCTGCAGATGTGGCTGCATGTTTATTTGCAGAAAACTCTCACAATATGGCAAAAAAGCAAAAGTGGTTTTTTCTGCTGGGAAAGTTATGGTCATCTCATTCTTTGATATTCATGGAATGGTTTATCAGCATGTTGTACTTGCACACACATCAGTAACTGGACAATACTACAGGGATGTCCTGAAAACATTGCAAGTCCATATAAGGCGCAAAAGACCACATTTCCGTGAAGCAGGCTGGATGCTGCACCACAATAATGCGTGGCCGCATATTGCCAAAGTTGTTGCTAAATATCTTGCAAAAATCAACGTGTAGTGCGTCCCTAACCCTCCCTATAGTCCGGATTTAGCCCCATGTGACTTTTTCTATCCCCTAACTTGAAGAAACGCTTTCGTGGGAGGCATTATCCATCATCAGAAGCGGTGGTGAAGGTTGCGGAGGCGATTTTGAAGGATCTCTCAAAAATGGTATCCAGCATGTCTTTGTTTGATTGGCAGAAACGCTGGGACAAGTGTATCGCATTCAGGGGAGACTATTTTGAGAAGGACCATCAAAATTATGAGGATGAGTAAAGGTACGTTGTCAAAAACAGATTGTGATCATTCTTTGTTTAACAGCCCTCGTATATTTTTAACATACACAGAAAAAAAGGGTAGGTATCACGAAATATTTTTCGATACTAGGGGCGTCGTGTCATCCAAACGTGTGAGAAACTTTGTTTAGGGTATGGGATATTTATGAAGATATTATTGCTAAAACGTAACCCATGGTGTAACAGCCCTTGGGGGCCATAGCCCACCAAACCGACTGCCGGCCTCACTTCCACATACGTAAGGCCGAGGTGGGCGAGCATCCAACCGATACGGCAGACTTGGCTGTCTAGACGAGAGTTCGCTACCTATCGGAGCTCTTGAATTACCTCACGATGCTGAGTGGGCACCGGCCCTATACCGGGACATAAAATCCACATCCTCCAGGGGTGGGATTGAACCTGGGCAGCTTCCGTGGCAGAGACCCAAAGCACTACGCCCTACAAAGCTTCACAGGATACACGAGGGGGTGTTGAAATAGTTTTAATTATCACTCTTTAAAATTTGTTAGAGAGTTTGTGTTGATATGTACTTGTTAGTTCTTCTCTACGTAGTTATCATCCAGATTTACACGTTTTTCCCAGCGTTTCTTGATCTTCCGAATACCTTGATTGTAGAAGTATGCAGAATTCGCTTTAAACTACTCTTCCACTTCATTAATGACGTCATTTGTATTCTCAAATCGGCGACCACGCAACGGATTCTTCATTTCCGGAAACAAGAGAAAGTCACTTGGTGCGAGATTGGGCGAGTAAGGCGGATGTTGCAAAGTATCAAAGCCACATTCACTTGTTTTGTCAACTGCAACTTGAGAGGAATGAGCTGGTACATTGTCAGACAGAAGACGAACAACTGTGGAGAGCATACCGCGTCATTTCTTAATCAGAGCTGCTGGTAACTTGTCCAGAAGATTGCAGTAGTATCTGCCAGGGATGGTTTGACCTTGGCAAGATAATCTGTAAGGATGACTCCACGACAGTCCCAGCGAACTGAAAGCATGACCTTCCCAGCTGACTTTTGCAACTCTGCCGTTTTGCAAGGGGAGGTATGTTTCCATTCCATGCTCATGGTGTTTGTTTCTGGATCATACTGATAGATCCAGGCTTCATCCATGGTTACCAGACGATCAAAAAACTCATCTTAATCCTGTATCAACAGCATCAACATCTGTCTTGAAAGTCCACGCCATGTTTGCTTTTGGAAAGAGGTTAGCAAACTTGGAACACACCGTGCAGACACCTTAGACATGTGCAGTTCGTCCACACACTGCCATAACTAAGATGTGTCTCATTCATGATCATTTGGATGGTTGCTGGTCTGTCTTCCAGTATTAAACACTCCACTTTCTTCACCGTGACAGCTGACGGTCTACCAGATCTTGGCTCATCTGTCAGGGACATGTGACCAATTTGAAAATTCCTTTTCCACCTCACAAGAGTTTCATACGATGGTCAATCATTTCCATAAACAGCCGTCATCTCATCATGGATTTCCCGAGCAATTTGTCCTTCAAATGCAGGAACTTAATCACACTACGAGTCTCGATTTTCTCCGTCTTACACCTCAGTCAATTCTGGCACTCACTGTAAAAAAAAGGACTCAAATCCCGAAAGCCATCAGCATTATGTCCCAAGGGATCAATGCTGACACTGGTTCATTTTCATCACTCTAACATAAAAACTACAGGGTGACATCCCCTCGTATTGTACCCAGGACATGTCGAAATTACTTTAATCTTCAGTATGTCACAATTTTGTATCTATTCTTTGTGCTCATTCTCATTAAGGCTTCACGTCATCTCATTACAGTCCATTCATTATTCCCTACCATCCTTCCCTTTCTGATTTACCATTCCTTCTTCCACGTTCCAGGATTTCTGAAAATACACTTCTTGCACCCTTTATGTATTGCACCATCTACAACACATCTTGACGCCCTTTGTTTTAATTGCCAACCTATTAAGCAGTTTCCATAATTAATGTTACCTCATTAGCGACGTCGGCCATGCCTAGCACGGCGTGTGCACACCAGAAGAAAAAGCTGAGGGAACCGCTGCTGCAATAGATATGCTCGGTTTATCTTGGGCAATTATCTCTGCACTACACAGCAAGCATTAAACTGAACTCAATTGTTTTCAAGTTACTAGGATATTCTTGAATCTAGGTGACGTAAGATTTATCGGATGAAATGGTCATATGTGCTCCTGAACTGGAATCAGGGGAACGGTCACTTTGTCTATAAGGTATTTCTGTTTTCCTGGTTAGATGTTCAAATGAGTATAGGCTACATAGAGCTCAGAGTCATCATTCATCTCTCAGGTTACAGGAAAACCTCCAACGTTAACTCATATCGGACGATGAATGAAATAATGCACAAATAACTACAGGGTACATAGAGCTTAGAGTTACCAGACATTCATCTCTCATGTTACAGGAAAACCTCCAAAGATAAGTCATATTGGACGATGAATGAAATGATGTTCAAATGAGTACAGGGTACATAGAGCTTAAAGTTACCAGACATTCATCTTCCAGGATAAGAGAAAACCTCCAACGTTAAGTCATATCGGACGATGAATGAAATGATGTTCCAATGAGTACAGGGTACATAGAGCTTAGAGTTACCAGACATTCATCTTTCAGGATAAGAGAAAACCTCCAACGTTAAGTCATATCGGACGATGAATGAAATGATGTTTAAATGAGTACAGCGTACATAGAGCTTAGAGTTACCAGACATTCATCTTTCAGGATAAGAGAAAACCTCCAACGTTAAGTCATATCGGACGATGAATGAAATGATGTTTAAATGAGTACAGCGTACATAGAGCTTAGAGTTACCAGACATTCATCTTTCAGGATAAGAAAAAGCCTCCAACGTTAAGTCATATCGGACGATGAATGAAATGATGTTCAAATGAGTACAGGGTACATAGAGCATAGAGTTACCAGACATTCATCTTTCCGGATAAGAAAAAGCCTCCAACGTTAAGTCATATCAGACGATGATGAAATGATGTTCAAATGAGTACAGGGTACATAGAGCTTAGAGTTACCAGACATTCATCTTTCAGGATAAGAAAAAGCCTCCAACGTTAAGTCATATCGGACGATGAATGAAATGATATTCAAATGAATAGAGGGTACATAGAGCTTAGAGTTACCAGACATTCATCTTTCCGGATAAGGAAAAACCTCCAACGTTGTCATATCAGACAATGAATGAAATGATATTCAAATGAATAGAGGGTACATAGAGCTTAGAGTTACCAGACATTCATCTTTCAGGATAAGAGAAAACCTCCAACGTTAAGTCATATCGGACGATGACTGACATGATGTTCAAATGAGCTTGAGCTTAGAGTTACCAGACATTCATCTTTCCGGATAAGGAAAAACCTCCAACGTTGTCATATCAGACAATGAATGAAATGATGTTCAAATAAATACAGGGTACATAGAGCTTAGAGTTACCAGACATTCATCTCTCATGTTACAGGAAAACCTCCAACGTTAAGTCATATCGGACGATGAATGAAATGATGTTTAAATGAGTACAGAGTACATAGAGCTTAGAGTTACCAGACATTCATCTTTCCGGATAAGGAAAAACCTCCAACGTTGTCATATCAGACAATGAATGAAATGATGTTCAAATGAGTAGAGGGTACATAGAGCTTAGAGTTACCAGACATTCATCTTTCAGGATAAGAAAAAGCCTCCAACGTTAAGTCATATCGGACGATGAATGAAATGATGTTCAAATGAGTACAGGGTACATAGAGCTTAGAGTTACCAGACATTCATCTTTCAGGATAAGAAAAAGCCTCCAACGTTAAGTCATATCGGACGATGAATGAAATGATGTTCAAATGAGTACAGGGTACATAGAGCTTAGAGTTACCAGACATTCATCTTTCAGGATAAGAAAAAGCCTCCAACGTTAAGTCATATCGGACGATGAATGAAATGATGTTTAAATGAGTACAGCGTACATAGAGCTTAGAGTTACCAGACATTCATCTTTCAGGATAAGAGAAAACCTCCAACGTTAAGTCATATCGGACGATGAATGAAATGATGTTTAAATGAGTACAGCGTACATAGAGCTTAGAGTTACCAGACATTCATCTTTCAGGATAAGAAAAAGCCTCCAACGTTAAGTCATATCGGACGATGAATGAAATGATGTTCAAATGAGTACAGGGTACATAGAGCATAGAGTTACCAGACATTCATCTTTCCGGATAAGAAAAAGCCTCCAACGTTAAGTCATATCAGACGATGATGAAATGATGTTCAAATGAGTACAGGGTACATAGAGCTTAGAGTTACCAGACATTCATCTTTCAGGATAAGAAAAAGCCTCCAACGTTAAGTCATATCGGACGATGAATGAAATGATATTCAAATGAATAGAGGGTACATAGAGCTTAGAGTTACCAGACATTCATCTTTCCGGATAAGGAAAAACCTCCAACGTTGTCATATCAGACAATGAATGAAATGATATTCAAATGAATAGAGGGTACATAGAGCTTAGAGTTACCAGACATTCATCTTTCAGGATAAGAGAAAACCTCCAACGTTAAGTCATATCGGACGATGACTGACATGATGTTCAAATGAGCTTGAGCTTAGAGTTACCAGACATTCATCTTTCCGGATAAGGAAAAACCTCCAACGTTGTCATATCAGACAATGAATGAAATGATGTTCAAATAAATACAGGGTACATAGAGCTTAGAGTTACCAGACATTCATCTTTCAGGATAAGAGAAAACCTCCAACGTTAAGTCATATCGGACGATGAATGAAATAATGTTCTAATGAGTACAGGGTACATAGAGCTAAGAGTTACCAGACATTCATCCTTCAGGTTACAGGAAAACCTCCAACGTTAAGGTATATCGGACGATGAATGAAATTATGTTTAAATGAGTACAGGGTACATAGAGCTTAGAGCTACCAGACATTCATCTTTCAGGTTACAGAAAAACCTCCAACGTTAAGTCATATTGGACGATGAATGAAATGATGTTCAAATTATTACAGGGTACATATAGCTTAGAGTTAACAGACATTTATCTTTCAGAATAAGAGAAAATGTCCAACGTTAAGTCATATCAGACAATAAATGAAATGATTTTTAAATGAGTACAGGGTACATAGAGCTTAGAGTTAATTGACATACATCTTTCAGGATAAGGGAAAACCTCCAACGTTAAGTCATATCGGACGATGAATGAAATGATGTTTAAATGAGTACAGGGTACATAGAGCTTAGAGTTACCAGACATTCATCTTTTAGGACAAGAGAAAACCTCCAACGTTAAGTCATATCGGACGATGAATGAAATGATGTTCAAATGAGTACAGGGTACATAGAGCTTAGAGTTACCAGACATTCATCTTTCAGGATAAGAGAAAACCTCCAACGTTGTCATATCGGACGATGAATGAAATTATGTTCAAATGAGTACAGGGTACATAGAGCTTAGAGTTACTAGACATTCATCTTTCAGGATAAGAGAAAACCTCCAACGTTAAGTCATATCGGACGATGAATGAAATTATGTTCAAATGAGTACAGGGTACATAGAGCTTAGAGTTACCAGACATTCATCTTTCAGGATAAGAGAAAACCTCCAACGTTGTCATATCGGACGATGAATGAAATTATGTTCAAATGAGTACAGGGTACATATAGCTTAGAGTTACTAGACATTCATCTTTCAGGATAAGAGAAAACCTCCAACGTTAAGTCATATCGGACGATGAATGAAATTATGTTCAAATGAGTACAGGGTACATAGAGCTTAGAGCTACTAGACATTCATCTTTCAGTATAAGGGAAATCCTCCAACGTTAAGTCATATCGGACGATGAATGAAATTATGTTCAAATGAGTACAGGGTGCATAGAGCTTAGAGCTACTAGACATTCATCTTTCAGTATAAGAGAAAACCTCCAACGTTAAGTCATGTCGGACGATAAATGAAATGATGTTCAAATGAGTACAGGTACATAGAGCTTAGAGTTACTCGATGGTCATCTTTTAGGATAAAGGAAAACTGTGGAGAAACCTTATCTAGATAAATCAATCTGACTGAAATTCGAATTAAGGTATTCTTGAACCTGAGGAGGTCGCGTTACTATCTAGCTACAGAGGCGGGCATTTTCATTATCGGGATATGTAACTGTTAGTAAGGATGTAATGTAATTGAGAAATGGTCTGCATTGACATAAGCGGCCTCTATACTGCTTTTTAAATTGTGTTATCATATTATGTGGTACAAGAAGTAAGTATTTTAATAAGTTATTATTGAAGCTTCAAATTTCGTAGTTCCTTTTATTGAGAAGTGTCTGTACTGACTTCAAAATAAAGCAGGATAAGCTCCTTTGCCCCTTGTGGAGCATTAGGTGGCCAAGTGATTTAGTAAAGCTCCACAAACGAAAGTTTTTCTTAGGGATTTTCATGCTGAAGAGGGACGCTATCTCTGCAGGCCAGACACTCGTGGTGGTTCGGAATGCTTGACTGTGACTCGAATTTTTAGTGCTTATCGTGGTCTCGACCGTACTGCAATTTATTCCTCCATCACAATCCCGTAGCACTTTTATAGAGTTCTTACAAAGTAGTACTTCCATTTCGTCTTAAAGCTTCCCAATTTGTTTTGTGAACAGACACAGCCACCAATATACTCTGTCCCTCTCAAACTATCTTTCGCCGCGTTTTCTTCAGTTGTATTCTTGGCATAGGATGTAAATATGAGAGCTAATATCTCTTAATGTAAGACACTTAAATTAGGAGTGCGTATTTTCATTTGAGACACCTGAAGCTTCCATCCCAGGTTGAAAATGTAATACCATTGGATTTAGCTGCACCTTATTCTCTAGTTTTGTGAATTCCGCATTTGATACTCCAACATAAAGGCGTCGACCCCATTATTAGGTTCTCCCCGCGTATTTAACATGAATGTTAAACACTCAATGAAATTATAACTAATATAGATGTTATCACATCGTCTGTACAACACCAACTCCAATACTCAGACCATAATACGAGAATCGATTGCAGGAAAAATGGCGGCGCTCGTGGCCCAGCTTGTTATGTTGTGGTTATATCTACAGAGTAAAGTGTGTGTTTGTTTACTTTGATTGTGTGTTTGAAGAATTAATGTAATTCATATTACAGTGGCAATTAGTGACTAACGAGTTAGTTTATAGTTAAGTATTTAACATAAGGTGATAACGTTTACCTAAATATATACTGTGAAGTATTGTCGAAATGCATCGTTGTTGTGTTCCCAGCTGCAATCTAATCATGGTAGTGCACCTCACACGACATTTAAATTTGCGAAGGAAAAATCGTAATGGGATAAGTGGACCAGGAACATACATCGTAAAGATTTTAAAGTAAATGACAAAACTGTAGTTTAATTCATCATTTTGAACAGTTTTTTTTTTTTGAGGTTAAGGAAGACATCTTTCCAGTAAATGATGGTGAACCAATTCGTGCCCTTCGAAAAGTACCAAAATTAATAAATGATGCCTACCCCACGATTTTTAAGAATCAGCCATCCTATCACACATTAAAGCTCAACCAGAAAAGACGAAATCCTGAAGAATGCATCCAACACATTTTACAGAGAGTAATGATAATTTTAATATTTGGTGTGCACAAGATGTTATTGACAGTTTTGAACCGAAGTGGTGAGGAGATTTTAACCCATTGATAGTCATTATTAAAGACGATTAGTTACGTTCTTTTCAATAACATTCAAGATCCCAGCTTCACTGATGTTCCTTCACTTAATAAGTTTCAAAGTATTTCATAACCTAGAAGAAATATTATGAGCCTTCCAGTGGAAAATTTTAAATGAATCTTGCAGTGTGAGGGAACTTGACACCTTCAAACGTGACAATTGGAGTAAACTGGACAATCTCGTGAGTTCTCTTAAATATTATAGTATAAGCAGTAAGTCCTTGCCAGAAAAGGTTACCATGTAAACAAGGTAAAATAAACTTTAGTACTTGCTACAGACGATAGGATGATACAGTCCAATAAGATAAAGTTTGCTGTGTTTAATGCTTATGAGTTGTCATGCCTTATAAATTAAATTTTGATTGGAAGTATAAGGTGGAAAATGCATAGTACTGGTCGTGCTACTATATAATGTTATAAGCTCTTAGGATTTGTCATGATGCTCTTCATTTATGTTATTACACATTTTAGTTGAAAGTATAAAGTGATAAATGCTTAGGAGTTACCTCGCTGCTCCGTTAATATGGATTATATTATGTCCATTGTGTATAGTTTTCTATTCTGCGTAACCAGAGTCGCTGGGCTTCGACGGGCGCCATCTTGGAATCTGTATTATGGTCTGAGTATTGGAGTTGGTGTTGGTCTGTAGTATATTCGTAATTAGACAGTTGACGTTCGCACGTCTGCAAATGTTCACTGGAACAAGTGAATACTATATGTTGGACGGAATAAATAAATGTGAGGATCTACTCCCATTAGTCCTGGGCGCGTAGGACCTGAACCCGGGCCTCTCGGGTATATTTACCGTAGGACAGTACCTATTTTATAAACTGCCCCCCCCCGCTGCACGAGGCAGACGGGACGGAAGTGGATACGCCACTTACGCGCCGGTCCTTAATGAACCAGTTACCAAAAAACCTTGGTAGGGCCGCCAGTGTCTAGCTCACCAGCTAATCCACTCCTGGAAATTGAAATAAGAACACCGTGAATTCATTGTCCCAGGAAGAGGAAACTTTATTGACACATTCCTGGGATCACATTGACAGAACCATAGACACAGACAACAGAGCATTCACAATGTCGGCACTAGTGCCGTGTATATCCACCTTTCGCAGCAATGCAGGCTGCTATTCTCCCATGGAGACGATCGTAGGGATGCTGGATGTAGTCCTGTGGAACGTCTTGCCATTTCATTCCCAGCTGGCGTCTTAGTTGGACCAGCGTTCGTGCTGGACGTGCAGACCACGTGAGACGACCTTTCATCCAGTCCCAAACATACTCAATGGGGGACAGATCTGGAGATCTTGCTGGCCAGGGTAGTTGACTTACACCTTCTAGAGCACGTTGGGTGGTACGGGATACATGCGGACGTGCATTGTCCTGTTGGAACAGCAAGTTCCCTTGCCGGTCTAGGAATGGTAGAACGATGGGCTCGATGACGGTTTGGATGTACCGTGCACTATTCAGTGTCACCTCGACGATCACCAGAGGTGTACGGCCAGTATAGGAGATCGCTCCCCACACCATGATGCCGGGTGTTGGCCCTGTGTGCCTCGGTCGTATGCAGTCCTGATTGTGGCGCTCACCTGCACGGCGCCAAACACGCATACGACCATTATTGGCACCAAGGCAGAAGCGACTCTCATCGCTGAAGACGACACGTCTCCATTCGTCCCTACATTCACGCCTGTCGCGACACCACTGGAGGCGGGCTGCACGATGTTGGGGCGTGAGTGGAAGACGGCCTAACGGTGCGCGGGACCATAGCCCGGCTTCATGGAGACGGTTGCGAATGGTCTTCGCCGATACCCCAGGAGCAACAGTGTCCCTAATTTGCTGGGAAGTGGCGGTGCAGTCCCCTACGGCACTGCGTAGGATCCGACGGTCTTGGCGTGCATCCGTGCGTCGCTGCGGTCCGGTCCCAGATCGACGGGCACGTGCACCTTCCGCCGACCACTGGCGACAACATCGATGTACTGTGGAGACCTCACGCCCCACGTGTTGAGCAATTCGGCGGTACGTCCACCCGGCCTCCCGCATGCCCACTATACGCCCTCGCTCAAAGTCTGTCAACTGCACATACGGTTCACGTCCACGCTGTCGTGGCATGCTACCAGTGTTAAAGACTGCGATGGAGCTCCGTATGCCACGGCAAACTGGTTGACACTGACGGTGGCGGTGCCCAAACACTGCGCAGCTAGTGCCATTCGACGGCCAACACCGCGGTTCCTGGTGTGTCCGCTGTGCCGTGCGTGTGATCATTGTTTGTACAGCCCTCTCGCAGTTTCCGGAGCAAGTATGGTGGGTCTGACACACCGGCGTCAATGTGTTCTTATTTCCATTTCCAGGAGTGTAGTTCTGTAGGCTAGTACCCGGGACTTATGAGGCAACACTCTACCCCCTCCGAGCGGCCAAAGCCTGGCCGGAGGTACCCAATTTCCCTTGGGTGGCGGGAACACACTGCCCCCCTCGAGTCCAACCCAATCCGAACAACTCCCAGAGGGAGGGGCTCGAATGTTCGGCCCAAGGTTCCTCTAGTAACGTCAGAGGTACCACGAGTATGTTGGACGGAATGTTAATCTCACACGTCACTGGATGACTCTGTTAGAACGAGCGCAAAACTGCTGTCATCTGTCTCATGTGGCGATGGTTCAAATCCCCTGCATAGGGAAGTTAAGTGTAGAGGTTCCTACACTGGCCTCCTTCAACCCGGGAGTGATGGATACTCTGGGGCTCTTTCCATAGGCAATACCTGATTTCTTAAAAAGCCCCCCCGACGTTGACAACAACGTCAAGACGGGATGGAAGTGAATACGCCACTTACGCGCGTCAATCCCGCAGGGAACACTATCGAAAAACCTCGCTAAGTTCACCTGGCGATCTAGCACACCTTCTATAGATGTATTCTTGTATCTTGAAAAGTGCAGAGCGATGCGTAGTGGTATCTGGACGAGTCCACCTCAGAACGGTTGCAAATGGAGGGAAGGGCAGCTCAGTTTCGAGCAAGTAAACACGTGCAGAGCTACTCGGTAACACTACAGCTTGTTTCAAAATGTATTTGTCTCCTAGTTCCAAGAGAGCGTTTATAAATGACGCCTCCTAGCAGCACATTAGGAAATAAAGTGCTACATTTAAAAACACGACAAGTAATAACCAATATCCTTAGATTTATAAAAAAGGAACAATGGTCTGGGACATCTATAAAAATCTGGGGAAGGGTATCTGATGCAACAGTTGTGTCTGAAAGCAGTTTAGGAGAGTTATTAAGGAAAGAAAATCCTTGGTGCTAGTGCAACAACGTCCTTCTCTATGTCCAGTAAACAAAGATTAAGAACATGCACAAAATCTAATTTGGATGTTTTAATTCAGAAGTAGTAAGGCAAACTATGAATAATTTTTAAAACACAGAAAATCAAAGACCAACTAAGTTCTTATGAAGCTAAAAATTCTACTGACTTCCAAAGCAGTGTCTGAACATTAAGAAGAGTTATTTTAAAAAAAGAAAGACACTAAGCGTGACAGAGAAAGTTTAATCGAACATCGCACTATACGTGCAAAAAGGCTTAAGTATTTACGAAATATTCGGAGATATCTAAGTGAAGTTTATATAGTTTATATGAATGAAACTTATATAAATACAGCACATACTGTACCATATGCCTGGAGTGAAATACGTTACAGGGACTCTGCAGCGATATTGAAAGGCCGGCAGTTGTTTATCATGCCTGCTGGAGGAGAACAGGGTTTTGTTCCAAATGCCTATGTACTATTTAAGATCCAACAAAATCGCGGAGATTACTACCATAGTAAGAATTATAACTTAGTTTATAAGAGCTGAAAAACTGGCTTCGAGAATGAAATTTGTTTTTAGACACCTTATGCAGCGCCCTCCCCTCTCGTAATCTTACGCGTGTGACGCATTGTGGCGATAGGTGCACTATCCCCACCACAGTTGCTACTCATCCCTACCGCGCAGGATTCCTGTCAAGATAAAATAATACATCTATACTAGCTATGCAGGCTAGTACCCGGGACTTGTTACGCAACCATCTACCCCCTCCGGGCGGCCGTAGCCTGGCTGGTGGTACCCATTTCCCCGTAAGTGTCGGGAAAACACTGCCCCCTCGAGTCTAACCCAATCCGAACAACTCGCACCACAGCACCTGAAGGGGACGGATCCCCACCTCTGTGATATCCGGTTTGACTGTACGGGTCCATGATGGATCAGGTATGTCTAATTTTTCCCACCTAATTTTTGACTACCGACCCCTGCTCTAAGTGCAAGAATCCGCCATTTTCTTTTAGCTGACGTTATTAATGTACTCATATGATAGGTCAATTTTTCCGAGCCGTTTTAATGAATTACTTTGCCATGTATACTCTAATAAAAGGTTTGTAAAATCACCTGTTAACCGGAATTCGCTCTCAGTAAAGGAGTCGTATGTTTTTGAGGAGTACTTTAGCGAGGAGTATGTTTTGTCCCTTAACCTACTATTCCTCTGAATTTTGCACATTCCTGTCTCTAAGAACGTCAAGCAATACGGTTTAGTAAGCACAAAACTGGACCAAGGCTCACATGTCGTTTGATGGGTGGTCTACCTTACAAAAAACTAATACGCCGCTGACTCACCAGGTATATTGACTGCATATAAAATTTCAGCTAATTTTTCAGTTCTTTCAGAGACATTAAGTCCTTCTATTATATTAATGAATCTGCCAACATTAGAGAAAACACATCATTACGCGATACTTTTCTTACTTCACTTTTAGACATGAATCATCTCTTCAAAGAGTCGAATTATCTATACCAGAGACAATATAGCAGGTCAAGCAATATAAAGTTAAAGTTTGCGAGACAAAAACACATCGCCTACTCTAATATAGTGTCAAAGACATTATATTATAATCTCTGACTATCGATTACCTCGTAGTTGGCCCAGTTCGCTGTTCAATTTTTATTCAGTTGAAAACAAGAAACAAACATTCGACTTCTACAATGTACCGATATATTATTTTATTCTTGCAGTTTCATTGCATAATTAATATAAACGGTACAGTTGTTAAAATTGAATACAGGTGCACGAGTGTAACGTGAATATGAACTACCCGACAAGTTACAAGCGATCACGACTGGTAAATTATTCTTGTTGAAGTCATAAATTGCAGATGATTTTGCGGCTTACCGAATTGCTTCAAATTTAAGGTTGAATCACTCATTTTGACATACAGTTTACCATTTGTTATTTTTGCATCACCATAGCTATAATTCTTCGCTATTCAAAGCCTCCAATATCATCTTATACCTAGAAATATTTTTATAATTCATAATTCAAGCCAATTTTTCTTAGTTAACTGATAAAATTACTAATGGAACTAGCGAGGCTGGATGTTTATCATGCTCTTGAAATTTAAGCTAACCATCGGACGTTTACTTTTTTCCTCACTAATAGACATCAACTTAACGCCGCAAGTCCCATAAATAACTATAACTAATAACTATTAGCATTACGTATAAAGCAATTTTATACGAGGATCGACAGGTAAGTCCTGATTCTCACATAGAGATGGCATCACTGGGCTAGTTTCACGGATAGCAGCATAAATTCAACTCTAGACTATCTAGTATCCAAAGTTGCACTGCCGTCAGCAGGTCAAGTGCCTCGGCGTGACGTTGACACGCACGATGCAGTGAACTACCCACCTAAGAGATAGCGCCAACAAAGGGCGGCAGCGATTAAAGATGTGCGCCCACATATTTAGGAGCAAACAGCTAAAGCTGCGCTCGAAGTTCATCCTATATAGATCCTTTATTTTATCCTGCGTGGTCTGGACCAAAGCCTCCAAAACCGCCCTAAAGTATCTCCAAACGCTACAAAACCTATCCCTACGCAAAATCCTGTCTGCTCCTATCCGAACAACAACTGCCACCATTCACCAAGAAATCCACGTCCCTTACATCAACGAGGCCATCAACAAACGTGCCTCTTCCATCTGGGCGCGCATCCGACACCTACAAAACCCCACCATACACAATATTGGGAAAGGCGGACCCAAGCACCGAAAACACGCCAGAATCAAAGCATATTGAAGAAAAACAAAAATAAAAATCAACACGACTGCAAAATTATGCACGCCCAACCCCTCCTGGCTCAGGCCCCGCTCTCCGGCAGAGGCCATCATCGGCAGCCCAGGAGTCAGCTACCCGCTGTCGCACAGCCTAACTGCGAACATTGTAAATATTGTACATAGCCAAGTCTGTACAGTGTAGTGCGTGTGATATTGGGACGTACGTGGTATGCCCAGGTGTGTGTGTGTGTGTGTGTGTGTGTGTGTGTATGTGTGTGTGTGCGCGCAAGATAAGCGCAGTGTAAATATGTAAATATGAAAACAAGAAAAAGAAAGACAGAGACAAATAACGAGATAAAACTTGTTCTCGGCGGCCTCAGAACAGGTCGCCGTATGGGTTTTAGAAGAACCCCAAAGACAATAAAAAAACCATACCCAGAATTATAAACCCATATAAATTTAGAGTCTGTAAGCCGGGTCCATTGTACAGGCACCAGGCAAATAAGTTACAAATAAAAATCCTTAAGCCTTAAGCCTTAAGTATCCATGGTTACAGGTCAATAACTTGTTTAGTTTTTGAATGACAGCATTTAAAACAAAATAAGTGTAGAGGTTCTAAGAAAATTGAGGATTTTGAAAAACGAGCAGTGGCTAAATACTTCCATTTGAAAAACTTAACGCCTAAAGAAATAATGGAGGAAATGGACAGTACATTGAAATACTCTGTCCCTTCATATACAATGATTAAAGTTTAAATTAGTTTAAAAAAACTGTATAAAAGTAACGTAGAATGTTGACTATATCACAGAATATTCTGAAATTAAATCTAAGATTTTTATTTAGTTTTTAGTTTTGGTGGGATTTAATACTTCTTATACGAGGGCTGTTTTTTTTTTTTTTTTTTTCATCCTCCGATCGCTCCATGCCGACGCTACGCGGGCAGCAGAAAGCGGGTATGCGCTGTTGGCGACTGCGCAGCTCTCGCACTACACACTCCGCCATTGTTGACATTCAGTCGTCAGTCGGCGTTGTGCTACAGCCACGTAAACATGGCCGCCATTATTGATGCTCCCGCCAAGTGCGAATTGCGAAGTGTAATTCGTTTTCTACAGGCTGAAGGCCATGGTGCTGCAGAAATCCATCGGAGGATGAGTCGTGTGTATGGCGAAAACTTCATGAGCGATGGTGTTGTTCGTGAATGGTGTCGAAAGTTTAAAGATGGTCGTAATGATGTGCATGATGAAGGGGGTCAAGGACGCAAATCTGTCGTTTCAGATGACCTTGTTCAACGAGTTGACAGAATGGTTAAAGAAAACCGCAGATTCACCATCACTGCTTTGTCTACGGAGTTTCCAGAAGTTTCAAGGTCTGTTTTGTACTTGATTGTTACTGAAAGGTTAGGCTACAAAAAGTTTGTGCACGTTGGGTCCCAAAAATGTTGACTGACAACCACAAAACTCGACGAATGGCATCAGCTTTGGAGTTCCTTGAGCGTTATCACGATGAAAGAGACAACTTTTTGAAATCAATCGTGACTGGGGATGAAACTTGGGTTCAATACGACACACCGGAAACGAAACGGCAATCACAACAATGGATGCATTCAAATTCACCAAACAAACCAAAGAAATTCAAACAAACATTCAACAACAGAAAGACCATGGCTACTGTGTTTTGGGACCAACAAGGTGTGCTGCTTGTGGAGTTTATGCAGCCCGGAACCACAATAACTTCAGCTGTTTATTGTGAAAATTTACGACGTTTACGTAGAGCCATTCAGAACAAACGAAGAGGAAGGCTGACTGCTGGAGTTGTTCTGATCCACGATAATGCCCGTCCACACACCGCGGCAGCAACTCAACGGCTTCTCGACCAATTTGGATGGGACATTTTCGATTATCCGCCATACAGTCCTGACTTAGCACCCAGTGACTTTCACCTTTTTCCTCAACTGAAGACGTGGCTTGGTGGGAAGCGATTTCAAACCAATGAGGACCTTCAAACGAACGTCAATGACTACTTGAATTCACTGGTGGCAAATTTCTTTGAAGAGGGAATTGAAAAGCTTGTCCACAGATATGACAAATGTCTCAATCTCTTCGGTAATTATGTCGAAAAGTAACCATAAGTGTACTATTCTTTTGGTAATAAAATTATTGTTTTATATGAACTTGTGTTTTATTTATAGCCTATCGGAGGTTGAAAAAAAAACGGCCCTCGTATTTAATTATGCAACATAGAATGTATAAATACCCAGCAGAAGAGCTTAAATACTGGCAAGTTGTTTAACGAGGGAAGCCGAGAGTAAAAGTGGATGCTGGCAAACACTAACACGGATTTACTACGTCCGAAGTGCCGCTTTTAAATCTCCGATTCTGATACGTCTAAACTCCTAAATGGACTTAGGAAAAAACGAGCAAGGAACGATTGGGAAACCCTTTCACGATTTAAATCTGTAAAATGGCCAGCTTTGGCTTTCCAATACGTACGTGACGCGTAGCCGATTGTGCCTTTAACCTTCATAAATTTTCTAGTCTTGATCAGTGAACTGTACTGGACCTGGGTATCATTTACCAGTCGAAGAGTTGCCTCCTGGACGCATCGCTATTATTGCCCCTGCTGGGGCTTTACAGTCCGCATCGATATTTTACTTCGCTTCCGTTATATTCCGTGGTTGATGTTCGCTATTTTCCGACGGGGTGGATGGGGCAAGTGAATCCCGTAAAGATAAATGTGAATTGTTGTAAAAAGGCACATCATTTGATATAAAGAGCTAGAAGAATTGACACGACGACACAAAATTCAGCTCTATGGAGGTCTGAACCCTGGTCTAAATCCAAGTTAATATGACTGAATCTTACAATTTTGTATGATTGAGGAACGTCAAAAAATAGTTATTTCTGCATCAGTGCAGAAAAGCAGTTCAAGCTCCTCTCTCTATTTAAGCCCCACTTGCCTTCTTGTGGTGGGTAGACCGTAGCTAATACCTATCACTGTAGTTAGATTAAGATTAGATTATATTATTTATCGTGCATATACCAAACTTTTACAATTTACAACTTTAGGCTACATTTATTTGTCTTTACCTTGTTGCTACCTTGTCTTACATGACACCCTGGTCTTCTGCTCTGTCAGGTAGCTCTTAACCTTCATGTCTCCTTGTTACTTAATTAGTCCCTTTCTTCCCCCTCATCTTAATTTCTTATATTCTTTACATTTATTTGTCTTTACGTTGTTGCCACCTTGGCTTACATGACACCCTGATCTTCTGCTCTGTCAGGTAGCTCTTAACCTCCATGTTTCCTTGTTACTTAATTAGTCCCTTTCTTCCCCCTCACCTTACCTTCTTATATTCTTTACATTTATTTGTCTTTACCTTGTTGCCACCTTGGCTTACATGACACCCTGGTCTTCTTCTCTGCCAGGTAGCTCTTAACATCCATGTCTCTTTGTTACTTAATTAACCCCTTTCTTCCCCCTCAATTTCCTTTCTTATATTCTTTACATTTATTTGTCTTTACCTTGTTGCTAACTTGGCTTACATGACACCCTGGTCTTCTGCTCTGTCAGGTAGCTCTCAATCCCCATGTCTCCTTGTTACTTAATTAGTCCCTTTCTTCCCCCTCATCTTCCTTTATTATACTCTTTACATTTATTTGTCTTTACATTGTTGCTAACTTGGCTTACATGACACCCTGGTCTTCTGCTCTGTCAGGTAGCTCTTAACCTCCATGTCTTCTTGTTACTTAATTAGTCCCTTTCTTCCCCCTCATCTTCCTTTCTTATATTCTTTACATTTATTTGTCTTTACCTTGTTGTTACCTTGACTTACATGACACCCTGGTCTTCTGCTCTGCCAGGTAGCTCTTAACCTCCATGTCTCCATGTTGCCTAATTAGCCCCTTTCTTCCCCCTCATCATCCTTTCTTATATTCTTTACATTTATTTGTCTTTACCTTGTTGCTACCTAGTCTTACATGACACCCTGGTCTTCTGCTCTGTCAGGTAGCTCTTAACCTCCATGTCTCCATGTTGCCTAATTAGCCCCTTTCTTCTCCCTCATCATCCTTTCTTATATTCTTTACATTTATTTGTCTTTCTCTTGTTGCTACCTTGGTTTACATGACACCCTGGTCTTCTACTCTGTCAGGTAGCTCTTAACCTCCATGGCTCCTTGTTACTTAATTAGTCCCTTTCTTCCCCTTCATCTTCCTTTCTTATATTCTTTACACTTCCTGCCCATATTTCTTTTACTTTCCGTAAGAACTCACCAATATTTTTTACCATTTTTTCCTTCCTTCCCGTTAACATTTTTATAGCTACTATCTTCTTCTCTACTTTCTCCCATTTTTCCTCTCAAACATTTTTTCTCCATGTTGCAACGTACTCGCATTCTGTTACATAGTGTTCTATGCTTTCTTCTCCCCCACACAATTCACAAATTCCCTTTTCCCTACCTCTTATCCCTCTTAGAAATGTTGATACTTTCCTCAACCAAGCTAGCCCTTCTCTCTCTTGTCTATTGCGGTAATCTACATATGCTTCTCGTCCACAATTTCTTTTCACTTGTTTGTAAAATTGTAATTACTTCATATTTTCTAGACTTCCCCATATTTGCTGTCTTTCTATATCTTCTATTCTGCATTTTACCAATTTACCCACATCGCTTGTATTCCTTTCCTCTAGTCTCCATATATCTCCCATTTCTATTTTTTTCATAATTCCTCCCATCTCTGCCCAGCAAATATTTGAGTTCTCTTATCTTTTTTGCTGTCTCATGCATAATTTCATAATTTCCCCTTCTTCTTTTGCCAAACACCTATACCTATATCAAAATTGTATTATTATTTTCATTATTATTCCATTTCTTCTTGTCTTTCCTAATTCTACTAAAGCTACTTCCCTAGTTGCTGATCTAGGTAAGCTTAGTAGCTCTTTACAAAACCTTCTGTAGTTTTGGTCCACCGTTTTGTTTACCTCTGCGCCCCCCCCCCCCCCAGATCTCCACTGCACACAACGTTTTGGATTCAACTAGTGCTTCATACACCACTTGGTTGTCATTTCTAGCTTATATTTGTATATTCTTATCCCATTCAATGCCGTCCTTCCTTTTGCTTTCATTTTTCTCCTGTGTGCTCCCCACTTTCCATTGTTATTCAACCCCACGCCTAAGTATTCAAATTCATTGACCACTTCTACCCTTTTGCATTTAGTACCCACTTTTCATCTTTTCTTTTTAGTTTAACTCCCGTCTTGAAGACCGTAACTTTCGACTTCTAAAACCACTCTTCAACATCAACTTTCGACTTCTTCTTGTGTTGGGTAGACAGTACATAATACCTATCACTGCAGTTACTGTAACGAGTATTAGATCTGACAGTATGGATGACTCATATGTACTCTCATACTCATTTCGTAGTAAACAGATCCACTAACAGAGCAGATAAACAGTTCAAGCCCATCTCCCTCTTCATGCCCCGCCTGTCTTCTTGTAGTGGGTAGACAGTACATAATACCTATCACTTCAGTTACTGAAACGAGCATTACATCTGACAACATGGATGACTCATATGTACTCTCATACACTCATTTCGTACTAAACAGATCCACTAACAGAGCAGATAAACAGTTCAAGCTCCTCTCCCTCTTCATGCCCCGCTTGCCTTCTGGTGGTGGGTAGATATTACATAATAGCTATCACTACAGTTACTGAAACGAGCATTAGATCTGACAACATGGGTGACTCATATGTACTCTCATACACTCATTTCGTAGTAAACAGATCCACTACCAGAGCAGATAAACAGTTGAAGCTCCTCTCCCTCTTCAGGCCCCGCTTGTCTTCTTGTAGTGGGTAGAGAGTACATAATACCTATCACTACAGTTACTGAAACGAGCATTAGATCTGGCAGTATGGGTGACTCATATGTACTCTCATACACTCATTTCGTAGTAAACAGATCCACTAACAGAGCAGATAAACAGTTCAAGCTCCTCAGAGGTCGTCCATCTGCCCTTATCCTGCATGGCAGCTCAATCGTGCGCGGTTCAATCTCGCTCTTTCAAACAACTCTAGACTCGCTACTCCACATTCGGTGTTCCAACAACTTTTTGCCGAACTACTGGGCCGCGACCCTATGTTCCGGTCTTTACAGACGGTTCTCAGTTAGGTAGCACTACGGGTTGCGCGTTCTTCATTAACGGTGAGGCTCATAAATTTCGCCTTCTGGACTCCACTTCAGTTTTCACCGCAGAGCTGTATGCCATCTTCTATTTGCTCCTTTTTATCTGCAAGTTAGCTCCTGGCTCTTTTATCGTCTGCACTGACTCTCTAGGTGCTCTTCAGGTCTTGCAACAGCACACAGCCGCTCACTCCCTTGTTTTAAAAATACAGACCCAGATCTCGCAAATGCTCAGTCGCGGATACAATTTTGTTTTTACTTAGACCGCAGGCCATGTGGGGATTTCCGGGAACGAGGAGGCGGACGCGGCTGCTAACTCCGCTTGCCGTTTGCCCCGGAGTTTAACAACTACGGTGTGCAACGTTTTTTCCGTCGCCAACTCCTATCTGCTTGGCAGTACTCCTGGACAGCTTTGGAAGGCACACAACTCCGGGCAATAAAGGAGAGCGTACAACCCTGGCCAACTTCCTGCAGGGATAACCGGCGGGCCGAGGTGATACTCACCCGGCTGAGAATTGGGCACACACGAGCGACTCACGGCCATTTGTTAAGAGGGGAACCGGCCCCTGTGTGTGCTCCATATGCAGTACGCCTCACTGTGCGGCATGTATTGCTGGATTGCCCGAAGTACGCCCGCGTTCGCCAGTCAGTAGGCTTGGTGACTAACTTGCTGGGTGTTTTAGGGGACGACCCAGTGGCCGAGATTAAGGCACTGCGGTTTGTTGCCCAAATCGGTTTTAATAAAGAAGTCTAACTTGCATTTTATAATTATTAATTTTTGATATTTTAAATTATTAGTCTTTAGATGGTTTTTTATGTCCTTTTAACAGTTGAGTGTTTTTATTATATTTTACCTTTTTAGCTAATTTTTATAGCTTTTAGGTTTTAGTGTTGACTTCGGGCCCAAATGACCTTGTTGTCGACGGGCCCTAAAACACCACACACTCACTCCGTCTTCAGGCCCCGCTTGTCTTCTTGTGGTGGGTAGACAGTACATAATATCTGTCACTACAGTTACAGAAACGAGCATTAGATCTGCCAGCTTGGGTGACTCATATGTACTCTCATACACTCATTTCGTAGTAAACAGATCCACTACCAGAGCAGATAAACAGTTCAAGCCCCTCTCTCCCTTCATACCCCGCTTGTCTTCTTGTGGTGCGTAGACAGTACATAATACCTATCACTGCAGTTACAGAAACGAGCATTACATCTGACAGCATGTGTGACTCATATGTACTCTCATACACTCACTTTGTAGTAGACAGATCCACTAACAGAGCAGATAAACAGTCCAAACCTCTCTCTCTCTCTTCATACCCCGCTTGTCTTCTTGTGGTGGGTAGACAGTACATAATACCTATCACTACAGTTACAGAAACGAGCATTAGATCTGCCAGCTTGGGTGACTCATATGTACTCTCATACACTCATTTCGTAGTAAACAGATCCACTACCAGAACAGACAAACAGTTCAAGCCCCTCTCTCTCTTCATACCCCGCTTGTCTTCTTGTGGTGGGTAGACAGTACATAATACCTATCACTACCGTTACAGAAACGAGCATTAGATCTGACAGCATGTGTGACTCATATGTACTCTCATACGCTCACTTTGTAGTAAACAGATCCACTAACAGAGCAGATAAACAGTTCATGCCCCTATCCCTCTTCAGGCCCTGCTTGTCTTCTTGTGATGAGTAGACAGTACATAAAATGCCTCGGGTTTAAGGCCTTTGGGCTTTTAGTGAGAACTCTGGAACTGTTTGTGGAAGAGTTGAGGTAGTTGTTGAATTTAGCATAGAAAATTTTATTATATTTTTTGAGAGGGATTTTAAAATGAACAGCGCGTCATTGGGTATATGAAAATCGTATTCGAAAGTAAAACATTTAATCTATAACACTTAAAACCATTTGAAAGTACGCCACTAAAGCCATTGTGCCAGATCCTGGAACGGCCGTAATGAAGAGTTTAAAACAAGGTAGGTCGTTCATAACAGAGACGCTACGTCAGCAAAATGATTCCGCTTTGTTAAACATCTGCACCGCAAGATATTGGCGTATTCTGAAGGTGCTTGATTCAAGTCCTTCCGTATTATTAACGCTTCGAGTAACACAGTCTTATCCTGTCTGCCTCTACTCGTGTTTTACTGGTTGATTCCCAACACGGAAACGTAGCTGCCTCAGACAGAATGCTTTCTAACATTTCCTGCACTTATGATAACATCCATACTTACTGTCTATCTATTAGATATCTCTTCTATTGTTTTGTGAAAGCAATCTAACCAGCGCTAAAGGTAAAAAATTGGCTGACATTTGTCTGTAAACACAATTAAGGGTTACTTTTATACTAATTATTATTAGCTTCTCAACTTATAATTTACAAGTATGAGAGAATGGTCTGAAAAGTTTCTAACCTGAACATGAAGATGGCAGCACTCGTAAATAGAAACTAGTGAATCTCGTTCTTCATCTATTGACAGTTACTCACCAAAGTTTCAGCCATTTTGGACGCTTGAGTGAGTTGATGTGAGTATTTTCATGAAAATGGACAAAATCGAGTGTCGAGCTCTAATTAAATATTTGATTTCAAAGACAATACGACTACGCAAATCAAAGATGAGTTGTATTCTGTGTATGGGGACTCTACACAATCATTTACCACAGTGATATATTAGGTAGCTGAATTTAAACGTGGTCGTAAGGGCTTGGGAGACGATGAACGTTCGGGACGTCCAAAAACTACAAATACCGACGAAAACATCGCCAAAGTTCACCAAATAGTGCTAGACGACCGCCGAATTAAATTGCGAGAGATAGCAGATGCTATGAACATGTCTAAAGAACGTGTTTGTCACATATTAAATCAATATTTAGACATGAGAAAGTTATCCGCGCGTTGGATGTCGTGTTTGCTTACGTTAGACCAAAAACGTGTTCGAATGAACATTTTCAACGCTCAATTCCAGTTTTGGCACCGATTAATTACTGCAGATGAAACCTGGATACACCATTATACCCCCGAAACAAAAATACAGTCCAAACAATGGACTGCATAAGGGGCAACAGGCTCCAAAAAAGCAAAGAGCTTCTTTTTTATTTTTTTGTTGGGAAAATTATGGCGACTGTATTTTGGGATATTCATGGAGTTATTTTAGTCAATTATCTTCAGTACGGAAAAGCAATTACAGGAGCATACTACGCATTATTAATTGAGAAGATGAAGGCAGAACTTGAGGAATAACGGTCACATTTGCAGAAAAATAAAATCCCGTTTCACAAAGACAACGCACCGTCTCACACCTCAGCGGTCGCAATGGCTAAAATCCAGGAATTACGGTTTGAAATACTTGACTCAACATATCTAGCCTCAAGCGACTTCTTTTTCTTCCCTCATGTGGAAATTGCGCTCGGAGGACAGTGATTTTCGTCAAACGAAGAGGCAATCAACTTTGTGAACAATTGTTTTGCAGAGAAAAACGCCGAGTACTATTTGGACGGGTTACAGAGATACGAGCATCGCTGAGAGAAGTGTGTAGAGCTACAAGGAGACTATGTTGAAAAACGCCGAGTACTATTTGGACGGGTTATAGAGATGAGAACATCGCTGGCAGAAGTGTGTAGAGTTACAAGGAGAGTATGTTGAAAAACGTCGAGTACTATTTGGACGGGTTACAGAGATGGGAGCGTCACTAGCAGAAGTGTGTAGAGTTACAAGGAGACTATGTTGAAAAACGCCGAGTACTATTTGCACAGGTTACAGAGATGGGAACATCGCTAGGAGAAGTATGTAGAGTGACAAGGAGACTATGTTGAAAAACGCCGAGTACTATTTGGACTTGTTACAGAGTTGGGAGCATCGCTGGGAGAAGTGTGTAGAGTGACAAGGTGACTATGTTGAAAATCGCCGAGTACTATTTGGACGGGTTACAGAGTTGGGAGCATCGCTGGGAGAAGTATGTAGAGTGACAAGGTGACTATGTTGAAAATCGCCGAGTACTATTTGGACGGGTTACAGAGTTGGGAGCATCGCTAGGAGAAGTATGTAGAGTGACAAGGTGACTATGTTGAAAAACGTCGAGTACTATTTGGACTTGTTACAGAGTTGGGAGCATCGCTGGGAGAAGTGTGTAGAGTGACAAGGAGACTATGTTGAAAATCGCCGAGTACTATTTGGACGGGTTACAGAGATGGGAATATCGCTGTAAGAAGTGTGTAGAGTTACAAGGAGACTATGTTGAAAAACGCCGAGTACTATTTCGAAGGGTTATAGAGATGGGAATATCGCTGAAAGAAGTGTGTAGAGTTACAACGAGACTATGCTGAAAATCGCCGAGTACTATTTGGACGGGTTACAGAGATGGGAACATCGCTGGGAGAAGTGTGTAGAGTTACAGGGAGACTATGTTGAAAAACGCCGAGTATTATTTGGACGGGTTACAGAGATGGGAACATCGCTGGGAGAAGTGTGTAGAGTTACAGGGAGACTATGTTGAAAATCGCCGAGTACTATTTGGACGGGTTATAGAGATGGGAACATCGCTGGGAGAAGTGTGTAGAGTTACAGGGAGACTATGTTGAAAATCGCCGAGTACTATTTGGACGGGTTATAGAGATGGGAACATCGCTGGGAGAAGTGTGTAGAGTTACAGGGAGACTATGTTGAAAATCGCCGAGTACTATTTGCACGGGTTACAGAGATGGGAACATCGCTGGGAGAAGTGTGTAGAGTTACAGGGAGACTATGTTGAAAATCGCCGAGTACTATTTGGACGGGTTATAGAGATGGGAATATCGCTGAAAGAAGTGTGTAGAGTTACAGGGAGACTATGTTGAAAAACGCCGAGTACTATTTGGACGGGTTACAGAGATGGGAACATCGCTGTGAGAAGTGTATAGAGTTACAAGGAGACTATGTTGAAAAACGCCGAGTTCTATTTGGACGGGTTACAGAGATGGGAACATCGCTGTGAGAAGTGTATAGAGTTACAAGGAGACTATGTTGAAAAACGCCGAGTACTATTTCGACGGGTTATAGAGATGGGAGTATCGCTGGAAGAAGTGTGTAGAGTTACAAGAAGACTATGTTGAAAAACGCCGAGTATTATTTGGACGGGTTACAGAGATAAGAGCATTGTTGAGAGAAGTGTGTAGAGTTACAAGGAGACTATGCTGAAAATCGCCGAGTACTATTTGGACGGGTTACAGAGATAAGAGCATTGTTGAGAGAAGTGTGTAGAGTTACAAGGAGACTATGTTGAAAAACGCCGAGTACTATTTGGACGGGTTACGGAGATGGGAACATCGCTGGGAGAAGTATGTAGAGTTACAAGGAGACTATGTTGAAAAACGCCGAGTATTATTTGGACGGGTTACAGAGATGGGAACATCGCTGGGAAAAGCGTGTAGAGTTACAAGGAGACTATGTTGAAAAACGCCGACTACTATTTGGACGGGTTACAGAGATGAGAACATCGCTGGGAGAAGTGTGTAGAGTTACAAGGAGACTATGTTGAAAAATGCCGAGTACTATTTGGATGGGTTACAGAGATGAGAGCATCGCTAGGAGAAGTGTGTAGAGTTACAAGGAGACTATGTTGAAAAACGTCGAGTACTATTTGGACGGGTTACAGAGATGAGAACATCGCTGGGAGAAGTTTGTAGAGTTACCAGGAGACTATGTTGAAAAACGCCGAGTACTATTTGGACGTGTTACAGAGATGAGAGCATCGCTGGGAGAAGTGTGTAGAGTTACAAGGAGACTATGTTGAAAAACGCCGAGTACTATTTGGACGGGTTACAGAGATGAGAACATCTTTGGGAGAAGTGTGTAGAGTTACAAGGAGACTATGTTGTAAAACGCCGAGTACTATTTGGACGTGTTACAGAGATGAGAGCATCGCTGGGAGAAGTATGTAGAGTTACAAGGAGACTATGTTGAAAAACGTCGAGTACTATTTGGACGGGTTACAGAGATGAGAACATCGCTGGGAGAAGTTTGTAGAGTTACCAGGAGACTATGTTGAAAAACGCCGAGTACTATTTGGACGTGTTACAGAGATGAGAGCATCGCTGGGAGAAGTGTGTAGAGTTACAAGGAGACTATGTTGAAAAACGCCGAGTACTATTTGGACGGGTTACAGAGATGAGAACATCTTTGGGAGAAGTGTGTAGAGTTACAAGGAGACTATGTTGTAAAACGCCGAGTACTATTTGGACGTGTTACAGAGATGGGAACATCGCTGGGAGAAGTGTGTAGAGTTACAAGGAGACTATGTTGAAAAGCGCCGAGTACTATTTGGACGCGTTACAGAGATGACAGCATCGCTGTGAGAAGTGTGTAGAGTTACAAGGAGACTATGTTGAAAAACGTCGAGTACTATTTGGACGTGTTACAGAGATGAGAGCATCGCTGTGAGAAGTGTGTAGAGTTACAAGGAGACTATGTTGAAAAACGTCGAGTACTATTTGGACGTGTTACAGAGATGAGAGCATCGCTGTGAGAAGTGTGTAGAGTTACAAGGAGACTATGTTGAAAAACGTCGAGTACTATTTTGACGTGTTACAGAGATGAGAACATCGCTGAGAGAAGTGTGTAGAGTTACAAGGAGACTATGTTGTAAAACGCCGAGTACTATTTGGACGTGTTACAGAGATGAGAGCATCGCTGGGAGAAGTGTGTAGAGTTACAAGGAGACTATGTTGAAAAACACCGAGTACTATTTGGACGGGTTACAGAGATGGAAGCATCGCTGGGAGAAGTGTGTAGAGTTACAAGGAGACTATGTTGAAAAACGTCGAGTACTATTTGGACGGGTTACAGAGATGGGAGCATCGCTGGGAGAAGTGTGTAGAGTTACAAGGAGACTATGTTGAAAAATAGAATTCCGAAAAAAGTCTTGTATCTTTTTTAGGTCGGAAACTTTTCAGACGACCCTCGTATTCGTGATGGATTACTGATTCAGTTTTTCTCAAACAATAGCCATGATGCATAATTACCAAAAACAAAACACACGACACAAGACAAATACAACTTAAATTCTCAAAAGCTGTGGTTATTTTTCAGACCCCTCTCGTACGTTCCACAGGGAAATCCGCCGACTACTGCAGTTAAATGAAAGACTAAACAATAAATCATTATATATTACGTGCTGTTTAAAGTATTATTAACAAAGATTCTGTTATTCATAAAGGTTCCTCTGTCCTAATGATTTTCCTGTTAATATATATTCTATGTTATTTGTTTCCGGATGATATATTATTATATTGTAATGAGATTACTAACATTTACGTGTTCCTTCAGGGTTATAGCTTTAATAGTGTTGAACCTTACAATACGTTGTGTGGGTTGTGGCGATGCTGCTAGAAGTTGATATGTGTCGGAGGTCGGGCTCAGACTTCCCTTGCACCACAAGTTTCGCTATAAATCTCTTACTTCCTTTGTTCCAGGGAGATCTCGTGCAACTTAAGGAACTTCCGGTTCAAGGAACCTTCGAGCTCAAGAGTAAAGCTATGGACGTCCTCGTAACGGTAAGTACCTTCATAAGTGGATACATCCCAGCTGGTGTTATTTGTTTATATTTTTGAAAACTACAGTTTCGATAAAGAACAGTTAAATGGTTGTAAAGTATAACTGATAATAAATAAGATTTAGTATAAATAAGGTTAATGCCCGATTTCACCAACAAATGTTAAAACTTAACAGGAGTTTAGCAATAGTTAAAAAAAGAAATTGCGTTTCAACAACAAATGTTAGCGAAACACTCGTGTTAAATCTCTTGTTAAACTTTCAAGTCAAATTTCTGGTGTTAAGTCCTTAACAATTGTAAATAGTCAAGATGGCGGGCGTGAACGCAGCTGTTGATTTATTTTGAAGAGCTATCAGAAGAACATTTTATACGAAGGTTTAGACTGTCCAAACAAGTTTCCATGAAGGTTACTGCGGAAGTACAAGAGAGGTTAGAACATGCATGGAAAGGAATATGCCGATCTCGCCTTTGCTTCAAGTATTAATCACTTTATGATTTTATAATTCACTGAATTATGTGGATAATACACTCTCCACCCCCCGTCTTGTAGCGTTCAAGTCACTCGTCACTTGTTCTTCTTCGCTCCTCGTTTTAAATTTACGTAATATGAGTTAGAACATGCATCGAAAGGAATATGCCGATCTCGCCTTTGCTTCAAGTATTAATAACTTTGCGAGTTTATAATTCACTGAATTATGTGGATAATACATTGTCCACTTCCTGTCTTGAAACGTTCACGTCATTTGTCACTGGTCTTTCTTCGATCCTCGTTTTAAATTTACGTAATACTGAGTTAGAACATGCATCGAAAGGAATATGCCGATCTCGCCTTTGCTTCAAGTATTTATAACTTTCCGATTTTATAATTCACTGAATTATGTGGACCTTCCGTCTTGAGACGTTCAAGTCACTTGTACTTCTTCGCACCTCGTTTTAAATTTGCGTAATTCGCTTCTTGGTTCTAGTAATGACACATGCATTTGAATTAAATTCGTTTCCCATTTTTTCCCACGTGACATCTTTCTCTTTTACATTCACCGCATCCGTCGTCTTATTTTCCACGATATCCTTACACTTCCTCACCAATTCAATTAATAATTCTTTCGCTATCGATGAGAAATTTGTCTCAGGGCTTTATTTATGATTTTGTTCATCCGCAATTTTTCAGCTTGTTCAGACGAAAATGAAAACAATAGCGCATCACAGTACGTTCAGAAAATAATAGGACTCATCCATAGCCTTCTATAGTTGGAATATTTACAATTTTCTTGGCGTTAACACAGCTTTGTTAACATTTTTAGGTTGGTGAAATGCAAGAAATTTAACATTAGTGTTAGCGCTGTGACAATTGTTACGTTACATTTGTTAACGCGATTTTAACATCTGTTGGTGAAATCTGGCATGAATGATAGACGTAAATGCGAGGAAAAGTGAGAAAGTACATAAAAAGACTATAATAGACAAATATGTATAAAGTAATAGATTTTCTCAACAGGGAAAGAAAGAGGAATATGCAATTACAAGAGTGAGCGATAAATTGTGTACATTTTATTTAGACTATGAAGAAGATAATTAATAATAATAATAATAATAATAATAATAATAATAATAATAATAATAATAATAATAATAATAATAATAATAATAATAATAATAATAATAATAATAATAATAATAATAATAATAATAATAATAATAATAATAATAATAATAATAATAATAATAATAATAATAATAATAATAATAATAATAATAATAATAATAATAATAATAATAATAATAATAATAATAATAATAATAATAATAATAATAATAATAATAATAATAATAATAATAATAATAATAATAATAATAATAATAATAATAATAATAATAATAATAATAATAATAATAATAATAATAATAATAATAATAATAATAATAATAAGTGTAATGATAATGATAATGATCATCGCGGCCCCGCCGTGGCTCAGTGTTTGGACCGCTTGGCTCACACCAAGTCGGGCCGCTTTCGATCCCATGCCACTACATCTCACATAGTGAGATTTGTGGTGGACAACACGGCGCTGCGGCGGGTTTTCTCCAGGACCTCCGGTTTCCCCCGCCATCTCATTCCACCGGTGCTCCATCTTCATCTCATGTATCATCAGTGTCACCGCATGCGGTGCCGTATGTAGTAAAAGATAACGAAAACAAAATTAAAGTTCTACAAAGTTATGGCTGTACTTATACTGACATACGGAAGTGACACTTGGACGTTAACTCAAAAAACAACCGAGTAGAATAGAGGCTTCAGAAATGAAATTCTTGAGAAGTGTGAAAGGATGCACGAAGAGGGACTTAATAAGAAACGAAAATATAAGAGATGAGCTGGACATTTTTAGTCTGAATGATAGGTTAAAAGATCTCAAACAAAAATGGAAGGAACATGTTGAAAGAATGCCAGATAATAGACTTACAAAACAAATATTACTGTAGGAGTTCGGTGGGCAGACCCAGGAAACGATGGCTGGAGGACTTCGAAGGTGGAACAGGCACTTTGTTGCCTATGCCATGAAGTGAAGAAGAAGAAGAAGAAGAAGAAGAAGAAGAAGAAGAAGAAGAAGAAGAAGAAGAAGAAGAAGAAGAAGAAGAAGAAGAAGAAGAAGAAGAAGAAGAAGAAGAAGAAGAAGAAGAAGAAGAAGAAGAAGAAGAAGAAGAAGAAGAAGAAGAAGAAGAAGAAGAAGAAGAAGAAGAAGAAGAAGAAGAAGAAGAAGAAGAAGAAGAAGAAGAAGAAGAAGAAGAAGAAGAAGAAGAAGAAGAAGAAGAAGAAGAAGAAGAAGAAGAAGAAGAAGAAGAAGAAGAAGAAGAAGAAGAAGAAGAAGAAGAAGAAGAAGAAGAAGAAGAAGAAGAAGAAGAAGAAGAAGAAGAAGAAGAAGAAGAAGAAGAAGAAGAAGAAGAAGAAGAAGAAGAAGAAGAAGAAGAAGAAGAAGAAGAAGAAGAAGAAGAAGAAGAAGAAGAAGAAGAAGAAGAAGAAGAAGAAGAAGAAGAAGAAGAAGAAGAAGAAGAAGAAGAAGAAGAAGAAGAAGAAGAAGAAGAAGAAGAAGAAGAAGAAGAAGAAGAAGAAGAAGAAGAAGAAGAAGAAGAAGAAGAAGAAGAAGAAGAAGAAGAAGAAGAAGAAGAAGAAGAAGAAGAAGAAGAAGAAGAAGAAGAAGAAGAAGAAGAAGAAGAAGAAGAAGAAGAAGAAGAAGAAGAAGAAGAAGAAGAAGAAGAAGAAGAAGAAGAAGAAGAAGTAAATAACGAATTATTCATCTGTTCCTTTATTTATTCTTTATAGAAGAGAAAGAATTCTCTTCTACCAAAATTCGAAACAATATTTTTTAGGAAATGCACCTTTTTACTCTCCGAATCCTAGGAGGTACTTTTAGACCAAGATCCAGTGTGTGTGTGTGTGAGTCAAGGAAGTCCTCCTGGACCAAACTGTAAACTTATTTTAAACAGCTTTATTCATAGTTGATTCCGAAATAGAAACTCCGAAAACCGGCTTTCAAAAGGAACTGTGTAAGTGTTGTAAAGGAAGTGCTTCGTACTGTCACCCGAACGTCGGAACTCGCTATAGAACCGACCGGCAGCAGCAGGAGACGGTAGGCGTTCGCCACGCCCAGTCATTTGTCTTATAGCGGTAACGAGGGTTGGCTGGAAAAACATCACTGTGTCGTCTCTTTTCGCTCCACCTGAGTTCTCGAGATATTTCATCTAATCCAGAACCTTCTAGAAAACAGTGATATTCCTATAAAAAGGGCTGCAATGAGTGAGGAGTCAGTCAGTCAGTTCTTGGCGAGCAGCGTAAGAGTGCAGTGCTAGTGTACGAAGAGAAGGCTGTGTACGTGCATCGGAGGATTGTACGTAATTGCGAGAGCAAAGTGGAATTGTAACGGACGAACTGGTGAATCGTAGTTGTGTGCATTACGTAATTCTGTGTAATTGGCAAGTGTTTAACTGTAAGTCGGTGGAAATAAAGAACATTTTTGAGTGGTGCAATTGGACTTTTTATATCACGAACCCACAAAGTCACAGTATCCATCTCCTAATGGTTATTTTTAGACCGGGGAATTACGGACATTCCTCCATATTGTAGTTCGGAAGAGGTCCCAGGAACCGACCGGAGCAAGAATTGGTTGACTCACATTGGCATGCACCGCCGAGACTCCCGCCGACACTTGTAACCTGAAAGAGACCACCAGATGTAAAATTATATGAAATGATAATGAAGATTAAATGGAGGAAACGGAAATTGGGGTATATAATTAACCCCAGAATTACCCAGAATTCACCTGGCAACTCGGGAAAAAACCCGAAAAAAACTATGGTTCAAGTCTTCAAGTTTCTGCGTTCCTTACAAATGAACAATCTTGGCTAAGGAAAACAAGTGCCTACTGTTTAGGACTTTATGGCTATGACATATTTTTCTTTGTTGAATCTAGTCCCTTATCAATTACCTACCTCCCCAATTAGCGATTTGGAGAACTTCCTCCAGATGTTGGAGACCCTGGGGAAATTAAATAGCAGGATTTCTTCTTCCTTTCTCGACAAAAGCCCTCTACCCTGTAATAGAGATTACATCTCAGGCTGTTTCAAGAATCATATTTTCTTTTTCCCTTGACCATAAATAAACAGTTGAAGTTCTCATATAAATTCGTATTACTGTTTTGAAGGACCATTCATGTTTTACACAGTTAGTTATATAGCTAATATTATATCGCTCTATTTTTAATATGTTCAATAATTTATTGATGCTATTACATCGCATGTTAAAGATAATCTGTATTATACTCTATTAATATTAAGGCAATTTAGTTGTCCAAATTTCACACGTTGCACACTGTAAATAACTGCCGCAATACACAAATTCTCTCTCTGTAGTTATCTTTCTACAGAAGGACTAATAAGAATAATGGGAATTTAAAGTTAAGAACGTTATATGAAGTAAAGAAGACTTTTATGTTATGAATTTCTATTGTAAATATGAAAATGATGACCAGTGTTTCGAAATGCGAAACTTGATGAAGATGTGCAAAATATGACCATCCTTGTCTTGCTTTAACACTAGAAGGACCACACCCGTCATTTTGACGGATGCGCTGCTTTTGAAGACTTATTTCTTGCTTATGTTTTTTTCTACACTTCCCATGTTCTATGACTCTTAATAAATACTTATGACAAATACGTCTACAAAGAATTAAGCATTTTGGAACTTTCTAAACTGATACAAACAACCCTAGAAGAACCGCCATCCGTCATTTTAACGGGTATGGAAGTGTTAACAATAACCTTCGGATCTGTCCACATCAGTTGTTTTCCTTCCTGATTGGTTTATGGAACTCTGAGACCCTTTGTTAATGAATAAAAAGCTATATTGCCCAAGTGGCGCCATGCATGCTACCACTTATTTATTAACGATACAAAGAACTTTCCATTGAAGTTGTTATGGTCAAATATCTGGGACCACCATTTTTCAGGAACACAATGACCAGAGACAAATTCGCTGAAATTTTGTGGTGTAGCGATTTGATGATAAGGACACACGTTCTCAAAGACTAAGTACAGATCGCTTTGCAGCTGTCACTCTTGTCTGGAATCCTTTTATTGCCAATTCCTTGCAGTGTTACATTCCAAGTGAAAATATCACTGTAGATGAGCAATTGTTTCCTTGCAACGCTAGATGCTCTTTTATTCAATATATGAGCAATAAACCGAACAAATTTGGAATAAAGTTTTGGCTTGCAGTTGATGCAAATTCAAAGTATCTGGTGAACAGTTTTCCTCACCTGGTCAAAGACGTCAGCGCCCCACAGGTGTTCTTCTTGCAGAGAATGTTGTAAGTTTCTTATACAGCCTTTTGTTTTTGCAGGAAGAAATATTACATGTGACAACTGTTGACAACCAAATGCCTTGCAGAAATTTTCAATCGTAAAACTACAAGTATTGTGGGCACAGTAAAGAAATGTAGAAGGAATATCCATCAATCAGCAAAATGTGCTGCAGCACCTTTGCACATAACTGTACTTTATAAGTCAGGTGACATTACTCTGACATGCTATCAAGGGAAAAAACATGTGCTACTTTTGAGCTCAATGCATTGACACAGTTACTATAAATAAACAGCATCCTAAAAAGCTACCAGAATCAGTGGCGTACTACAGTAACACCAAGTACGGTGTTGACGTCATCGATCAAATGACTGGACTGTACACAATGAACTATGGATGCAGAAGGTAGCCTATGCATGTTTTTTCAATGTGTTGGCCTTGGCAGCTATTAATGCATGGGTACTCTATAAGGAAGTAACAGGTGAAAAAGTAAGCAAACATCAGTTCATATACAACTTAGCAGAAGAGTTGCATTCAGCATATAAATCCACAAGGGTACAAAATGCACTTCCTTACACAGTACCTTAGCAGAGCAACATTTGGAAGACTTGTCAAATTGGCGGTTGCAGAGGGAACAATAGGAGCAAGCCTTTATGTAACAAGAGCAGCAAGTATGTTTGTGGATCATGCTTAGGCAACGCTAAATACACGTGTGTTAGGTGCCACGATGTTACAGGTGGCTTAGAATGAGCGAAATCAGGTTTATAAGTGTTCTTTTTTCTTACTATATATTTGGTATTCAAAATTTTATGTTGAAACACACGTGTTTGCTATGGCAAGTTGTCCATTTCACATTTGGTTATCGTATATATTTGAATTAGGCTTAAAAATATTCATCTTACCATGTAATTCTTCAGAAAAAAGTAAAATTATATACTGGTAAACTGCATAAATAATATTAAATAAATTGGTATGTATTCAAATTTTTTTATTATTTTAAAATTTTTTTAAATGTGCAAATAAAACTGTACCCGTCAAAATGACGGGTTGGTTCTTCTCGGTAGACCATACTCGCCGGTCCTGCTGGTGTTAACCTCGCTAGCCGAACACTTCTAGTGCGACTTTTGTGTGAACTTGGCTGCCCATTAAATCTCATCCGAGTTGGCAATGCACTTTAAGCGAGCGCTTCACTGCCACAGCACAAAGTGGAACTAATGTATCCCAAAAGCTAAAGTCGAGATTCAATAGAAAGCCGCCAGCAAAGAAACAATGTAAACAAAGAGGCGTTAAATCCTCCCAGACATTCTTCTAGCGATAAAATCGATTCCCTCCTTTACAAAGACAAGCGAACGTTTCGTTATCGTGTTGCCTATGTTTTGAAACTGTTTGATGTTTCTTTCTACACGTTACTATTTAGGTTCATTTACTACACATGTTATTCATAAAAGTATTACCTAACATTGAGGCTCGGTGTTATAAAGAAGGGTTTACACTAGCTAGTTTTAGGTTCTGCTTTGCTTTATTAACGTTAATCTACAGTATAAGATTACTTAGGCCCATTTTCCGTTTACTATACAATTATTTTTAAAAGAAATTACGTGAAGGTCATCTGCTTCTCCACGTGGGTAGTACATTGTTGCCCACTAGATCCTCTCAACTCTCGAAACATAAACAAGGGTTCGAGTTATCTCACCTCAACAAAAATATGCACAGTTAATCTGTATTATCCTACTTTAAAAACAGAAATAAGTTGTTCACACATTCACTGAGTTGTAGGCTCTTCACATTTGTGAGTTCTTTTAAATAATTGTTTGTACTATGTAACTAATATTCCCTACTTACCGTTATTGTTGCTATACATCGTAAGTTGACATTCCCGTACAGTGCGGTAAGTATTTCTCCATAGAAACACATATACGCGATGCACATTCTAAAATCTAACATTTATCTTCAGTTATATTTATTATTATTTCAGCTAATATCTTAAATACTAAAATTCAGATTGATATAAATACACATAGTGCAAAAAATAATGTACAACACACATGTGGTAAGTACATCATGGAATCTCGAGAATTGAACAAACTCGGTGCAAGCGTCTCGTTTTTTCAAACCTTTCCTCGTTCGGTATACATTAATATCGCAATATACTATTATTAACGACTTTGTTAATTGACATGTTCATATCAACGCCGCCGATATGCCGGAATTTTGACCCACAGGAATTATTTTACGTGGAAGCATATTTACTGACATGTGACTGTCGCTTTTGGATAAAAGGAATAAGATGTTCATTGATAAGGAGCAAACTCTCGTCTTCCTGTTGGAAGAATTCTCTAAGAGAACAGACAAATTCTCTAGCTTGGCTATACAATGTAACACCCCGACCGTAAGCTGATCTTTGTCTTGGGCCATGATTCCTCGGTCTACCTCTAATCCTACCACTACGTCTTGCTTCCTGTTGGAAGAATTCTCTAAGAGAACAGACAAATTCTCTAGCTTGGCTATGCAATGTAACAACCTGAGCTTAAGCTGATCTTTGTCTGGGGCCATGATTCCTCGGTCCTCCTCTAATCCTACCGCCACTACGTCTTGCTTTCATAAAAACGTATTTTAATTGTGTTTTAACAAAGAAGGCTAACAATACAAAGCGCAACTAGGCAAACTCTGTTTCCCGCATACAACTAGCGATAACTGAGCTGAGGAGTATGTGATTCACCGGTGTATCCAATCTGACAACCTTTGTTAACATTATCCTTCGCGTCCCTTGCCTGATGACCATCACTTACCTTATTTTAATAATTAGACTGTATAGTTTATGCTACAAGATGGCAGCCCCAGCTGTACTTTGAGAAAGTATTTGAGAAGTTATTCCAGTAATTAAAAGACCTCGTGCATTCAAAATATCCTTAGGTAGATCTAATCACTTTTATATATAAACTAACCACCAATTTTAAACCGATTCAGACTTACGAAACAAAGTCCTAACCTCATCATCTCAAATTCGAAAGCGGACACAACAATTAAGAAGAAGGTATAAACTGGAAAACAAAATTCTAAAGTTACCTTCACCAGTCACAACTTCAAGGCGTTCCAGAGCTACATCTAGCAGGGATAGACATTCCCTGGAGCAATCAGGGCCAATATCTAAGGGTACTACTTGACATGCGCCTTATTTGGAAGGCCCACATTCTATCTGTTGCCTCCAAAGTTGGAAAACGTATGGGCATGCTATAAAAGTTCCTTATGAGCCTTAGAAAGAAGATACTCATGTACCAACAAATACTGAGGCCTGCTATACCATACGCATGTCAACTCTGGAATGCTGCAGCACCCTCACACTTAAATAAACACAACGTTCTGCAAAACCAATATCTAAGGACAGCTACAGTGCGGAATGGTACATACCCAATATCAATATTTACAATGGCATCTTATATCCCACTCTAACCACCTACATTCTAAACCTTTCTCAAAAATTTTATTTGACCTACCATCCGGTTTCAACCATCTCTTCGGGAGTATCGGGAGTATCATATAGACCCCGGGGCTACCTGCAAACATCCAGGAATCTCCCTAGGCGTGTCATAACTCTTTCATCTTCATTACTTTCTACCTCTTCTGTTCCCAATTACACATTAATAAAAAAACAAAAGCCAACCGTCTACCCAGCGCCCGATAACTTATTCCCCACAAAATGCCAGTGAGGCACGGTGTCCCTGGATGGCAATAAGTCTAACGCATGCAGCAGCACCTCCGTTCTGCAAATATTGGATTACTAAGATAGAAATGAATGCTTGAAAGTAAAAGCTAACATAAAGGTTAAGCACCATGTAGTGGAATTAAACAATGCCTCACATACATTCCACAATTTCTTCTAATTTTTCAACATAGTCTCCCTGTAGCTGGACACACTTCTCCCAGCGATGTTACCATCTCTGTAACACGTCCAAATAGTACTCGGCGTTTTTCAACATAGTCTCCTTGTAACTCTACACACTTCTCCCAGCGATGCTCTCATCTCTGTAACACGTCCAAATAGTACTCGGCGTATTTCAACATAGTCTCCTTGTAACTCTACACACTTCTCCCAGCGATTCTCCCATCTCTGTAACACGTCCAAATAGTACTCGGCGTTTTTCAACATAGTCTCTTTGTAACTCTACACACTTCTCCCAGCGATGTTCCCATCTCTGTAACCCGTCCAAATAGTACTCGACGTTTTTCAACATAGTCTCCTTGTAACTCTACACACTTCTCCCAGCGATGTTCTCATCTCTGTAACCCGTCCAAATAGTACTCGGCGTTTTTTAACATCGTCTCCTTGTAACTTTACACACCTCTCCCAGCGATGCTCCCATCTCTGTAACACGTCCAAATAGTACTCGGCGTTTTTCAACATAGTCACCTTGTAACTCTACACACTTCTCCCAGCGATGCTCTCATCTCTGTAACACGTCCAAATAGTACTCGGCGTTTTTCAACATAGTCTCTTTGTAACTCTACGCACTTCTCCCAGCGATGTTCCCATCTCTGTAACCCGTCCAAATAGTACTCGACGTTTTTCAACATAGTCTCCTTGTAACTCTACACACTTCTCCCAGTGATGCTCTCATCTCTGTAACACGTCCAAATAGTACTCGGCGTTTAACAACATAGTCTCCTTGTAACTCTAGACACTTCTCCCAGCGATGTTCTCATCTCTGTAACCCGTCCAAATAGTACTCGGCGTTTTTCAACATAGTCTCCTTGTAACTCTAGACACTTCTCCCAACGATACTCCCATCTCTGTAACCCGTCCAAATAGTACTCGGCGTTTTTCAACATAGTCTCCTTGTAACTCTACACACTTCTCCCAGTGATGTTCCCATCTCTGTAACTCGTCCAAATAGTACTCGGCGTTTTTCAACATAGTCTCCTTGCAACTCTACGCACTTCTCCCAGCAATGCTCTCATCTCTGTAACACGTCCAAATAGTACTCGGCGTTTCTCAACATAGTCTCCTTGTAACTCTACACACTTCTCCCAGCGAAGTTCCCATCTCTGTAACACGTCCAAATAGTACTCGGCGTTTTTCAACATAGTCTCCTTGTAACTCTACACACTTCTCCCAGTGATGCTCTCATCTCTGTAACCCGTCCAAATAGTACTCGGCGTTTTACAACATAGTCTCCTTGTAACTCTACACACTTCTCCAAGTGATGCTCTCATCTCTGTAACCCGTCCAAATAGTACTCGACGTTTTTCAACATAGTCTCCTTGTAACTCTACACACTTCTCCCAGTGATGCTCTCATCTCTGTAACACGTCCAAATAGTACTCGACGTTTTTCAACATAGTCTCCTTGTAACTCTACACACTTCTCCCAGTGATGCTCTCATCTCTGTAACCCGTCCAAATAGTACTCGGCGTTTTACAACACAGTCTCCTTGTAACTCTACATACGTCTCCCAGTGATGTTCCCATCTCTGTAACCCGTCCAAATAGTACTCGGCGTTTTTCAATATAGTCTCCTTGTAACTCTACACACTTCTCCTAGCGATGTTTCCATCTCTGTAACCCGTCCAAATAGTACTCGGCGTTTTTCAACATAGTCTCCTTGTAACTCTACACACTTCTCCTAGCGATGTTCCCATCCCTGTAACACGTCCAAATAGTACTCGGCGTTTTTCAACATAGACTCCTTGTAACTCTACACACTTCTCCCAGCGATGTTCCCATCTCTGTAACCCGTCCAAATAGTACTCGGCGTTTTTCAGCATAGTCTCCTTGTAACTCTACACACTTCTCCCAGCGATGCGCCCATCTGTAACCCGTCCAAATAGTCCTCGGCGTTTTTCAACATAGTCTCCTTGTAACTCTACACACTTCTCCCAGCGATGTTCCCATCTCTGTAACCCGTCCAAATAGTACTCGGTGTTTTTTTTAAGCATAGTCTCCTTGTAACTCTACACACTTCTCCCAGCGAAACTCTCATCTCTGTAACCCATCTCGAAGTTTTTCTCTGTAAAATAATTGTTTACGAATGTGATTGCCTCTTCATTTGACGAAAATCTCTGTCCTGCTTGTGCAGTTTTCAGATGAGGCAACAAAAATAAGTCGCTTCGGGCTAGGTCTGGTGAGTCAAGCGGTTTAAACCGTAATTTGTGTATTTTCGCCTTTGCAACCGCTGAGGTGTGAGACGTTGCGTTGTCTTGGTGAAACAGGGTTTTCTTTTTCTGAAAATACGGCCGTTTTTCTACAATTTCTGCCTTCAGCTTTTCAAGTCATTATGTGTAATATGCTCCTTTAATGTTTTTTCTTTTTAATAGTTTTTTCTTGAGTATACATAAATAGGAATTGAATACCTCGCTATGGAGATGGCCTAAATGTCAGTAGCAGAAGGAATTGATGTTAAAAATTAGCGATAAAAAGTGCTTTTAATAAGGAACTTTTAAATAGTGTAATTTAAGTTGAAAATTCTTTTTTTGAGAGAGAAATTGCTTCAGGGTGATTTAAATGAACTGCAATACTACAATATACGATGACTCGTCCTCTTTAAATCCACTCATAACAATACCTTAGGCAGAATGTACGTGAAAATGAAACATTGCGCACAAAGAGGAGAGATTGAAATAAACAGCCAATGTTGCGCTTTTGTTTCAGCTACACGGTCTGCGGCACGAGAATCTGAACCCTTTAATTGGATGCCTAACGGATCCCAATCGACCTGCTCTGGTATTCGAATGGTGCAGTCGGGGCTCGCTCGAGGATGTCCTCGTTCAGGATGAAATAAAATTGGACTGGTCTTTTCGTTTGTCTCTGCTCACAGATCTTGTAAGGGTAAGTAAAATTCACAACTATCTTTTTAGTTGTTTTTTTTAATAAATGAAATGTGAAAGTAGTGTTTCAGTGTAAGAGTGTCTTGCAGGTATTGGGAGGTCCGTTTAATTACGAAAGCCATTAAATGAATTAACTGAATTTGTAATGCAAGTGTAAATTGTCACAGAAACGTGTATTTATCAAGGAAATATTCTGTAGATTTGTAGCGGAAAAAGCGGTGTTTACATATAAATATTATATAAAAGGGTGAGTCAAAAGAAAACCTTAAATATCTTTTTTTAAATATTATGTATTGTTACCCTCCTGGCAGACTCGCGATGCCGATCAATAAATGATGGCCGGTGGAGATTCGGGAAACTTCGGGGCCGATCGTTACCGGAAGCGACAGTCAGTTGAGCGAAGTGTTTTTAAAAAAAAACAGTTTTAGGTTATCTAGCAAATTGTAATTGTGAACAGTGTATTGCTACGAAAATAAAGTGCAGTTTTTTGTGTTTGTAACCTCGACTTTTTATTTCACGAACCCACAAAGTCACAACTGGCGGGATCACGGCCATGGAATCGGCACTAGAAAAGATTTTATACAAAATGGAAGAAATGAAGACGGCCAACGACAACATCGCAGAGGGAAGAGCCACGGTAACGCGGACGCTATGTCCCGAAGACCCTGTCCAGAAGAGTGCGGCCAATGCACAAGAGTGGAGGAGAAGGAACGTGCCGCAGCAGTTCGAGTAGTCACGGCAGTGCCTGCGGAAGGCTGGGATAGCGCAGGCCTGAGGTGGGAACAGCTGGCGGACGCAGACTTGGGGCCACTCTTGAGGGAAGTGGAGGCAGGGAAGAGACCAACCTGGGCGGACGTCGCACCGAGGAGCGCCACCTACAAGTCTTACTCGGCCCAGTGGGACTCGTTGAAGACCAGAGAGGGTGTGCTGTTCCGGGTATGGGAATCACCCGATGGGAAGACGCAGAGAGAACAGTTGGTACTTCCCCGGAGTAAGGTTCCGGAAATCTTGGAAGAAGTGCACGCCGGTACTTCAGGAGGACACCTGGGAGCGAACCGGACGATTGACAAACTACGGCAGCGCTACTACTGGCTGAGGCTCCGAGCAGACGCTGAGAGATGGTGCTGTCAGTGTCACGTGTGCGTGGCGAGTCGCGGCCCCCAGACTAGGAGCCGGGGTCCCATGCAACAGTACAACGTCGGAGCGCCATTCGAACGAATCGCCGTTGACATTGCTGGACCGTTCCCAATATCCGACCGAGGCAAAAAGTACCTGGTGGTGGTCGTGGATTACTTCACTAAGTGGCCGGAGGTGTATGCCATCCCGAACCAAGAGACAAGGTCAATCACAGACTGCCTCGTGGAGCAAGTGTTTTGCCGATTTGGGGTGCCATTAGAGCTGCACAGTGATCAAAGCACCAATTTTGAGTCCAACCTGATGAGGGAGACACTAGAGAGACTTGGGGTTAAAAAGACCCGCACAACACATCTACATCCCCAGTCGGATGGCATGGTCGAGAGGTACATCAAGACCTTAGAGGAACACTTGAGGAAGGTCGTGGCCAGCCATCAGCGAGACTGGGACGTCAAGGTGCCACTGTTCTTGCTGGCCTACCGCTCGTCAACACACGACACCACGGGGATCACGCCAGCCAGCTTAATGTTGGGCCGAGAGTTACGCCTCGCCTGTGACCTGGCTTTTGGTAGCCCTCCAAGGGTGAAACAGCCAGCGACCGAGTATGTGGAGAACCTGGTGGACCACCTCCACGACATGCACGAGATGGCTCGCCAGAACATCCAGAAGGCGAGCGACCGCATGAAAACCCGATACGACAGGCAAACCAACAGCCAAGGGTTCCAGCAAGGTGACCTGATCTGGTTGTACCGCCCGACCCGGACCAAGGGACGCTGCCCGAAGCTTCAGCAGCCATGGCAAGGACCGTACCGTGTGGTGAAGAGGATTAACGACGTGGTCTACCGCATCCAGAAGGTGCCCCGAGGAAAGATGTTGGTGGTACACTTGGATCGCCTGGCCCGCTACGAAGGCGCTGTTCGGGACGACCAGCCTTGAGGAGGGAGCAGTGTTACCCTGGCGGCAGACTCGCGATGCCGATCAATAAATGATGGCCGGTGGAGATTCGGGAAACTTCGGGGCCGATCGTTACCGGAAGCGATAGTCAGTTGAGCGAAGTATTTTTAAAAAAAAAACAGTTTTAGGTTATCTAGCAAGTTGTAATTGTGAACAGTGCATTGCTACGAAAATAAAGTGCAGTTTTTTGTGTTTGTAACCTCGACTTTTTATTTCACGAGCCCACAAAGTCACAGTATTGTATAGAAGTGGTACAAAGCTATATCACTTTTTAATGTAATCTCCCCTACGCTCAATGACAGTCTAGATACAGAGCGTCTACCGCGCATGTGCGTAACTGCGATCGCAGCGCTGCAGCGGAGATAAATTGAAACAGTGCTTACTTTCTGGACGCCCCTTACAGATCCCAGGTATATAAATTTTTCCACGCTTTGTTATTCTTTCTCGTGTAATTTAACTGTGGGTTCTCTTCTTCTTGCATCCCCATCACCTCCGATCTTCATATATTTGCTATTACTAACGTTCACTGCCGATCCAAGATCCTGTGCTTTCTCTTACAGCACTACATGACTTTACAAGAGCTCTTATATTCCTTGCGAGAATTGCCACGTCGTCAGCATATGCCACTATTTGTACTGATCTGGAAAGTACGGTTCCTCCAGGGTTTAGTCCGAGGCTGTATTAAGGTATCCGAAAAAAAGTTCTTTTTACGAGGTATGGGAGTTAACACTACGCCTATCCCCCAACCTGCAGGGCCAGGTCCCACATATATCTCCCCTGGGACTGGGTGGCCGAGTTATACCCCGGACCGCCGGGTGACCATTTTAGTCGCCTTTTACGACAGGCATGGTCTACATTGGGGCTACTCTTTACATCCGGGTGAGTTATTTAAATACACTCCTGGAAATGGAAATAAGAACACATTGACGCCGGTGTGTCAGACCCACCATACTTGCTCCGGACACTGCGAGAGGACTGTGCAAGCAATGATCACACGCACGGCACAGCGGACACACCAGGAACCGAGGTGTTGGCCGTCGAATGGCGCTAGCTGCGCAGCGTTTGGGCACCGCCGCCGTCAGTGTCAGCCTGTTTGCCGTGGCTTACGGAGCTCCATCGCAGTCTTTAACACTGGTAGCATGCCGCGACAGCGTGGACGTGAATCGTATGTGGAGTTGACGGACTTTGAGCGAGGGCGTATAGTGTGCATGCTGGAGGCCGGGTGTACGTACCGCCTAATTGCACAACACGTGGGGCGTGAGGTCTCCACGGTACATCGATGTTGTCGCCAGTGGTCGGCGGAAGGTGCACGTGCCCGTCGACCTAGGACCGGAACGTAGTGACGCACGGATGCACGCCAAGACCGTCGGATTCTACGCAGTGCCGTAGGGGACCGCACCGCCACTTCCCAGCAAATTAGGGACACTGTTGCTCCTGGGGTATCGGCGAGGACCATTCGCAACCGTCTCCATGAAGCTGGGCTACTGTCCCGCGCACCGTTAGGCCGTCTTCCGCTCACGCTCCAACATCGTGCAGCCGCCTCCAGTGGTGTCACGACAGGCGTGAATGGAGGGACGAATGGAGACGTCGTCTTCAGCGATGAGAGTCGCTTCTGCCTTGGTGCCAATGATGGTCGTATGCGTGTTTGGCGCCGTGCAGGTGAGCGCCACAATCAAGACTGCATACGACCGAGGCACACAGGGCCAACACCCGACATCATGGTGTGGGGAGCGATCTCCTACACTGGCCGTACACCTCTGGTGATCGTCGAGGGGACACTGAATAGTGCACGGTACATCCAAACCGTCATCGAACCCAACTTTCTACCATTCCTAGACCGGCAAGGGAACTTGCTGTTCCAACAGGACAATGCACGTCCGCATGTATTCCGTGCCACCCAACGTGCTCTAGAAAGTATAAGTCAACTACCCTGGCCAGCAAGATCTCCGGATCTGTCCCCCATTGAGCATGTTTGGGACTGGATGAAACGTCGTCTCAGGCGGTCTGCACGTCCAGCACGAACGCTGGTCCAACTGAGGCGCCAGCTGGAAATGGCATGGCAAGGCGTTCTGCAGGACTACATCCAGCATCTCTACGATCGTCTCCATGGGAAAATAGCAGCCTGCATTGCTGCGAAAGGTGGATATACACGGTACTAGTGCCGACATTGTGCATGCTCTGTTGCCTGTGTCTATGGTTCTGTCAGTGTGATCCCAGGACTGTGTCAATAAAGTTTCCCCTTCCTGGGACCATGAATTCATGGTGTACTTATTTCAATTTCCAGGAGTGTATGTTGGTTATAAAACATTTATATCTTAAACATTATACTAATGATTACTTTTCTATCGAAAATGTACCACGTAGAGCTCTGTCATTTGGCCCTACAGCAGGAAGCGAGTGACTACTAGGGATTAAGTATACGGTTTAATTTTTTCCGCTAAAACTCGTTGTACAAAAGGGTAATTAATGGATTGATGTTTCCAAACGCATCAAACCGCAGCAAATAAATCTAATTTTATTCACTTTCTGCACACCAGACTTCAAAGTACTCTGTAATTAATGATATTTTCTGTATTCTTTTGCTTTCACTTTGTTCCCCATATTATTGAGCTTATTAAATATAAATGGTGTGGTTATACCTTTCAGGTGTGGTTTAGCTTCTATCAATACACAGAATAAAGCGAATAGACACATCTATATAAACGGAATGACCTTTAGGTTGTAAATATGTTTACGTAACTCATAGCCCTAAATACTTAAAACTTTGTTGTTCTTTTTAATTATCTGAAAGCACTGTTTCTATGTAAATATTCACAAATGTAGTAGGTTTAAAGAATTAGTTCGAGCACTGTTCAATAAAGAATGAACACAACTTTTTTACAACGTACCTTTACTCATTCTCATAATTTTGATGGCCCTTCTCAAAATAGTTTCCCTTGAATGTGATGCACTTGTCCCAGCGTTTCTGCCAGTCTTCAAAGACTTGCTGGAAACCATTTTTGAGAGATCCTTCAAAATCGCCTCCGCAGCCTTCACCATTGCTTCTGACGATGGATAATGCCTCCCAAGAAGGCGTTTCTTCAAGTTAGGGAATAGAAAAGAGTCACATGGGGCAAAATCTGACTATATGGAGGCTGAGGGATGCACTTCACGTTGATTTTTGCAAGATATTCTGCAACAACATTGGCAATATGTGGCCACATATTATCGGTGTGCAGCATCCAGCCTGTTTCACGGAAACGTGGTGTTTTGCGCCTGATATGGACTTGCAATATTTTCAGGACATTCCTATGGTATTGTCCAGTTACTGATGTGTGTGCAGGTACAACATGCTGATAAACCATTCCATGAATGTCAAAGAATGAGATGACCATAACTTTCCCAGTAGAAGCAACCAGTTTTGCTTTTTTAGGGGTTGGTGATGAAGAAGATTTCCATACTGAGCTTTGCTGTTTGCTCTCAGGATAAAAATGATGTAGCCAAGTTACATCAGCAGTGATTACGTTTGAAATAAACTCCGGATCTTCCTCTAACATCAACTTTAACTGCATGCAGACCTGCATGCCAATGTCCTTTTGTTCGAGAATCAACAGTCTTGGAAACCATCGCGCACAAACACGTCTCATGTGTAATGTTTTTGTCACCAACGTGTGGGAGGCAACCAATGAAGTGTTCTGTATTTGAGAAAGTGCTCTTAAGGTAATTCGTCGATCCTCTCTCACAATGGCAGCAGCAGTGTTAATGTTTTCTTCCGTAAGAGCAGTAACTGGAGCACCGGGTCTACCTTCCTTTGAAATTTACTGTCTCCCCTCTTTAAACATTTTAAACCACCTTCGAGCTGTGCTGTAGGGAAGAACAGACTCTCCATAGGCCTCCTGTAACATTATATAGGCCTCAACTGAAGATTTGTTAAGACGAAAGCAGAATTTCTAAGCCACATATTGTTCCTCGCGTGTTACCTCCATTGCAGCGGTAGGCGATACTGAACATGTCTGAACTTGCTTGCTTCTCACAGGTGGGAACCAGGAGTACCAACAATGAAACTACTACGGTGTGTTTGTTTCTTATTAAGCTAAAAGAATATAATACGATTGAATTTTAATGCGAAAAATTATGCCCGCCAAAAAATTATGATAATTCTTTATTGAACAGCCCTCGTTCTTACTATACATTCATGCTCCACTGGCAATACATTCGTTAGTGTCGCTTTCTGAAATAGAAAGTAGCCGAGGTCGATTCTCTCATGTGTAAGCCAACTATGTTTGCAATATACATCCAGCCGGCCTTGGTCTATGTTCCAGAAATTTTCCTATTTTATTATAGTTGAAGTGAAAAAGCAGTATGATATGATATATTCATTGTGCATATATATATCCAGATATATTGAACCCTATTTTACACAGTGGTATATTAGGGTTATAGTTGATACATAGAAATACACAATTTTAACAAAAATATTTTAAATACTAGAAGGAAGAAAATATGTTATAATCTGATGCATAGTAATTTAAGCTATTTCAGACGTGTAAACACTGAGTTTATAAACATCATGAAGTACTTATACTATTGTGGCTTCATTACCAAAGATGTGAGCGGAGCAGAAAATTTAGTTCCTAGAGAGTCTAGCTTGAATATTAATTCTTGTCTTTTTCTCCAAAAAATGGGACAACAGAAAAGTCACAGTTTGAAATTCTTCACCACACATACACTCGGGGTTGGATGTTAAGTGAAAGCGTGATAAGTATTCACCAAATTTACCATGTCCACTTAAAAATTGTGTCAAAACAAAATTTGATACAAGAGTTTCACATTTTCCTCTGTCATATACACCAGGGAAAAATAATGTTTTTGTTAAACTTCCATTTGGAGTTGTTAGCCATTGTTGGTTCCATTCTTCAAGAATATGTTGATGTATTATTCTCCTTACAGTAGAAATAGGACATAAAGGGTATGTCACAGGAAGATTGGATTCTGCAGCAATCAGCTCTCTCGTTACCTAATTTAATTGTGCATATTCCAAAATGTTACAATTTGCAACTTCAGGCTACATTTATTTGCTTTACCTTGTTGCTCCTTTGTCTTACATGACACCCTGGTCTTCTGCTCTTAACCTCCACGTCTCCTTGTTACTTAATTAGTCCCTTTCTTCCCCCTCACCTTCCTTTCTTAAATTCTTTACATCTCTAACCCATTTTTCTTTTATTTTCTGTGATAACTCACCAATACTTTTTACCTACTTTTCCTCCTTTCCCGTTAACATTTTTATAGCTACTGTCCTCTCTACTTTCTGCCATTTTTCCTCCAAAACCTTTTTTTCTGCATATTGCAACCTCCTCGCATTCTGTTCCAAAGTGTTCTATGCTTTCTTTTCCCCCACACAATTCACAAATTCCCTTTTCCCTACCTCTTATCCGTCTTAGGAATATGTAGACGCCCTATCAGGGAATGAACGGGCAGATTCGACGGCTAAGTGCGCAACTATTCGGCCCCAGGTTAGCATACCATTCGCCTTCTCTGCGGACTTTGGGTATGAAATGCGGGACGAGCAGAGTGGTCCGCTGTGCGCCGTAATAGGCTCCGCTTAGTGAAGGCTGATCCAGTTCCCAGGGAATCCTCCTACCGTCCGTCCCGTCGGGAGGAAGTTCAATTGGCTCGGTTGCTCATTGGCCACTGCTTTTTTACACATAGCCACCTTTTTTAAGAATGACGCTGCTCCGGTTTGCCCGCTTGGCGGAGCTGTCCTCACAGTCCAGCATGTTCTTTAAGACTTGGCTTGTATTCGCCGATCTCTCCAGCTGCCGGCCAGCTTGGCAGAGATACTGGCGGACGATCAACAAGCAGTGGCCAAAGTTTTTAAGTTGTTTTTAACTCTCAGTTTTAGAATTTAGTTTTTCGTTTTTGTTAATACTTCTTAATCTCTTAATGGTTTTAAGCTTCTTTTAGACCTTGACGTAGAAGGGTGTGTTTTATTTATGACAGTATTTTAGCTTTCGTTTTAACTAGTTTTAGCACAATTTTTAGCACTTTAAGAGAGCTGATGACCGCGCTGTTGAGCGCCGTAAAGCACAATAATAATCATCATCATCATGATCATGATCATCATCATCTTCATCATCATCAACAAAAACAACAACATCTCTTAGAAATATTGATCCTGTTCTCATCCAAGCTAGCCCTTCTCTTTCTTGCCTATTGAAACGGTACTCTCTTCCTCGAGCTGATTGATTGGCTGTTAAGGAATGTATGGAAGATTAATTGTATGTTAAAGGTATGTATACGTGCATTGGAGCAAATATCTTGTGTGTGCAGTGTGGAGATTGTTACGAGCTCTGAACGGTAGGATTCTTCCTCCCCTAGGACAGCTGACCGCAACCATAAATCCTAGGCTCGCACCACGCGTTTAGTTTCAAACATAGTTTGACAAGAAGGGGACATCTTAGGTGGTCTAGGGTGAGATTCTCGTAACTGGGACTCCATATGTGTTCTACACAAATGTCGATGAGCGGAATGTCGTACGTAATCACTATTCAAAAATGAAAAAAATTAAATATGGAGTTCCCCAGGGATCCATACTAGGACCCGTCCTCTTTTTAATATTCATAAACGACTTCCCAAATTATTTAAATCCAACTCGAGTAACTATGTTTGCTGACGACACAAATGTTATAATAAAGGGAAATGAAAATGCAAAACACATAACCAGTAAAATTGAAACTTGGTTTGCTGAAAACAAATTGATTATTAATACAAACAAATCTTCAGCAATATCATTTCGTCACAAACAAAATAAAAATTTTGGCAAACCTGACATCAAGTTGTATGGTGCATGTGTTTCTTATAAGACAGAAGCAAATTTTCTGGGAGTATGGGTAGATCAGCATTTAGACTGGGAAGCACACATAAAATATCTAGTAATAAAGTTAAATAAATTCTACTTCTCATTAAGAGTAATAAAAATGAGTTGTATGCAAGTGACATGAGAACCTTATATTTTGCATATGCAGAAAGTCTAATGAGGTATGGCATTATGTTTTGGGGGGATAGTAAAGACAGTCACTTGGTTTTTAAAGTACAAAAAAGGATTGTTAGATGCCTAATGTCAGGAAAAAAATATGACTCCTGCAGGAACTTCTTTAAGGAGTTGAAAATCTTGACTCTGCCCAGTCTGTATATATACTGTTTGCTATGTTATACAAAACAAAACCTTGAAAATTTCACCACAAATAATCAAATACATCATCATAACACCAGAGGTAAAACAGACTTAAGAACAATAACACATAGAACTACACTTTATTCCAAAGGAGTTAGATATTCAGCAGTCACTCTGTATAATAAACTACCGGCCAATCTGAAAAACATAAAATCCATGAGGTGTTTCAAACTATCGTTGAAAGAAATTTTATTAAGTGATTCTTATTATGATATAAGTGAATTTCTAGATACACTGTAGCTGGCCATATAATTGTATATATTTGTGATGCATTTTAAATGCTGTGTAGTTGTAGAGCCATGCAACTATATATATTTATGAGTTCATGCTTAGATCTTATTAATTACACTTGATGCAACTTATATTTTTTATTTTTATACTTATATTATTTGTATTGTTCTAAATACTTGTATTGACGTATCCATTGTCATTTTATTGACTTAACGGATGAATAAAACTACTACTACTACTACCGACCAACTAATTAAAAATAATGAGCTGAAGGAGAAGCGTAGTGTCATATGGCCTAGCCGGGAACAAATAGATATCTAAAGTTCAGTCGCTAGCTGGGGGTCGGGCTAGATCGTCGTGCGGCAGCACGAAGGCAGATATCGCATTCTTTAAGGAACGGACGAGTAAGCTAAAGAAATCGCGTTTGATTAAGGCTAGTTAGTAGCTGGGTGCTAATCCGATAAGTCGTCGACAAAAATCGCGTGCATTAAATCAGTCGGTGGCTGAGAGTCGACCGAGATGATCGTGCGAGAGCACGCCGACAGAAATCGCGTTCATTAAATCAGTCGGTGACTGAGAGTCGACCGAGATGATCGTGCGAGAGCACGCCGACAGAAATCACGTTCATTAAATCAGTCGGTGGCTGAGAGTCGACCGAGATGATCGTGCGAGAGCACGAAGACAGAAATCGCGTTCATTAAATCAGTCGGTGGCTGAGAGTCGACCGAGATGATCGTGCGAGAGCACGCCGACAGAAATCGCGTTCATTAAATCAGTCGGTGGCTGAGAGTCGACCGAGATGATCGTGCGAGAGCACGCCGACAGAAATCGCGTTCATTAAATCAGTCGGTGGCTGAGAGTCGACCGAGATGATCGTGCGAGAGCACGCCGACAGAAATCACGTTCATTAAATCAGTCGGTGGCTGAGAGTCGACCGAGATGATCGTGCGAGAGCACGAAGACAGAAATCGCGTTCATTAAATCAGTCGGTGGCTGAGAGTCGACCGAGATGATCGTGCGAGAGCACGCTGACAGAAATCGCGTTCATTAAATCAGTCGGTGGCTGAGAGTCGACCGAGATGATCGTGCGAGAGCACGCCGACAGAAATCACGTTTATTAAATCAGTCGGTGGCTGAGAGTCGACCGAGATGATCGTGCGAGAGCACGCCGACAGAAATCGCGTTAATTAAATCAGTCGGTGGCTGAGAGTCGACCGAGATGATCGTGCGAGAGCACGCCGACAGAAATCGCATTCATTAAATCAGTCGGTGGATGAGAGTCTACCGAGATGATCGTGCGAGAGCACGCCGACAGAAATCGCGTTCATTAAATCAGTCGGTGGCTGAGAGTCGACCGAGATGATCGTGCGAGAGCACGCCGACAGAAATCACGTTTATTAAATCAGTCGGTGGATGAGACTGGACCGAGATGATCGTGCGAGAGCACGCCGACAGAAATCACGTTTATTAAATCAGTCGGTGGATGAGAGTCGACCGAGATGATCGTGCGAGAGCACGCCGACAGAAATCGCGTTCATTAAATCAGTCGGTGGCTGAGAGTCGACCGAGATGATCGTGCGAGAGCACGAAGACAGAAATCGCGTTCATTAAATCAGTCGGTGGCTGAGAGTCGACCGAGATGATCGTGCGAGAGCACGCCGACAGAAATCACGTTCATTAAATCAGTCGGTGGCTGAGAGTCGACCGAGATGATCGTGCGAGAGCACGAAGACAGAAATCGCGTTCATTAAATCAGTCGGTGGCTGAGAGTCGACCGAGATGATCGTGCGAGAGCACGCCGACAGAAATCGCGTTCATTAAATCAGTCGGTGGATGAGAGTCGACCGAGATGATCGTGCGAGAGCACGCCGACAGAAATCGCGTTCATTAAATCAGTCGGTGGCTGAGAGTCGACCGAGATGATCGTGCGAGAGCACGAAGAGAGAAATCGCGTTCATTAAATCAGTCGGTGGCTGAGAGTCGACCGAGATGATCGTGCGAGAGCACGAAGACAGAAATCACGTTCATTAAATCAGTCGGTGGCTGAGAGTCGACCGAGATGATCGTGCGAGAGCACGAAGACAGAAATCGCGTTCATTAAATCAGTCGGTGGCTGAGAGTCGACCGAGATGATCGTGCGAGAGCACGAAGACAGAAATCGCGTTCATTAAATCAGTCGGTGGCTGAGAGTCGACCGAGATGATTGTGCGAGAGCACGCCGACAGAAATCGCGTTCATTAAATCAGTCGGTGGATGAGAGTCGACCGAGATGATCGTGTGAGAGCACGCCGACAGAAATCACGTTTATTAAATCAGTCGGTGGCTGAGAGTCGACCGAGATGATCGTGCGAGAGCACGCCGACAGAAATCGCGTTCATTAAATCAGTCGGTGGATGAGAGTCTACCGAGATGATCGTGCGAGAGCACGCCGACAGAAATCGCGTTCATTAAATCAGTCGGTGGCTGAGAGTCGACCGAAATGATCGTGCGAGAGCACGCCGACAGAAATCACGTTCATTAAATCAGTCGGTGGCTGAGAGTCGACCGAGATGATCGTGCGAGAGCACGCCGACAGAAATCGCGTTCATTAAATCAGTCGGTGGATGAGAGTCGACCGAGATGATCGTGCGACAGCACGCCGACAGAAATCACGTTCATTAAATCAGTCGGTGGCTGAGAGTCGACCGAGATGATCATGCGAGAGCACGCCGACAGAAATCACGTTTATTAAATCAGTCGGTGGCTGAGAGTCGACCGAGATGATCGTGCGAGAGCACGCCGACAGAAATCACGTTCATTAAATCAGTCGGTGGCTGAGAGTCGACCGAGATGATCGTGCGAGAGCATGCCGACAGAAATCGCGTTCATTAAATCAGTCGGTGGATGAGAGTCGACCGAGATGATCGTGCGAGAGCACGAAGACAGAAATCACGTTTATTAAATCAGTCGGTGGCTGAGGGCCGAACGAGATGATCGTGCGACAGCACGAAGACAGAAATCACGTTTATTAAATCAGTCGGTGGATGAGAGTCGACCGAGATGATCGTGCGACAGCAAGAAGACAGAAATCACGTTCATTAAATCAGTCGGTGGATGAGAGTCGACCGAGATGATCGTGCGACAGCACGAAGACAGAAATCACGTTTATTAAATCAGTCGGTGGCTGAGAGTCGACCGAGATGATCGTGCGAGAGCACGCCGACAGAAATCACGTTCATTAAATCAGTCGGGGGCTGAGAGTCGACCGAGATGATCGTGCGAGAGCACGAAGACAGAAATCGCGTTCATTAAATCAGTCGGTGGCTGAGAGTCGACCGAGATGATCGTGCGAGAGCACGCCGACAGAAATCGCGTTCATTAAATCAGTCGGTGGCTGAGAGTCGACCGAGATGATCGTGCGAGAGCACGCCGACAGAAATCACGTTCATTAAATCAGTCGGTGGCTGAGAGTCGACCGAGATGATCGTGCGAGAGCACGCCGACAGAAATCGCGTTAATTAAATCAGTCGGTGGCTGAGAGTCGACCGAGATGATCGTGCGAGAGCACGCCGACAGATATCGCGTTCATTAAATCAGTCGGTGGATGAGAGTCTACCGAGATGATCGTGCGAGAGCACGCCGACAGAAATCGCGTTCATTAAATCAGTCGGTGGCTGAGAGTCGACCGAGATGATCGTGCGAGAGCACGCCGACAGAAATCACGTTTATTAAATCAGTCGGTGGCTGAGAGTCGACCGAGATGATCGTGCGAGAGCACGCCGACAGAAATCACGTTTATTAAATCAGTCGGTGGATGAGAGTCGACCGAGATGATCGTGCGAGAGCACGCCGACAGAAATCGCGTTCATTAAATCAGTCGGTGGCTGAGAGTCGACCGAGATGATCGTGCGAGAGCACGAAGACAGAAATCGCGTTCATTAAATCAGTCGGTGGCTGAGAGTCGACCGAGATGATCGTGCGAGAGCACGCCGACAGAAATCACGTTCATTAAATCAGTCGGTGGCTGAGAGTCGACCGAGATGATCGTGCGAGAGCACGAAGACAGAAATCGCGTTCATTAAATCAGTCGGTGGCTGAGAGTCGACCGAGATGATCGTGCGAGAGCACGCCGACAGAAATCACGTTCATTAAATCAGTCGGTGGGTGAGAGTCGACCGAGATGATCGTGCGAGAGCACGCCGACAGAAATCGCGTTCATTAAATCAGTCGGTGGATGAGAGTCGACCGAGATGATCGTGCGAGAGCACGCCGACAGAAATCACGTTCATTAAATCAGTCGGTGGATGAGAGTCGACCGAGATGATCGTGCGAGAGCACGCCGACAGAAATCACGTTTATTAAATCAGTCGGTGGCTGAGAGTCGACCGAGATGATCGTGCGAGAGCACGCCGACAGAAATCACGTTCATTAAATCAGTCGGTGGCTGAGAGTCGACCGAGATGATCGTGCGAGAGCACGAAGACAGAAATCGCGTTCATTAAATCAGTCGGTGGATGAGAGTCTACCGAGATGATCGTGCGAGAGCACGCCGACAGAAATCACGTTCATTAAATCAGTCGGTGGCTGAGAGTCGACCGAGATGATCGTGCGAGAGCACGCCGACAGAAATCGCGTTCATTAAATCAGTCGGTGGATGAGAGTCGACCGAGATGATCGTGCGAGAGCACGCCGACAGAAATCGCGTTCATTAAATCAGTCGGTGGCTGAGAGTCGACCGAGATGATCGTGCGAGAGCACGAAGACAGAAATCGCGTTCATCAAATCAGTCGGTGGCTGAGAGTCGACCGAGATGATCGTGCGAGAGCACGAAGACAGAAATCACGTTCATTAAATCAGTCGGTGGCTGAGAGTCGACCGAGATGATCGTGCGAGAGCACGAAGACAGAAATCGCGTTCATTAAATCAGTCGGTGGCTGAGAGTCGACCGAGATGATCGTGCGAGAGCACGAAGACAGAAATCGCGTTCATTAAATCAGTCGGTGGCTGAGAGTCGACCGAGATGATTGTGCGAGAGCACGCCGACAGAAATCGCGTTCATTAAATCAGTCGGTGGATGAGAGTCGACCGAGATGATCGTGTGAGAGCACGCCGACAGAAATCACGTTTATTAAATCAGTCGGTGGCTGAGAGTCGACCGAGATGATCGTGCGAGAGCACGCCGACAGAAATCGCGTTCATTAAATCAGTCGGTGGATGAGAGTCTACCGAGATGATCGTGCGAGAGCACGCCGACAGAAATCGCGTTCATTAAATCAGTCGGTGGCTGAGAGTTTACCGAGATGATCGTGCGAGAGCACGCCGACAGAAATCGCGTTCATTAAATCAGTCGGTGGCTGAGAGTCGACCGAGATGATCGTGCGACAGCACGCCGACAGAAATCACGTTCATTAAATCAGTCGGTGGCTGAGAGTCGACCGAGATGATCGTGCGAGAGCACGCCGACAGAAATCACGTTTATTAAATCAGTCGGTGGCTGAGAGTCGACCGAGATGATCGTGCGAGAGCACGCCGACAGAAATCGCGTTCATTAAATCAGTCGGTGGCTGAGAGTCGACCGAGATGATCGTGCGAGAGCATGCCGACAGAAATCGCGTTCATTAAATCAGTCGGTGGATGAGAGTCGACCGAGATGATCGTGCGAGAGCACGAAGACAGAGATCACGTTTATTAAATCAGTCGGTGGCTGAGGGTCGACCGAGATGATCGTGCGAGAGCACGCCGACAGAAATCACGTTTATTAAATCAGTCGGTGGCTGAGGGGCGACCGAGATGATCGTGCGAGAGCACGCCGACAGAAATCACGTTTATTAAATCAGTCGGTGGCTGAGAGTCGACCGAGATGATCGTGCGAGAGCACGAAGACAGAAATCACGTTTATTAAATCAGTCGGTGGCTGAGGGTCGACCGAGATGATCGTGCGAGAGCACGCCGACAGAAATCGCGTTCATTAAATCAGTCGGTGGATGAGAGTCGACCGAGATGATCGTGCGAGAGCACGAAGACAGAAATCGCGTTTATTAAATCAGTCGGTGGCTGAGAGTCGACCGAGATGATCGTGCGAGAGCACGCCGACAGAAATCGCGTTCATTAAATCAGTCGGTGGCTGAGAGTCGACCGAGATGATCGTGCGAGAGCACGCCGACAGAAATCGCGTTCATTAAATCAGTCGGTGGATGAGAGTCGACCGAGATGATCGTGCGAGAGCACGAAGACAGAAATCACGTTTATTAAATCAGTCGGTGGATGAGAGTCGACCGAGATGATCGTGCGAGAGCACGCCGACAGAAATCGCGTTCATTAAATCAGTCGGTGGATGAGAGTCGACCGAGATGATCGTGCGAGAGCACGAAGACAGAAATCACGTTTATTAAATCAGTCGGTGGCTGAGAGTCGACCGAGATGATCGTGCGAGAGCACGCCGACAGAAATCACGTTTATTAAATCAGTCGGTGGCTGAGGGTCGACCGAGATCGTCGTGCGAGAGCACGCCGACAGAAATCGCGTTTATTAAATCAGTCGGTGGATGAGAGTCGACCGAGATGATCGTGCGAGAGCACGCCGACAGAAATCGCGTTCATTAAATCAGTCGGTGGATGAGAGTCGACCGAGATGATCGTGCGAGAGCACGAAGACAGAAATCACGTTCATTAAATCAGTCGGTGGCTGAGAGTCGACCGAGATGATCGTGCGAGAGCACGCCGACAGAAATCACGTTCATTAAATGAGTCGGTGGCTGAGAGTCGACCGAGATGATCGTGCGAGAGCACGCCGACAGAAATCACGTTCATTAAATCAGTCGGTGGCTGTGAGTCGACCGAGATGATCGTGCGAGAGCACGCCGACAGAAATCGCGTTTATTAAATCAGTCGGTGGCTGAGAGTCGACCGAGATGATCGTGCGAGAGCACGCCGACAGAAATCGCGTTCATTAAATAGGTCGGTGGCTGATAGTCGACCGAGATGATCGTGCGAGAGCACGCCGACAGAAATCGCGTTCATTAAATCAGTCGGTGGCTGAGAGTCGACCGAGATGATCGTGCGAGAGCACGAAGACAGAAATCGCGTTCATTAAATCAGTCGGTGGCTGAGAGTCGACCGAGATGATCGTGCGAGAGCACGCCGACAGAAATCACGTTTATTAAATCAGTCGGTGGATGAGAGTCGACCGAGATGATCGTGCGAGAGCACGCCGACAGAAATCACGTTCATTAAATCAGTCGGTGGCTGATAGTCGACCGAGATGATCGTGCGAGAGCACGCCGACAGAAATCACGTTCATTAAATCAGTCGGTGGCTGAGAGTCGACCGAGATGATCGTGCGAGAGCACGCCGACAGAAATCACGTTTATTAAATCAGTCGGTGGCTGAGAGTCGACCGAGATGATCGTGCGAGAGCACGCTGACAGAAATCACGTTTATTAAATCAGTCGGTGGCTGATAGTCGACCGAGATGATCGTGCGAGAGCACGCCGACAGAAATCGCGTTCATTAAATCAGTCGGTGGATGAGAGTCTACCGAGATGATCGTGCGAGAGCACGAAGACAGAAATCACGTTTATTAAATCAGTCGGTGGCTGAGAGTCGACCGAGATGATCGTGCGAGAGCACGAAGACAGAAATCACGTTTATTAAATCAGTCGGTGGCTGAGGGTCGACCGAGATCGTCGTGCTAAGGGCACGGAGGCAGATATCGCGTTCTTTAACGAACGGACGAGTAAACTAAAGAAATCGCGTTCAATTAAAGGTAGTTAGTAGCTGGGTGCTAATCCGACGAGTCGTTGTATAGACACGGGAGTGCAACTACGCCCGCGCGAAGCCTACCATTCAGATTTCGCCTAATTAACATGTATTTCTAGAGTAATTGAAATACAACCGATCGTCATAAGAGAATTAACCTGTGTTTCTTTCCAAGTACCCTAATTGATCCACCCAGAACGCCCTGTATCAAGAGATCCTCGCCACATATCCTATATTCATAAATATTAGGACACTCCGCGAGCAGCCGAGGACATCGATATTCTTCAAATTCTATTAGCGATGCTGACAACCCTAGAAGTCACGCACCTGCCAAATAATTGAGCCGAACTGCGCGGCAATACTCACCCGACACCCCGGCGTGCCCCACTATTGCAGTAATCTATTCATGCTTTTCGTCCCGTCTCTTTTTATTTTCTTCTAAAATTGTAATAATTTCATATTTTCTAGACTTCCCCATATTTCCTGTCTTTCAATCTTCTATTTTGCATTTTAACAATTTACCCACATTGCTTGTATTCCTTTCCTCTTATCTCCATGCATCGCCCATTCCTATTTGTTTCCATAATTCCTCCTTATCTGTGTCTACCAATTATTTCAGTTCGCTAATCTTTCTTGCTGACTCATGTATACTTTCATAATTTCCGCTTCTTCTTTGGCCAAACACCTATATGTTATTATCCTTTCCATTATTATTCCATTTCTTTTTTCTTTTCTGATTCTACTAAAAGCAGTAAGCGTTGTCCATGATTATGGTAAATGATAGATAACACATTGTATGGTAATAGTGAATCAAGACTTCGCTGAAACTGACAAACTTCCCACTCCTCGATAAAACACGTCTCGATTCACCATAAATATCTATTGTCACAGATGTCGTGATATACCAGCGCCTCTCTACAATAAAAACGGCATGTTTCCAACATGTCGGGGCGGATTATGTTGGCGGCAGTGTTATTGTCATATTGAGATGGGGCAAATGACACGGACCAACGGTTTCTGAGTTGTAGACACAGGGATGCTGTCATATTCCTCCTACAAGCTTTCTTCTGAAGATTTCTCCCATTTTAGCCTGCAGCAACTTGCTCATAACGTGGTGTTTGTGTGACCCGTCGGGCGTGAACATATCAAACTGCCTCCTCCACTCCAAGATCTGCTCTATCACCTAAATAATCTACCAAGTTATTGTATGTCTAGCTTTTTTACCACGCCGGCCCTTGCACAAAGTAGAAACAACCTGTGCTACCCAAAACTTTGTGTAATATGTTGTTTTTATTATATTCGTTAGTACCGAAATTATATCTTAACCTAACCCAGAAAAAAGCGCTATGGCTCAGGTAGCTTCTCCCCTGATTTGGGGGAGCTACACATCTATTAACTCTAAGCTCCACGTAACCTGTGCTCATTTAAAAATCATTTCATTCAGCGTCCGATATGACTTAACGTTGGAGGTTTACCCTTATCCTGAAAGATGAATGTCTGGTAACTCTAAGCTCTATGTACCCTGTACTCATTTGGACATCATTTCATTCACGTCCGATATGACTTAACGTTGGAGGTTTTCTCTTATCCTGAAAGATGAATGTCTGGTAACTCTAAGCTATATGTACCCTGTACTTATTTGAACATCGTTTCATTCATCGTCCGATATGACTTAACGTTGGAGGTTTTCTCTTATCCTGAAAATTGCATGTCTGGTAACTCTAAGCTCTGTGTATCCTGTACTCATTTGAACATTATTTCATTCATCGTCCGACATGGCTTAACGTTGGAGGTTTTCTCTTATCCTGTAAGATGAATGTATGATAACTCTAAGCTCTATGTACCCTGTACTCAGTTGAACATCATTTCATTCATCGTCCGATATGACTTAACGTTGGAGGTTTTCTCTTATCCTGAAAGATGAATGTCTGGTAACTCTAAGCTCTATGTACGCTGTACTCAGTTGAACATCATTTCATTCATCGTCCGATATGACTTAACGTTGGAGATTTTCCCTTATCCTGAGAGATGAATGTCTGGTAACTCTAAGCTCTATGTACCCTGTACTTATTTGAACATCATTTCATTAATCGTCCGATATGACTTAACGTTGGAGGTTTTCTGTTATCCTGAGAGATGAATGTCTGGTAACTCTAAGCTGTATGTACCCTGTACTCAGTTGAACATCATTTCATTCATCGTCCGATATGACTTAACGTTGGAGGTTTTCTCTTATCCTGAAAGATGAATGTCTGGTAACTCTAAGCTCTATGTACCCTGTACTCAGTTGAACATCATTTCATTCATCGTCCGATATGACTTAACGTTGGAGATTTTCCCTTATCCTGAGAGATGAATGTCTGGTAACTTTAAGCTGTATGTACCCTGTACTTATTTGAACATCATTTCATTCATCGTCCGATATGACTTAACGTTGGAGATTTTCCCTTATCCTGAGAGATGAATGTCTGGTAACTCTAAGCTCTATGTATCCTGTACTTATTTGAACATCATTTCATTCATCGTCCGATATGACTTAATGTTGGAGATTTTCTCTTATCCTGAAAGATAAATGTCTGGCAACTCTAAGCTCTATGTACCATGTACTCTTTTGGGCATCATTTAATTCATCGTCCGATATGACTTAACGTTGGAGGTTTTCTGTTATCCTGAGAAATGAATGTCTGGTAACTGTAAGCTCTATGTACCCAGTACTCATTTGACTTTATTTCATTCATCGTCCGATATGACTTAACGTTGGAGGTTTTCCCTTATCCTGAAAGATGAATGTCTGGTAACTCTAAGCTCTATGTACCATGTACTCTTTTGAGCATCATTTAATTCATCGTCCGATATGACTTAACGTTGGATGTTTTCTCTTATCCTGAAAGATGAATGTCTGATAACTCTAAGCTCTAAGTACCATGTACTCTTTTGAGCATCATTTCATTCATCGTCCGATATGACTTAACGTTGGATGTTTTCTCTTATCCTGAAAGATGAATGTCTGGTAACTCTAAGCTCTATGTACCCTGTACTCATTTGAACATTATTTCATTCATCGTCCGACATGACTTAACGTTGGAGGTTTTCTCTTATCCTGTAAGATGAATGTCTGATAACTCTAAGCTCTATGTACCCTGTACTCATTTGAACATCATTTCATTCATCGTCCGATATGACTTAACGTTGGAGGTTTTCTCTTATCCTGAAAGACGAATGTGTGATATATCTAAGCTCTATGTACCCTGTACTCATTTAAACATCATTTCATTCATCGTCTGATATGACTTAACTTTGGAGGTTTTCTCTTATCCTGAAAGATGAATGTCTCGTAACTCTAAGCTCTATGTACCCTGTACTCATTTGAACATCATTCCATTCATCGTTCGATATGACTTAATGTTGGAGATTTTCTTTTATCGTGAAAGATAAATGTCTGGCAACTCTAAGCTCTATGTACCCTTTACTTTTGAGGAATAGCAATTGGTATTTGAATTTGGATGGCGTGTTCAGAATGGTGGATAAGTCTCCAGTAATGTGACGTGTGAGGAGATGGTTTGCTCTGAGGCGGGCGTTTCTAAGGAGGTATGAGTGGGTTAACATTGTATGACCAATGCGGAGACTTGCTCCTTCGTGCTAAGAGAGTAGACAGGGTAAGAGCTAGTGTCCGCTTTCCTTACCATTTTGTATATATTACTCTGATAATGTAGTGTTTGTTGTTCATGTGTTTCTGTTAGTTGACTAGCTTCTTTAGCTTCTTTGTCCGGTTCTTCATTTCCCTTAATGCCGAAAATAGTTTTGTTTCTTTTCCATTCAAAGGGAATAGAATTCCAGGGCTAACATAGGCAACTGCATTTAAAACATTTGAACATCGCTTAAAATCTACTGTACTTCCACACTGGCCTTTTCCCCCCAAGATAATTAGGAATAATATAAAATCCGTGCAAATGTTTATATTCAGGAATAAGAGTTAGTAACAATACTTTGTGCAAGTGTAGAAAAAGTTGTGTCACAGCATAAGACATGCGAGTTTGACGTTCGACGGCCTTACTGTGCACGGCTGATGTAGCTAAGTGGTAAATGTCATTCCATATTCAGCCACCCTGGTAGCAAAAGTTGAGGTGCCCTGGGCGACTCGCTAATTTGTATTTCGTATTGCTTAAAATTCAAATTCCACGCAAATCCTTATATTCCGTTTTCCATTACACAATGGTTAGGGCTGGGCACGTTGCTGCCTCGTGGAGCAGGGTTATATAATCCAATAACACACGGAAAGTTCTGGCAGCTTCCAGTACTTATCAAGAGACAGAGAGAGCGGATTTGGAATCCATATTAAGTCTCCTCCTACCCTTCAATCGCACTCATTTCAAGAATGTACCGTTATTTAAAATTATTCCAGTCTCCCTTGATAAGGTTCGCCTCTATTGAATTAAATTCCATCCATGAAATGGCAGAATAAAAGGTCAAAGTCAGATTTCTTTAAAAGGATTTAAAATTATTTTCTGAAGTGAGACTACCAGAATCCGGCAGATAACTTCAAACGAGTAAAAAGGACAAATTGGTTATATTAACAAACCTTATTATTATAGTAACCAATTTAAGGCCTTAATGAGTCCTTTGAAATCATTTCACTTTTATTTTTTTAACAAATTCCTCAAGGGTTATCTGATATAGGACTATAAATGAATTGATGTTCAAATGAATACAGGATACATACAGCTTAGAGTTACCAGACATTCATCTTTCAGGATAAGGGAAAACCTCCAACGTTAAGTCATATCGGACGATGAATGAAATGATGTTCAAGTGAGTACAGGGTACATAGAGCTTAGAGTTAGCAGACATTCATCTTTCAGGATAAGGGAAAACCTCCAACGTTAAGTCATATAGGACGATGAACGAAATGGTGTACAAATGAGTACATGGTACATAGAGCTTAGAGTTAGCAGACATTCATCTTTCAGGATAAGAGAAAACCTCCAACGTTAAGTCATATCAGACGATGAATGATATGATGTTCAAATAAGTACAGGGTACATAGAGCTTAGAGTTACTAGACATTCATCTTTAAGGATAAGAGAAAACCTCCAACGTTAAGTCATATCGGACGATGAATGTAATGATGTTCAAATAAGTACAGGGTACATAGAGCTTAGAGTTACCAGACATTCATCTTTCAGGATAAGAGAAAACCTCCAGCGTTAAGTCACATCGGACGATGAATGAAATGATGTACAAATGAGTACAGGGTACATAGAGCTTAGAGTTACCAGACATTCATCTTTCAGCATAAGAGAAAACCTCCAACATTAAGTCATATCGGACAATGAATGAAATGATGTTCAAATGAGTACAGGGTACATAGAGCTTAGAGTTACCAGACATTCATCTTTCAGCATAAGAGAAAACCTCCAACGTTAAGTCATATCGGACAATGAATGAAATGATGTTCAAAGGAGTACAGGGTACATAGAGCTTAGAGTTACCAGACATTCATCTTTCAGGATAAGAGAAAACCTCCAACGTTAAGTCATATCGGACGATGAATGAAATGGTGTACAAATGAGTACAGGGTACATAGAGCTTAGAGTTACCAGACATCCGTCTTTCTGGATAAGGAAAACCTCCAACGTTAAGTTATATCGGACGATGAATGAAATGATGTTCAAATGAGTACAGGGTACATAGAGCTTAGAGTTACCAGACATTCATCTTTCAGGATAAGGGAAAACCTCCAACGTTAAGTCATATCGGACGATGAATGAAATGATGTTCAAAGGAGTACAGGGTACATAGAGCTTAGAGCTACCAGACATTCATCTTACAGGATAAGAGAAAACCTCCAACGTTAAGTCATATCGGACGATGAATGAAATGATGTTCAAATGAGTACAGAGTACATAGAGCTTAGAGTTACCAGACATTCATCATTCAGGATAAGGGAAAACCTCCAACGTTAAGTCATATCGGTGAATGAATGAAATGATGTTCAAATAAGTACAGGCTACATAGAGCTTAGAGTTAGTAGACATTCATCTTTTAGGATAAGGAAAACCTCCAACGTTAAGTCATATCGGACGATGAATAAAATGATGTTCATATGAGTACAGGGTACATAGAGCTTAGAGTTATCACACATTCATCTTTAAGGATAAGGGAAAACCTCCAACGTTAAGTAATATCGGACGATGAATAAAATGATGTTCATATGAGTACAGGGTACATAGAGCTTAGGCTTACCAGACGTTTATCTTTCAGGATAAGGGAAAACCTCCAACGTTAAGTCATATCAGACGATGAATGAAATGATGTTCAAATGAGTACAGAGTACATAGAGCTTAGTGTTACCTGACATTCATCTTACAGGATAAGAGAAAACCTGCAACGTTAAGTCATATCGGACGATGAATGAAATGATGTTCAAATGAGTACAGAGTACATAGAGCTTAGAGTTACCAGACATTCATCATTCAGGATAAGGGAAAACCTCCAACGTTAAGTCATATCGGTGTATGAATGACATGATGTTCAAATGAGTACAGGGTGCATAAAGCGTAGAGTTACCAGACATTCATCTTTCATGATAAGAGAAAACCTCCAACGTTAAGTCATATCAGACGATGAATGAAATGATGTTCAAATGAGTACAGAGTACATAGAGCTTAGTGTTACCTGACATTCATCTTACAGGATAAGAGAAAACCTGCAACGTTAAGTCATATCGGACGATGAATGAAATGATGTTCAAATGAGTACAGAGTACATAGAGCTTAGAGTTACCAGACATTCATCATTCAGGATAAGGGAAAACCTCCAACGTTAAGTCATATCGGTGAATGAATGACATGATGTTCAAATAAGTACAGGCTACATAGAGCTTAGAGTTAGTAGACATTCATCTTTTAGGATAAGGGAAAACCTCCAACGTTAGGTCATATCGGACGATGAATAAAATGATGTTCATATGAGTACAGGGTACATAGAGCTTAGAGTTATCACACATTCATCTTTAAGGATAAGGGAAAACCTCCAACGTTAAGTAATATCGGACGATGAATAAAATGATGTTCATATGAGTACAGGGTACATAGAGCTTAGGCTTACCAGACGTTTATCTTTCAGCATAAGGAAAACCTCCAACGTTAAGTCATATCGGACGATGAATGAAATGATGTTCAAATGAGTACAGGGTACATAGAGCTTAGGCTTACCAGACGTTTATCTTTAAGGATAAGGGAAAACCTCCAACGTTAAGTCATATCGCACGATGAATAAAATGATGTTCATATGAGTACAGGGTACATAGAGCTTAGGCTTACCAGACGTTTATCTTTAAGGATAAGAGAAAACCTCCAACGTTAAGTCATATCGGACGATGAATGAAATGATGTTCATGTGAGTACAGGGTACATAGAGCTTAGGGTTACCAGACATTCTCCTTTCAGGATAAGGGAAAACCTCCAACGTTAAGTCATATCAGACAATGAATGAAATGATGTTCAAATGAGTACAGGGTACATAGAGCTTAGGCTTACCAGACGTTTATCTTTAAGGATAAGGGAAAACCTCCAACGTTAAGTCATATCGCACGATGAATAAAATGATGTTCATATGAGTACAGGGTACATAGAGCTTAGGCTTACCAGACGTTTATCTTTCAGGATAAGGGAAAACCTCCAACGTTAAGTCATATCGGACGATGAATGAAATGATGTTCAAATGAGTACAGGGTACATAGAGCTTAGGCTTACCAGACGTTTATCTTTAAGGATAAGGGAAAACCTCCAACGTTAAGTCATATCGCACGATGAATAAAATGATGTTCATATGAGTACAGGGTACATAGAGCTTAGGCTTACCAGACGTTTATCTTTCAGGATAAGGGAAAACCTCCAACGTTAAGTCATATCGGACGATGAATGAAATGATGTTCAAATGAGTACAGGGTACATAGAGCTTAGGCTTACCAGACGTTTATCTTTAAGGATAAGGGAAAACCTCCAACGTTAAGTCATATCGCACGATGAATAAAATGATGTTCATATGAGTACAGGGTACATACAGCTTAGGCTTACCAGACGTTTATCTTTCAGGATAAGGGAAAACCTCCAACGTTAAGTCATATCGCACGATGAATAAAATGATGTTCATGTGAGTACAGTGTACATAGAGCTTAGGGTTACCAGACATTCTCCTTTCAGGATAAGGGAAAACCTCCAACGTTAAGTCATATCAGACAATGAATGAAATGATGTTCAAATGAGTACACGGTACATAGAGCTTAGGGTTACCAGACATTCACCTTTCAGGATAAGGGAAAACCTCCAACGTTAAGTCATATCGGACGATGAATGAAATGATGTTCAAATGAGTACAGGGTACATAGAGCTTAGGGTTACCAGACATTCATCTTTCAGGATAAGAGAAAACCTCCAACGTTAAGTAATATCGGACGATCAATGAAATGATGTTCAAATGAGTACAGGGTACATAGAGCTTAGAGTTACCAGACATTCATCTTTCATGATAAGAGAAAACCTCCAACGTCAAGGCATATCGGACGACGAATGGAATGATGTTCAAATGAGTAAAGGGTACATAGAGCTTAGAGCTAACAGACATCCGTCTTTCAGGATAAGGGAAAACCTCCAACGTTAAGTCATATCGGACGATGAATCAAATGATGTTCAAATGAGTACAGGGTACATAGAGCTTAGAGTTACCAGACATTCATCTTTCAGGATAAGAGAAAACCTCCAACGTTAAGTCATATCGGACGATGAATGGAATGATGTTCAAATGAGTACAGGATACATAGAGCTTAGAGTTACCAGACATTCATCTTTCAGGCTAAGAGAAAACCTCCAACGTTAAGTCATATCGGACGATGAATGGAATGATGTTCAAATGAGTACAGGGTACATAGAGCTTAGAGTTACCAGACATTCATCTTTCAGGATAAGAGAAAACCTCCAACGTTAAGTCATATCGGACGATGAATGGAATGATGTTCAAATGAGTACAGGATACATAGAGCTTAGAGTTACCAGACATTCATCTTTCAGGATAAGGGAAAACCTCCAACGTTAAGTCATTTCGGACGATGAATGAAATGATGTTCAAATGAGTACAGGGTACATAGAGCTTAGAGTTACCAGGCATTCATCTTTCAGGATAAGAGAAAACCTCCAACGTTAAGTCATATCGGACGATGAATGGAATGATGTTCAAATGAGTACAGGGTACATAGAGCTTAGAGTTACCAGGCATTCATCTTTCAGGATAAGAGAAAACCTCCAACGCTAAGTCATATCGGACGATGAATGAAATGATGTACAAATAAGTACAGGGTACATAGAGCTTAGAGTTACCAGACATTCATCTTTCAGGATAAGAAAAAGCCTCCAACGTTAAGTTATATCGGACGATGAATGAAATGATGTACAAATAAGTACAGGGTACATAGAGCTTAGAGTTACCAGACATTCATCTTTCAGGATAAGAAAAAGCCTCCAACGTTAAGTTATATCGGATGATGAATGAAATTTTGTTCATATGAGTACAGGGTACATAGAGCTTAGAGTTACCAGACATTCATCTTTCAGGATAAGAGAAAACCTCCAACGTTAAGTCATATCGGACGACGAATGAAATGATGTTCAAATGAGTACATGATACATAGAGCTTAGAGTTACCAGACATTCATCTTTCAGGATAAGAGAAAACCTCCAACGATAAGTCATATCGGACGATGAATGAAATGATGTACAAATAAGTACAGGGTACATAGAGCTTAGAGTTAGCAGACATTCATCTTTCAGGATAAGAGAAAACCTCCAACGTTAAGTCATATCGGACGACAAATGAAATGATGTTCAAATGAGTACAGGATACATAGAGCTTAGAGTTACCAGACATTCATCTTTCAGGATAAGAGAAAACTTCCAACGTTAAGTCATATCGGATGACGAATGAAATGATGTTCAAATGAGTACGGGATACATAGAGCTTAGAGTTAGCAGACATTCTTCTTTCAGGATAAGAGAAAACCTCCAACGTTACGTCATATCGGAGGATGAATGTAATGATGTTCAGATGAGTACACGATACATAGAGCTTAGAGTTAGCAGACATTCATCTTTCAGGATAAGAGAAAACCTCCAACGTTAAGTCATATCGGACGATGAATGAAATGATGTTGAAATGAGTACAGGGTACATAGAGCTTAGAGTTAGCACACATTCATCTTTAAGGATAAGGGAAAACCTCCAACGTTAAGTCATATCAGACGATGAATGAAATGATGTTGAAATGAGTACAGGGTACATAGAGCTTAGAGTTAGCACACATTCATCTTTCAGGATAAGAGAAAACCTCCAAAGTTAAGTCATATCGGACGACGAATGAAATGATGTTCAAATGAGTACAGGATACATAGAGCTTAGAGTTAGCAGACATTCATCTTTCGTGGTAGTGAAAACCCCGGAAGAAAGCTTTATCTACACAACTTACCCTGACCCAGATTCGAACTAAGGGCTTCTTGTGCGTGAGGCAGACACGATATCGTCCAGGCTAGGGAGGCGTATAAGCATACGCAGCACACATATAGAAGAGATATTTCCCTAAATAAAATTGTTTCCTTTTCCGATATTTTAATACTATTTGGTCGGTATCGAACTTTCTAGCTGGAATGAAAATCTTGCTTTACTTATTTCAAATACATAGTCCAGGCTATAGAAATAGAATAGTAAATTAAGTTCTAATGGCAGTGCATTTCCAGCCAAGTCGTAGTTTTTCCGTCTCAGTGCATAATCGAGTGTTCCGTAGAAGCCAGTGTAATCGATCACGGCGACTCTATGACAGCAGTCTGTCCCGGGGGTGACAAAATCCATCTCCAGCTCCAGTAGATAGAATAATCCGCTTCTTATGTCAGCACTACAACAAGTAACTGACAACTGTCTCGAAACCAGTGTTGATCCGCAGAGTATGCAACTTTGTTACGGTATATCTCGTGACGCACCACTTTTGTATTTCGTGTGTGCGTCATATTCAGGCGGTTCCTATATGAACTACGTTGAAGGATGTAAATTTAAAATCAACAAACAAAAGTTCTTAAAAGAGCTTACTCCTATATTCAATTTTATAATCACAATAAATACTTGTAGACACATTTTATTACATGTTTGAGATCTACTCGGGAAAAAAGTCAGGTAAAGGAGATTAGAAAACGACGTTACGGGAGTGTGCGTCTCTCCCATCATCAGAATATTTACAAGAAATTTTATAACCACAAAATATCTATAACACAATAGTAAACAAACACAAAACACTATCAATACTTGCATTACTGAACAGTAAAATTAAATGCCAGGTCAGCAGATGGCGTGAGCATAGAAAATTAATTGGGTCAAAGCAACACCAACTCCAATACTAAGACCATAATACGAGAATCGATTGTAGGAAAAATGGCGGCGCTCGTGGCCCAGCTTGTTATATTGTGGTTATGTCTACAGAATAAAGTGTGTTTGTTTACTTTGATTGTGTGTTTGAAGAATTAATGTAATTGCTATTACAGTGGCAATTAGTGACTAACAAGTTAGTTTATAGTTGAGTATTTAACATAAAGTGATAACGTTTACCTAAATATATACAGTGAAATATTGTCGAAATGCATCGTTGTTGTGTTCCCAGCTGCAATCTAGTTATGGTAATGTACCTCACACGACATTTAAATTTCCGAAGGAAAAATCGTAATGGGATAAGTGGACCAGGAACATACATCGTAAAGATTTTAAAGTAAATGACAAAATGTAGTTTGTATTCATAATTTTGAACAGTGCTTTGAGGTTAAGGAAGACATCTTTCCAGTAAATGATGGTGAACCAATTCGTGCCCTTCGAAAAGTACCAAAATTAATAGATGATGCCTACCCCCGATTTTTAAGAATCAGCCATCCTATCACACATTAAAGCTCAACGAGAAAAGACGAAATCCTGAAGAATGTATCCAAGACATTTTACAGAGAGTGAAGATAATTTTAATTTTTGGTGTGCACAAGATGTTATTGACAGTTTTGAACCGAAGTGGTGAGGAGATTTTAACCCATTGATAGTCATTATTAAAGACGATTAGTTACGTTCTTTTCAATAACATTCAAGATCCCAGCTTCACTTATGTTCCATCACTTAATGAGTTTCAAAGTATTTCATAACCTAGAAGCAATATTATGAGCCTACCAGTGGGAAATTTTAAATGGATCTTGCAGTGTGAGGGAACTGACACCTTCAAACGTGACAATTGGAGTAAACTGGACAATCTGGTGATTTCTCTTAAATATTATAGTATAAGCAGTACCTATGTCCTTTCCAGAAAAGGTTACTATGTAAACAATATAAAAGAAACTTTAGTACTTGCTACAGACGATAGTATGATACAGTCCAATAAGATAAAGTTTGCTGTGTTTAATGCTTATGAGTTGTCATGCCTTATAAATTAAATTTTGATTGGAAGTATAAGGTGGAAAATGCATAGTACTGGTCGTGCTACTATATAATGTTATAAGCTCTTAGAATTTGTCATGATGCTCTTTATTTATGTTATTACACGTTTTAGTTGAAAGTATAAAGTGATAAATGCTTAGGAGTTACCTCGCTGCTCCGTAATATGGATTATATTATGTCCATTGTGTATAGTTTCCTATTCTGCGTAACCAGAGTCGCTGGGCTTCGACGGGCGCCATTTTGGAATCTGTATTATGGTCTGAGTATTGGAGTTGGTGTTGGTCAAAGAAACGTAACTACCGTCTGATTTTTAAAAGAAGATACGCGAAGTTCGTCTGTTTCTCCACTTGGGTACTGCAATGTTGCTCACTAGATCCTCTCAAAACCCGAAACATAAACAAGGGTTCGAGTTATCTCACCTCAACAAAAATATGCACAGTTAATCTGTATTAGCCTACTTTAAAAACAGAAATAAGTTATTCACACATTCACTGAGTTGTAACGTCTTCACATGTGTGAGTTCTTTTAAATAATTGCACTATGTAACTAATATTCCATACTTACCGTTATTGTTGCTATACATCGTAAGTTGACATTCCCGCACAGTGCGGTTAGTATTTCTTCATAGAAACAAATATACGCGATGCACGTTCTAAAATCTGACGTTTATCTTCAACTATATTTATTAATATTTCAGCTAATATCTTAACTACTAAAATTCAGATTCATATAAATACACATAGTGTAAAAAATAATGTACAACACACATGTGGTAAGCACATAACGGAATCTCGACAATTGAACAAACTCGGTACAAGCGCCTCGTGTTTTCAAACCTTTCCTCGTTTTGTATACATTAATATCGCAATATACTATTATTAACGACTTTGTTAATTGACATGTTCATATCAACGCCGCCGGTATGCCGGAATTTTGACCCACAGGAATTCTTTTACGTGCAAGCATATCTACTGACATGTGACTGTATCTTTTGGATAAAAGGAATAAGCTGTTCATTGATAAGGAGCAAACTCTCGTCTTCCAGTTGGAAGAATTCTCTAAGAGAACAGACAAATTATCTAGCTTGGCTATGCAATGTAACACCTCGACCGCAAGCTGATCTTTGTCTTGGGCCATGATTCCTCGGTCCACCTCTAATCCTACCGCCACTACGTCTTGCTTCCTCTTGGAAGACTTCTCTAAGAGAACAGACAAATTCTCTAGCTTGGCTACGCAATGTAACACCTCGACCGCAAGCTGATCTTTGTCTTGGGCCATGATTCCTCGGACTACCTCTAATCCTACCGCCACTACGTCTTGCTTCCTCTTGGAAGACTTCTCTAAGAGAACAGACAAATTCTCTAGCTTGGCTATGCAATGTAACACCTCGACCGTAAGCTGATCTTTGTCTTGGGCCATGATTCCTCGGTCCACCTCTAATCCTACCGCCACTACGTCTTGCTTCCTCTTGGAAGACTTCTCTAAGAGAACAGACAAATTCTCTAGCTTGGCTACGCAATGTAACACCTCGACCGCAAGCTGATCTTTGTCTTGGGCCATGATTCCTCGGACTACCTCTAATCCTACCGCCACTACGTCTTGCTTCCTCTTGGAAGACTTCTCTAAGGGAACAGACAAATTCTCTAGCTTGGCTATGCAATGTAACACCCCGACCGTAAGCTGATCTTTGTCTTGGGCCATGATTCCTCGGTCCACCTCTAATCCTACCGCCACTACGTTTTGCTTCCTCTTGGAAGACTTCTCTAAGAGAACAGACAAATTCTCTAGCTTGGCTATGCAATGTAACAATCTGACCGTAAACTAATCATTGTCTTGGGCCATGATTCCTCGGTGCACCTCTAATCCTACCGCCACTGCGTCTTGCTTCCATAAAAACGTATTTTAATTGTGTTTTAACAAAGTAGACTAACAATACACAGCGTAACTAGGCAAAATCTGTTTCCCTCATACAACTAGCGATAACTGAGCTGAGGAGTATGTGATTCACCAGTGTATCCAATCTGGCAACCTTTGTTTACGTTACCATAGCAACCCTTCGCTGCCCTTGCCTGATGACCTTCACGTATCTTCTTTTAAAATTCAGACTGTACTTAACTGGACGTTTAATCTGTATAGATTTGAGATTCTTAAGTCGACGGATTTCCATTTTTAAGGTCGGTTTCCAAGAAGAGGTGAACTGAAATCCAGCATCACGATTAAGCGTGCTCCTCTCGGAGAAAATGGCCAAAGCCTCCTTAACTCTCCGCTTCCAGTACCTGTTGCATTTAGCCAAGATGGTCGTCTCCCGAAAGTTGGCTCTGTGGTCGTTATTAAAGCAATTTTGTGCCTGTCTGGACTTCTCATATTACATTAAACGAACTGGACTGGCCGTTTCTCGTAGAAACGGTAGGAATATAACTGCTGTAAGCAACGTCAAATACTTTAAGTGCTGATCTTAAGTTTGATGTGGTAATTTTGAGATTTTTTTCTCTGTTTGTCCAGGTGAAAAAATTATAGAAGAATTCATGGCAAACGTAAGAAAAATCCACGAACTGGTTTATTAATTTTAAAAAGTATATATTTAAAAAATGTTTTAACAGCATCTTCAAATCTTATGTAGTAAAGCTCTGTTTGTCTCTTACGGTTTGGCACATATGAAAAAGTCATTCGCACTTTTAGGATGTTTTCAGAATGTTCAAAATATGCATTTTATTTATCCATTTTTATTAGTTACTAAGAAATATGAACGGCTCAATGAAATGAAGCATAAAACACATGCAGAAATATGAGTAAATTATTTAGTGGCACACTTCAAGAGGAATTGTCCTCCTTTACCAAATACCAAACCGTGCAATTGATATGCATGCAGACCTGAGTTGGCAATAAATAACTACGATTAAATATTGCTGTTAATATTTGACATTCACAGCTATCGAAACGCTACCATCAATCACGACCTCAGATAAATCAGTCAATAACATACCACGCTATAAGCTGATATTTTATGTATCAAAATAACGCCAGCTTCAAACAGATCAAGTTCCGCTGCTCGCCCTATCACCTCTCTGTGTGTCTGTCTTTGTTATTGCTCGTCATTTATTTCGTTGTGTTCTGCAGAGGTCGGTCTATCCTTTAAATATAAGATAAAAGTGAGCTACAAATACTGATAAATGATAAGAATCACAAATTTCAAACCATTTTCTTCTTTAATCAGGCTTTTTATACTCTGGTTTCAGGATCTGCTCGTATATCCTTCCATCACTCTGCAGGAAATATATATATATATATATATATATATATATATATATATATATATATATATATATATATATTTCCTTCAAATATCATTTTAGTAACAATCATCATCTTTTAAATAATTATTTTTTTCACTTATTACTTAAATTACTAGAAAAATACTTAAACTTCTTTCTTTCCCTTTCAAGTGAAACATACTCCCTATACGTTATCCACAATGGAATATCAATTTTTCAGAAAATACAGAAATTCCGCCTTTTTCTCACCTCTTCAGGTCTGCCTTACGTTCAAAATGTCCCAAGTTCGAATCTTTGTCTGCATAAGTTTTCCCACCCCCGAGCTTTGCCGTTAGAAAAAATAATGGCTGGTAACTCTAAGCTCTATGTACCCTGTACTCATTTGAACATCATTTCATTCATCGTCCGATATGACTTAACGTTGGAGGTTTTCTCTTATCCTGAAAGATGAATGTCTGGTAACTCTAAGCTCTATGTACCCTGTACTCATTTGAACATCATTTCATTCATCGTCCGATATGACTTAACGTTGGAGGTTTTCTCTTATCCTGAAAGATGAATGTCTGGTAACTCTAAGCTCTATGTACCCTGTACTCATTTGAACATCATTTCATTCATCGTCTGATATAACAACGTTGGAGGTTTTCTCTTATCCTGAAAGGTGAATGTCTGGTAAGTCTAAGCTCTATGTATCCTGTACTCATTTGAACATCATTTCATTCATCGTCCGATATGACTTAACTTTGGAGGTTTTCTCTTATCCTGAAAGACGAATGTGTGGTAACTGTAGGCCCTATGTAACCTGTACTCATTTGAAAATCATTTCATTCATAGTCCGATATGACTAAGCGTTGGGGGTTTTCCCTTATCCTGAAAGATGAATGTCTGGTAACTCTAAGCTGTATGTACTCTGTACTCTTTCGAACACTTCATCCATCGTCTGATACGACTTAACGTTGAAGGTTTTCTCTTAACCTAAAAGATGAATGTCCAGTAACCCTGAGCTCTATGTACCCTGTACTCATTTGAACATCATTTCATTCATCGTCTGATACGACTTAACGTTGAAGGTTTTCTCATAACCTAAAAGATGAATGTCTGGTAACCTTATTCTCTATGTACCCCATACTCATTTGAACATCATTTCATTCATTGTCGGATATGACTTAACGTTGGAAGATGTAAATTAAGTAGAAAACGTCACTAATTGTAGTCCTGGGCTTTAGAATGACTCCAGTTGATATATAGTTGGATTTCATTGCGACTAACATTCATAAATTAGTAAATTTTACTCTCTAGCCATAGAGTTTTTAAGCGATAGCTGTATTTAGATTGGCTGTTGTAATAAGAATTGAAGCAATGCCAGTAATTACGTGGAGAAATAACCTCCAAATATTATTGTCTTATATGGAACGTCTTAAGTTTCCATGTGCTATGTATGTATGTATGTTTGGAAGTGCTCTTGAATCAATATTTATTGTAAGAGGATTTTCTTGCAAGACTAAGCTGCAGCTATATCCTCCTTGTTTCTTCTTCTGACAAGGAACCTACTAAGTTACGTCAGAGCTTTCCAGTTCGAAGAGATATATGCAACGTTCTGGGAGCCATCATTTTCTCCACCACAATTGCTAGCACCATTGTTGCAGAACAGGCGCACTGATGATTAGAAAACAAGTTTATACATCCGAAGTGATTAATTCCTAATGTTGGCAACTATACCTACAGTGCATGTTATGTTTAATATCTACATATACATGCTAGGACAAAAAAGTGAGCATCTAGCAGAAATAAAAGTTCGATTCGGAAAACATTTGAAGCATTCGTTGACGCTGGGTTCACTATACACGCTTTAGTGTTACTCTGGCTTCATTTCATATGTCTAGTAAAGCTCATGTGCCTCGTAAGTGCAGCAACATGAGTTCGAATCCTTGATAAACATATTTATTGTTAATATTATTACTTTAATAACATTTCCTTGTGTTTTTCTTGCAGAAGATAAATAATAATAATGTAAACCCTGTCTTTTATAGAAATACAGATAGCATATTCTGATCGTTTTCAAAATAAATGTAATGCTAATAGAAAATTGTCTTTTATTGTTGGTGTAAATACTAGAGCTCATTCATTTGTTATGAATGTTGTGGCATATAATGCGAAGTACTCTCTCGTGAAAACTTCACTAGACGTTTCGTCTGGTCCATGTCCAACAGAATGAGGGCAGTAATAGAAGCAGAGGGTTTACACACACGATACTAAATTAATTTTCAGTTTTATTGGATTGTTCATATATTTATTTCAGTTAAAAACAGAGTAGAGTGTTTCAATTTTTATGTGTGAGCATAAATTGATCAGTAAACCTTAGCAATTGGAAGTTATATTACAATGTGGGTAATGCACGCTTCGTATTACTACAATAAAAAGAATGGAAAGAATGTTCGGTATTTGAATCTTTGTAGGTATAGCTCTGAAATACTTGGTTATAACCGCTCGGCTGTCACTGCACGTTTGTTATAGTCGCGCTGCTCGAACGGTTGCCATGGTGATACCGAAGTTAAGGGATGCAATGAATAAAGAATCGTAATGGATTTCAAAGAAGCATTGTATATTTGTTACGACACGTGCATGTGTAGTTGGTTGAGTTGTGTAACAAAAGACGTGGGAGAAAGGGGGTTTTCTTAGCAAAAAGTCTAAATGGATAGCACTTGACTCCATTTGAATAGGTATTCTTCGGACCCTTAATGGCATGGCCGAGACTAATCTCAATGGACAAAACAGTCACAAAAGGAGTTTTGGTGTGAATAAAATGGGTTTTCGAGAAGTAACAGAATCAAGGTCAGAAAAGTATTTATAGGAAAGAAAAGCGATAGCATGGGGTTTGGTAACTGAGAGGTCTAAGGGGTAGTGTACTACTAGGTCACTGTCCAATATATGGGGACAAAGAGGATGGAGAGCCTATTATATGGGAATGTGGAGGTACAGATGAATGGAGGAAAAAACTGATTAGGGAGAAGTGGCTCAGAAATAAGAGTATTGTAACCATAAAGATGTTCTTTGATCAGAGTGAGATTAGACAATTAGTAGAATTTCTATGAAAGGTGAGATCCTAATGGAAATGGTCAGTTGACAGATTTTGCGTGTAAGAGTAGACAATGTATAGGATGTATGAGATAAAAAGGTTGTATAGAATTGGTAGCATTTAGACATCTACTGGACAAGTGACTTGGGTCAATTTATGTAATATCTTGGCACTAAATAAACAAATAAAAAGTATACAAAACTAAATAGAAAAGATAAAAATATAATGGTAAAGATAAACTTTTAAGCAGGTTCTTTGACAAGTAATTACTTACTCCATAGAAATATTGGGAGACACACAAGAATACAACGAATAAATGGAAGTAACCGAAAATAGATTTTAAAACATTGAATAAACGAATAAAAAATTAATTAGGCATTAAATGTGTAAGTCTAGACTGCCGTAAGGGAGAAACAATGTGTCCAGGAGACCTAGGGAAAGAATTTCAGGAATACTACAATGCTCTTTGTACTTATATAATATAATATAGCTAATAGAAGGAGGGGCTGTCATGTCCAAAAATGCTGTGGACGTCTGCAGTGGACAGCGCTATTAACATGGACGAGTGATTATATCTCAGACTGAGCCATAAAGGCAGAACTGCATATGGCAGATAATCACTGCTGATTAAGGCGTGAGTTATGAACAGACGCCCTTCCGGAATTACTGATGAGCACGTGACTGGAATGTGGGCTCCTCCGCGGCATGTACCCCATACAATGACGTTATGTTAAAAGGTGTCCGTAATAGCTTCCAATAAATTTAACAATAATGTAAGACACAAAGCAGGTACTGCTAAGAGCGTATTAGCACTAGAGTGCTTTTGTTTTAATCTTTGCTAATTCCTTAAAAGTATAAAATAGTTTAGCATCAGATAGTCGCCCACTCTGTATTTTTCTGTAGATTTTCCTGGTCAGCAAGCCGAATGTTAGAGTGTCATTTACCAGAGCTTTGGTTATACTAATCATTTATTCACCATTAAGCTTACATGAAGCAATAGGTTTCGTCAGTTATAAAAAGTATTTACAATGTATTTACAAGTACAGAAGGTTTACAAATTAATACATATAAAATTCTAAGTGAAATCAGATTACTTGCATGGCTGGTCGACAAAATTTAACTTTTTTTCTTTCACAAGAATTAAAATAACAGATTCTAAACGTATTTTTTGTGCTGAATTCAAATATAATTAAAGTTTTTCCCCATCGGGCAGGAGGTTTGTGTGATATTCATTTGAATTTTTTATAATATTCCAAAAAATCCGTAACTAGCTATCTACTGGTTCTGACTTACCTAGAAAGTGGTAGATAGTGATTTTCGGGTATATTTTGCATCTGGCACGTCTCTCATTTTAGTCCAACAGTAGTCAGCCAGCATATTGGAACTCCACTTGCCTTGGTACCTCTTCTCTATTGTAGAAATTTGCTGATGTAACCTCTCACCGTGTTCATCGCTGACAGCTCCAAGGTTTTCGGGGAAGAAGTCCAAGTGAGAGGCCAAGAAGTGAATTTTTAAAGACATGTTGCATCCCATAGCTTTATAAGAATGCAGAAGATCAACCACTATGTCACGATAGTTTTCTGCTTTATGGTTTCCAAGAAAATTGCAATACAAGCTTTCGAAAGACTGCCAGGCTGCTTTCTCCAGTGGATTTAACAGTCCCTCGAAATGTTCATCAGCCATTAATGATAGGATTTGTGGTCCTTTCAATTTAGCATCACTGACTCTGGGGAATTTCGATTTCAAGTACAAGAATCCATCAGAAAGTTTATCCATAGCTTTGACGAAATTTTTCATAAATCCTAACTTAATATGCAATGGAGGTAAAAATATTTTTTCAGGCTTCACTAAAGGGACACATGCCACATTTTTCTGGCCAGGGATAAGAGATTCACGTTTTGGCCATGACTTTCTAACGTAGTAAGACTTCTTATCTCTGCTGTCCCACTCGCACAAAAAACAGCAAAATTTGGTGAACCCAAGTTGCAAACCAAGCAATAAAGCAATGACTTAAATGACTCTAAAACTAGTTTCATATTTTCATATGTCTGTTTCATATCAGCGGCATGCGCTACCGGTATTGATGGAAGTTTATTGCCAATATGTAGCAGCACAGCCTTCAAACTTACTTTAGAGGAGTCTATGAACAATCGCCACTCATCTGGCCGGTGTTGAAGCCCAAGAGTTTCCATAACTGAACAAATATTACTACAAAACAAAATACCATTTTCTTCAGAGAAGTATACTTTGAAAACACTATGGCGGCTACGATATCTACTAATTCTTACATCTCTTTGGAGTAGATTCCACCCTTTGAGTCTGGAAGCTAAAACTTCCGCTTGCTGTTTAGACAGATTTAAATCGCGAATCAGGTCACTAAGGTCTTGCTGATTGGGAAAGTATGGTTCTGATGAACAGCTACTGGCTTCATATGTAAGATCATTTTTATTTTCATCTGAATCATTTGGAGTTTCAGTCAGGTCAGAACCAGAGTTATCACTTAAGGTCCTATCTGCATATACTGGTACGGGGAACTCTTCACTGTGTAAGACAGGTCTCATTGCAGATTGCAAATTCGGATACTTAACTGTATATTTTGTTTTAGATGTGATTCCTTTAATATTTGTCAAATAAAAATAACAGTCAGTTAAATGATCCTTCGGTTCCCACCAAATCATGGGAACTGCAAATGGCATATGATGTGTACCATTTTTCCACCCAGTCAGCAGTCTAACACACGAAACACAGCATGTATTTGGGGCCCAGCTCTTATCAAAATCGCCAACTTGACAGCTAAAGTAAAGTTTATAACACTTCTTTACATGTGGGGTCAAATTACGCCTCTGAGACTTGAAGATCAGCTCACCACAAATATAGCAGAAATTATCTGCATGATTTACACAATTTCTTGGCATGATGAAAAAATAAATCACAGAAATACAACATGCACAATACACTTCTAAACAGAAAGGAAGGAAATATTTCACTACTCAGCAATCTTACAGTCAGCTCAATACTGACACATCACAATGCCAAACAGGTCTGAACATGTCTAAACAACAACAATGAACAACAATGAACCTGCACAGTCATGTTTTATTGCTATTCAGCATGACATTGCAAATAATTTCAATAATACAGCTTGAGTAAAATAGCTACATATGAGGTAACGGTTCCTATGACAGGTCAAAGGAAACGCTAAAATCATATTTTGAAAAGTAGCTTTTACAGAAAAACTATGCCTTATGGGAAAATTCTGACTACATATCTGAATTCAGGATGGAAAATGCCACTAGCTTCACCATTCAGATCTCTTGTGAAAAAAAAAAAAACAAACTTGTCGACCAGTTATCGTAAGTTAATAACTTTGATATAGTAATAATAAGATTTAACAATTAGGTACCTACTACTATAATTTGCAATTGTTTTACATAAATTCACTAGCATGTATGTTATATTCTAAGTATTCTTGTACAGTTCTTTTAATACTATAACAAATCTGTTTTGTGGCAGTTCTTTTATTTCCAGAGGAAGCTTATTGAATAATTTTATCTGTTGATAACATTGGCTATTTATAGTCTTGCTCAATTGGTTGTGGGGTGTATCTAAATTATGTTTGCATCGAGTGTCATAACTGTGTACTGAGGAACGATTTATAAATAAGTTTTCAGTTTCTTTAACGTGTATGATATTGGTGTATGTATACATTACATTGACGGTAAAGTCATTATCTTAAGGTCTATAAAGCTCCTCCCAGGGGCCTACTACGGTAGGTATGGGAATTGGCGATCCCGAGGTCCTGCGCCAACAGTTTCCCTCCTGTGGGCTCTTCCTCGTGGTTGAGGGAGACAGTCAACACGCCCACCCACGTGTAAGCCATGCGTGGAAACCCGTGTCGGTGGAAAGGTTTGTCCTGGTGGTTAAGGGATGCGCATCTGAGCTAGTACCAGTGCTCTTCTGAATTCGGGGAGCGTGCGCATTTCTAATACACTACTTTGGTTTCTGCAACGCCTAAACGGGAGGTTAGGGACTAACCCACCCCTAATCAATCGGCCAGGGCTAGGTACTATACCGAACTCCAGGGTGAGTGGGACGGTTAGCCCGCTATTATCCCGGGTGCAGGCCTGTCATTCCAGTGGGAACACAGTACCCTCGAGTCCAACCCAATCCGAACAACTCCCAGAGGGAGGGGCTCGAATGTTCGGCCCGAGGTTCCTCTAGTAACGTCAGAGGTACCAAGAGTGCTAAGGGTCCGCAGCGCCCGCACCACGGCAGCTGAAGGGGACGGATCCCCTCACCTACGGGAAGTGTTCTGGGACAATTGTTGAGTACAGAGGTTCTACTCCCATTAGCCTTGAACCCGTAGGAACAAGACCCGGGCCTCTTTCAACCAGGGAGTATCCGGCGTCCTCCGTGAGGCTTTCCGTAGGGCAAGACCTAGTTTCCTAACAAGCCCCCCCCCCCCCATCTGGTCCTAGGGACACAAGACGGGATGGAAGTGGATACGCCACTTACGCGCGTCAACACTCAAGGTGAAGACTACCGATATGACCTCGGTGGGGCCGCCTGGTGATCTAGCACACCTTCTACTAGCTAAGCAGGCTAGTACCCGGAAACTTAATGGCTTCTCTCAACCCCGTCCGAAGACGTACCCAATCTCCCACGGGTATCGGGAACACACTGCCCCCTCGAGACCATCCCAATCCGAACAACTCCCGAAGGAGGGGCTCGGCTGTTCGGCCCGAGGTTCCTCTAGTAACGTCAGAGGTACCACGAGTGTTAAGGGTCCGCAGCGGCCGCTCTTTGGCAGCTGAAAGGGACGGATCCCTTCCCCTACGGAGAGTGTTCTGGGACATACTCACCGAGGTCTACTTCCCATAAGCCCCAGCCCCGTAGGACCGGGAACCCGGGCCTCATCTGTTATTTCCATTCGGACAGCACCTATTTTATAAGCTGCCCCCCCCCCGTCTGCACACGGCAAACGGGACGGATGTGGCTACGCCACATACGCGCCAGTCCTTAATGAACCAGCTACCAAATAACCTTGGTAGGGCCCCCAGTGTCTAGCTCACCAGCTACTAGCTCTGCAGGCTAGTCCCCGGGACTTATGAGGCAACCCTCTACCCCCTCCGGGCGGCCCTTGGCGGCCTGGCCAGAGGTACCCAATTGCCCGTGGGTGACGGGAACCATCTGCCCCCTCGAGACCAACCCAATCCGAACAGCTCCCATGCGGGAGGGGCTCGTTATGTTCGGCCCGAGGTTCCTCTAGTAACGTCAGAGGTACCACGAGTGCTAGGGGTCCGTAGCGCCCGCACTTTGGCAGCTAAAAGGGACGGATCCCTTCCCCTACGGGAAGTGTTCTGGGACAGGAAAGGCTTCTTACTCATTGATTTCTTACCGCCTGGTCAAACAATGAAAGCAGATGTTTATTGCGAATCACTTAGGAAATTGCGCCGCGCAATACAGAATTAGCGCCGAGGAATGCTGTCAAAAGGTGTTGTGTTTCTTCACGACAACGCACGACCACACACTGCAAATACTATGAAAAACATCCTACAGGGATTTGGCTGGGACGTGTTTGACCACCATCCGTACAGCCCTGACCTCGCTACTAGCGACTTTCATCTGCTTTTGCATCTCAAATCTTTCCTTGGCGGTCAACACTTCAACAATGACGAAGAGCTGAAACAAAATGTTTCCAACTGGTTGAAGATGCAGGCGGCAAACTTCTATGAAGAAGGTATACAAAAACTTGTGCCTCGCTATGACAAATGCCTGCAAAATTTCGACAGTTATGCGGAAAAGTAGTTTAAGAGTTGTAGAAATTTGTACAATAAATAACTTTTCTGTATCTGTACACAATTTAATTTTATTGTCAAACAGAACTTACTTTCTGTACGTACCTCGTTTATGCCATTTTTAATTCAGTTGAATGTAGAAACGTTATAACATTAATGGATTCATCACCACTGTTATTTATTATATAAAATTTATTCAACTACATCTTGTGTTAGTCAGATCTTATTACAGTTTATTTTTAATACACACTTTCTGTATTTAACTATTATTAACTTCAACTCTGTTTATTGTTATAATATATCTGTATTTATATTTATATCACTATTGTTCACTGCAAATTTATTTGTTTTGCTCTTTGTTGTAACCTGTTTGTACTGTTTGTTTTATATTTCATTGTTGTCTCAATAAGGTCGCTGATAAACTTCGTTGTTGTAAAGCGATCTTAAATAAATGAGAAAAAAAGTCACACCACCGTCCCCTAGTGAGCAGATCTTGTAAAGCTAACTCGAGTCGACCGCCAGTCCGAAACACACGCGCTTATTATTTGTTTGAATTTTCCAATACTTATGCTTTTCACAAATGAGATCGTTTTCACATATTTTTTCCTGTCTTGGTCATGTCACAGCCGTCACATAGCAACAACTTCCTTAAAACATCTGACTATCGCTTAAAGCCTACTAGACTACTTACAGTGAACTGTGTGCATATGAATTGAGAGCTGATCTAGTTTACAAAACTACACAATACCAAAGTTTTGTAAGAGCCAAAATATGAGATGCCATTTCCGCACACGTCTAAATTGATTTTCTTGTTCCGCAGGGCATGAGGTATCTACATTCTAGTCCAATCCGAGTCCACGGTTATCTGACGTCTCGAAACTGCGTTATCGATGCCCGCTGGGTCCTCAAGATCACGGATTACGGTCTACCTTCCTTCTACGAGGCTCAGAACATACCGCCTCCTTTCAAATCTGCCAGAGGTAAGTAAACATAACATGTGTGTGTCTGACGTGTCTTAACATTGTATCTACTAGTGACTTGGTATATTTTGACGTAAGAGGGAGGACTGTTCAATAAAGAATGATCAAAATTTTTTTTGACAACGCACCTTTACTCATCCTCATAATTTTGATGGTCCTTCTCAAAATAGTCTTCCCTGAATGCGATGCACTTGTTCCAGCGTTTCTGCCAGTCCTCAAAGACATGCTGGAAAATATTTTTAAGAGATCCTTCAAAATCGCCTCCGCAGCCTTCACCACTGCTTCTGATGATGGATAATGCCTCCCACAAAGGCATTTTTTCAAGTTAGGAATAGAAAAAATAACATGGGACTAAATCCGGACTATAGGGATGGTGAGAAATGCCCTTCACGTTGATTTTTACAAGATATTCAGCAACAACATTGGCAATATGCAGCCGCCCATTATCGTGGTGCAGCATCCAGCCCGCTTCACGGACATGTGGTCTTTTGCGCCCGATATGGACTTTCAAAGTTTTTAGGACATCCTTGTGGTATTTTCGAGTTACTGATGTGTTTGTAGGTACAACATGCCGATAAATCACTCCATGAATATCAAAGAATGAGATGACCATAACTTTCCCAGCAGAAGCAACCACTTTTGCTCTTTTGGGGGTTGATGATGAAGGAGATTTCCATGCTGAGCTTTTCTGTTTGCTCTTAGGATCAAAATGATGTAGGCAAGTTTCATCAGCAGTGATTACTTTTGAAAGAAACTCCGGATCTTCCTCTAACATCAACTTTAGCTACATACAGACCTGCATGCGAATGTCCTTTTGTTCGGGAATCAACAGACCTGGAACACATCGCGCACAAACACGTCTCATGTGTAATGTTTCTGTCACCAACGTGTGAGTGGCACCCAATGAAATGTTCAGTATTTCAGAAAGTGATCTTAAGGTAATTCGTCGATCCTCTCTCACAATGGCAGCGGCAGTGTTGATGTTTTCTTCCGTAAGAGCAGTAACTGGAGCACCGGGTCCACCTTCCTTAAAAATTGTCTCCCCTCTTTAAACATTTTAAATCACCTTCGAACTGTGCTGTAGGGAAGAACAGACTCTCCATAGGCCTCCTGTAATATTGTATAGGCCTCAGCTGAAGATTTGTTGAGACAAAAGCAGAATTTCAAAGCTGCATATTGTTCCTCGCGTGTTACCTCCATTAAAGTGGTAGGCGATACTGAACATGTCTGAACTTACCTGTTTCTCACAGCCGGGAACCAGTAGTACCCACAATGAAACTACTACGGCGTGTTTGTTTCACATTAAGCTAACAGAATATAATAAGTTTGAATTCTAGTGCGAAAAATTATGACCGTAAAAATATTGTGACCATTCTTTATTGACAGCCATCGTACATCTGCGAATAGCCTCCGAAGTGTTGAGTTAATTTTGCATAACTTAATCATATTTGTTGTCGAGTTGGCCATTTTCAATATATGTCTCGTTTTTAATTAGAATTTTCAAATACTTGCACTTCTTTTTGTCGAATTGGATTAATATTGTGATTTTGTGAGTTCGTAAGATTATAACTCCAGGTTGCAGGTATTCTAAATGTTTTTAATTTCTATAGAAAGGCTCTTGTACGGTTCTGATCTCAACAGAATGACGTAACACACACCAATACAGGTTCTCGTGGCTTCTGCACATGTAAACAAACAAAAGAATTCACTTTCAAATCACTACACGCTTATCAGTTCTCTACTCGCAACACAATAGAGTTTAAATTTCTACAGTCTGATTTTTAAAAGATACGTAAATGTCATCTGTTTCTCCTTGTCGGTGCTGCAATGTTGCCTAGCAGATACCCTTTCCTTACCCTCTCAACACTCGAAACATAAACAAGGGTTAGAGTTATCTCGCCTCAACAAAAATATGCACAGTTAATCTGTATTAGCCTACTTTAAAAACAGAAATATGTTGTTCACACATTCACTGAGTTGTAACGTCTTCACATGTGTGGGTTCTTTTAAATAATTGTTTGTACCATGTAACTAATATTCCATACTTACCGTTATTGTTGCTGTACATCGTAAGTTGACATTCCCGCACAGTGCGGTAAGTATTTCTCCATAGAAACACATATACGCGATGCACGTTCTAAAATCTAACATTTATCTTCAATTATATTTATTAATATTTCAGTTAATATCTTAACTACTAAAATTCAGATTCATATAAATACACATAGTGCAAAAAATAATGTGCAACGCACATGTGGTAAGTGCATAATGAAGTCTCGAGAATTGAACAAACTCGGTGCAAGCGCCTCGTTTTTTCAAACATTTCCTCGTTCCGTATACATTAATATCGCAATATACTATTATTAACGACTTTGTTAATTGACATGTTCATATCAACGTCGCCGATATACCGGAATTTTGTCCCACAGGAATTGTTTTATGTGCAAGCATATCTACTGACATGTGACTGTCGCTTTTGGATAAAAGGAATAAGCTGTTCATTGATAAGGAGCAAACTCTCGTCTTCCTGTTGGAAGAATTCTCTAAGGGAACAGACAAATTCTCTAGCTTGACTATGTAATGTAACAACCCGACCGTAAGCTGATCTTTGTCTTGGACCATGATTCCTCGGTCTACCTCTAATCCTACCGCCACTACGTCTTGCTTCCTGTTGGAAGAATTCTCTAAGAGAACAGACAAATTCTCTAGCTTGGCTATGTAATGTAACAACCCGACCGTAAACTGATCTTTGTCTTGGACCATGATTCCTCGGTCTACCTCTAATCCTACCGCCACTACGTCTTGCTTCCTGTTGGAAGAATTCTCTATGAGAACAGACAAATTCTCTAGCTTGGCTATGTAATGTAACAACCCGGCCGTAAGCTGATCTTTGTCTTGGGCCATGATTCCTCGGTCCACCTCTAATCCTACCGCCACTACGTCTTGCTTCCTGTTGGAAGAATTCTCTAAGAGAACAGACAAATTCTCTAGCTTGGCTATGCAATGTATCAACTCGACCGTAAGCTGATCTTTGTCTTGGACCATGATTCCTCGGTCCACTTCTAATCCTACCGCCACTACGTCTTGCTTCCTGTTGGAAGAATTCTCTATGAGAACAGACAAATTCTCTAGCTTGACTATGTAATGTAACAACCCGACCATAAGCTGATCTTTGTCTTGGGCCATGATTCCTCGGTCCACCTCTAATCCTACCGCCACTACGTCTTGCTTCCTGTTGGAAGAATTCTCTAAGAGAACAGACAAATTCTCTAGCTTGGCTATGCAATGTAACACCCCGACCGTAAGCTGATCTTTGTCTTGGGCCATGATTCCTCGGTCCACCTCTAATCCTACCGCCACTACGTCTTGCTTCCTGTTGGAAGAATTCTCTATGAGAACAGACAAATTCTCTAGCTTAGCTATGTAATGTAACACCCCGACCGTCAGCTGATCTTTGCCTTATAGACCAACATAAACTAATATAATAATAATCTAACATAATCTAATGGTACTACATTTAACATGTTTTGGCTATTCGGATAAAGTCGACTGTTATTTGTGAACATTCTGTACATAAGTAGAGGAGAATGAAACTCTGATGATGTTACATAAAAGCAACACGTCGACAAAGACAGCGGGGTAACAAGTGGTAATGTAACACCAACAGTTTCCTCCAAAACTAAATACAACAAATTTGTGCTGCCGTATCAAGTTGTATAAACACTTTACAATGTTTACAGAAAATATTAAACACGCCTTGAGACAAAGTTGTTAAACTTTGGACTGCATCTCGGGTTACTGACGTAACAACATCAACGAAGCTTCATTAATTTAATAACCGAGGTTTTAACACTAACCATTATATACAAATACGGACGGGTGCGTGTTTTTCAATAAGTAACCGATATCAGGTAACCGACGTAAATCAATCACTTAAGGGTATGTATGACTGAAATTTCATGAAAATCGTGAAAATAACGACTTTTTTATTTTAATTCTATAAAATAATATAGACATTTCCGAATGTGAAAAATGCATAATTTGCCTCCGAACGCCATTTTTAAATGCTTATTTAAATGTCGGTGGCCTTTAAACTCTGTCAGAGTCACGCCCTCTTTTGCCTACATCCACATTCTTTGTCTGTTTTCCGTTCTTAAATTTTCAATTCAAGAAAAGAAAAATAAGGCTTTCAGACAAAATAGTTCCTAAAATGTTGCCAATATATCAGAGGCTGGCTTTTACAACATTACTAGAGAGGTGCAAAACAGGAAAAACACAGAATGCCAATGAATCTTTGCATCGTGTCATATGGAATAAGTGCTCAAAGGAAGTTTTCATATCAAAACAAAAATGGGATCTTGCTGTTATTAAAAGCATCAGTGAGTTTAACATGGGTAGTCTTAATTCATTGGAGCTGCAGCGAAACATCAGAGGTGAAAGTGTAGTAGACTCAGCAAGGAAAACTTCAGTGCAGCGAGATCAGACTCGTATCCTGCAAAGCAAGAAGCGAAGTTGTGCAGAAGAAAAGCAACATCTAAAGAAGAAAAAGGTGGAAAAAACAGCAACAGAGGAGAGGAAAAAGAAATCTGAGGGTCCAACTTATCAGCCTGGTGGATTTTAATGTGAGTTATGCAATCAAATCTTTAATCGCTGTTTTCTCAATGTTCATATTTTCAGCATTTTTCTTCCTGTAAAATGCTCCTTGCGTTGCAGTTTTTGTATTACATTCATGAAATTTCCTACACAGGTTCAGAATATCATGAGGAATGGAAATTGCCCTGGGTTTTATTGTGAAATGTATATAAGCATATATTTTTAATTCTCAAACACAAAACGTACAGTTATTTAGACAAAAAAAGAATATTTGTAAATTAAAAAATGTTTGTGACCTAAACTAAAGGAGACACAGAAAAACCCAGAGCAATTTCAAAAAGTATGTATATTATGAACATAGGGTTAAAATATTAGACCAAAATTCAAAATATTTTGTCGCAAGGGACTTTTTTAGTGACGTAACAAAAAACATACAAAATTTATCATAATTTCTAAACTGCTGGAGAAAAATTGTTTAAATTTAGGTTGTTACATGTTAACAATATACTACACCTATGATGTAAATTTGAAAAAGCTAGCATTATTAGTTCAGAATTTGAAAATTTCAGTCATACATACCCTTAAGGAGGCAGTAATATGTTGTAGTGGAAAAATACATTTTGGTTATTACTAGACCCCGGATTTGTAAGCACAATCAAGTAGTGAAATAAGCAAGCAAATAAGCACGAAAATTGAAACAAATAAGCACCAAAAGTAAGTAAATAGATAATAAAAATTTAATCTTAAATGTATTGTGACTTTGTGGGCTCATAGAATTAAAAGGCCAATTTGCAGAAATTCAAAATGTTACATAAATACTGGGGCTTTCACGGCCGGCGTCGTTAACTCCACTATGTTTTCCGGGGTTGTAGGCCGTGGTCCATTTTCTGGGCGCCAGCTACGGGTCTTAGCCAGCATAACAGCCGAGCTCTTCTGCGGGCTAATGGCAATCCTCCACTTCTCACTCCACCTGCCAATGGCGTGGAGCTGACGCTGTAGAGGGGGAAGACAGTAGCGGACGTTCTTGTTCTGCGCCAGTATGAGGACATCGTCGGCATACTGACACAAAACAGTGCGCGGTTCCGTGGGTAGGTCAGACATGTGGGCGGCGAAGAGTAGCGGGGACAGGACACTACCTTCCGGGACTAAATAAATAAATAAATACAATAAATAAATAAAATCTGAATATTCTACCCCGGCACCTAGACAACTATACCGGGGCATATATCCAAATTTTCTCTTTATTTTTCCATAAAATCCTTACAATTGTTATAATTATACAAATCTCTCAGAATACTAATCTACAAAATTAAAATGAAATAAAATAACAGAAATAAACACAAAAAAAGCAAAAAAAAAAAAAAGAAAAAAAGAAAACAACTATAAAAATTACAAAATCCTTATTTTCTAAATCTACATCTAAATCTACTAATGCTGTAGTCCTCCATGGCCTCCGCCGCCCATGCAGTCAACTCTATTTTGAACTCACGCTGATACTTCTCTTCTTATTACTCTCTCTACTCTTCTCTTTCCTCTTGTAATCTACTTCTATATTCCGCAAATGTCTCTCCCTCTCTTCTCCTAGATCTGAATGTTCTTCTCTCTGCCCATTCCTGTCTTCCTGTTGAGGTTACAAAGATTCTTCTTCTATTGACTTGATTAAGATTATCAATTTCTAATTGTACCTCTTCTAATTCTTCTTCTTGTTGATCTATTTCTTCTTCTTGAATTCCCTCCATTGTTAGATTATTCAATAACTCTTCCCGTCTTATCCTATTTTGTATTCTAGAACTCCTTCTTGGATCTTGTACTATTCTTCGCCTATTATCAACTGTTTCTCCTTTGAATATTTTTACCTCCCATGCTTTCTTACTTACAAAGTTAGTCAAAACTTGTAATTTATTTACTAATTGTTGATCTCGAATTATGTCATTTACGATATATCCTGCTAGCGCATGCCTCTCTTCTTGTTGGTGAATTGCATATCTTCCACATTCAAATACTACATGTTCAGGATTATCTTGTTTCTTACATAATTCACATATATCATTTTCAGTTTTATTGATTTTCTTCCAATAGGACTTATAAGGTCCGTGTCCTGTTATATAATGTATAAATCCCTTTGTTGGTTGAATAAAATTCAATTTTAATCTCTCTTTGACGTCCGGGACTCCAGACGCTGTGGGTCTGACAGAGGATAGCTTCCCCTCGACCCGCACTCTGAAGGTGCGGTCCTTGAGGAAGATGCTGAGTATTGACAGGTAGGGAGGGGGGAGTTGTGCTTCTTTGAGTTTGAACAACAACCCCTGGTGCCACGTGGTGGCGAAGGCCTTCTCCACGTCCAAGAGCACAGCGATGGTTTTGAGGCCCTCCTGGAATCCCAGAACAGCCTTCTCCACCAAGCGCAGTAACTGCAAGGTGGTGGAATGGCCCCGACGGAAACCGAATTGATGATCCGGGAGTAGGAACCTTTCCTCAAAGAGAGAAGTTAGGCAGGGGAGGAGCAATCGTTCAAAGATCTTTGAGACGATCGGAGCAAGCTGATGGATCGGTAACTTTCCGGAAAGACTGGATTCTTGCGCGGCTTCAAAGACAAGCTTATCTTTCAGAATTCTGCGAAAGACAAGCGTCATCCTCATAGCTCAGCTGGTGTGTACAAAGTTCCATGCAGCTGCGGCCAAGTATACATTGGCACCACCTGCGCAGCGTCAGCACGCATTTGAAAGAACATGAAAGACACATCAGATTGGGACAGACGGAAAAATCAGCAGTGGTAGAGCATTCGTTATTGTTTGGCCATGACGTAAGTTACAAGGACACTGCGGTTTTGTCAAGAACTACTCACTACCATGCCCGACTGACAAGGGAAGCGATCGAAATTTTCAAGCACAAGAATTGCTTCAATCGAAAAGAAGAGGACAGCAGATGAGCAAGGCATGGATCCCGCCCCTGGGAGCCAGAGTGAAACCGCAGCATTTTTTTTTTTTTTTTGTGGGTGTGGCCCCGCCTCCGCCACACCCGGTGGCGATCATCCGAAAGGGATCTACGTCGCCTCCCCTACCATGCACTAAGCTACACTAAAGTGATGGGTAGGAAAGGTGGTAAGTGGTGCCCGGTACCGCCGAAGCAACCCGGGAGTTAGTGTGTGTATACTAAAATAGGCGTCCGTATACAAGAGAGTATACGGACAGAGTGGGGAATTAGGTACTGGCCATGGCCGAGGCCCTGACCAGGGACCTATTGTTAGCGTAGGATTTTCATGCTCATGCAGGATGGAGCTATGCGGGGGTGTCATGCTAAATATAAACTGTTGCGATACCTTACCATAATTTAGGGTTCAGCTGGAGAGGGAGCTGACTTAGCGATGTTCCTCGACGTGTTGCCGTTGGTCCTGTAACAAATAGATTGGGAGGGGGGAGGAATGTACAATTGGAGGTTAATAAATATTTCCCTTGTCATTTATTATACGTATTTTATTATTTTATTTTATTTTTTTTTTTTATTTTCGCCCTTATTTTTATTATATTTTTTTGTCTGTTTTTTTTAAATTAATTTTTTTTTATTTTTTATATATATTTTTTTTTTTTTTTACAACATAACATATGTACAAGTGTTAGTATCTACAGGTTATCTGGTCGGGTCCCTGGAGTTCGCCTGGTCGTCATCTGTTGGGGATGTCCGTCGTCCCCGGGCCGCCTAGGGAGGGGAGTGACATCCTCCCCGGGTCTTCCGGACAGCTGCTGTATGTATTGTGGCTATGGTGGGACAAGTTGATGAAGGTAATCAATAACAATGGTTAAAGCACAGACAGCCCACGGACCGACAATAGCCAATAAGCAATCACGCTCCGCCCACCACCAGGCCACGCTCTCCAGCCACGCTCGGCTATATATTTGACGCTTCAGGACTCGGTGCTCCAGTCTTGTGTTGGACTCCGGGTCTACTGATTTAGAACCCTAAAGATGCCGAACGCAGTTTTCGACGAAACGTCAAAAGGAAATGAAAATGGACCACGGCGTACAAGCCCCGACAACATAGTTGAGTTAAGATTCAAAATGATCTATATTTCCGTAGAAATACCCTTCGGTCAACCCTTACAGTAGCAGAATTACGTAACATATTCAAATACAGTCTTCCAGTTTGTCTGCCGTACCCACAAACAAAGAGTTCGCTTTCAACATACAGCTGCACGATTATGAAGTTCCATTTCGACTCTCTCATTACGACTCGCGGCTGTTTATAAAGCTCCGCCCTCCGTTCCAGAAATTACCGATACTTTGAGTAACAAACAAGACAGTACAAGAATCTTCTAATTATCTAACTTCATCTGTTTCGCCAAGCCTTTTACCTGCGCACTATATTTATCTGTTCCTTATCTCCGCGCTCCAATATCTGTTTTTGCCTCGGCCCCGCCTCCTCGCAAGAAATACGGCCGACGACCATATTGTTTTGCTATAACATTTATATCTTACCCACGCTTGTTACAGTACACCAGAGAGTTATTTTGAGATTTTCTTGTGGGAAGCGCCTGCGTTTTTAGTGAAGAACTCACGCTGCTGGAACATGTGAAAGCAACACTTCTCGCATTTTCACATCTTCATGCAGGATTGTGTACACAGATCCTACGGAAATGCCAGTTTTGGCGATATCTTCAACTGTCTTGGTTTGTTGTCACACGATGTTCTGTCTTCATTGAACTGTCACACCCAGGAACGTACATTAGACACATCCATGGTACCATCACCACATGCCTCACTAAACTGTCTTGGTTTGTTGTTACACGATGTTCTGCCTTCATTGAACTGTCACACTCAGGAACGCACATTAGAGACACCCATGATACCATCTCTACTTGCCTCACTCAACTGTCTTGGTTTGTTGTCACACGATGTTCTGTCTTCATTGAACTGTCCCACTCAGGAACGTACATTAGACAAATCCATGGTAACAAAACTACATGCCTCACTTAACTGTCTTGGTTTGTTTTCACACGATGTTCTGTCTTCATTGTACTGTCACACCCAGGAACACACAGTAGACACATCCATGGTACCATTTCCAAATACCTCAGTCAACTGTGTTGGTTTGTTGTCACACGATGTTCTGTCTTCATTGAACTGTCACATCCAGGGACGTACATTAGACACATCCATGGTACCATCACCACATGCCTCACTTAACTGTCTTGGTTTGTTGTCACACGATGTTCTGTCCTCATTAAACTGTCACACCCAGGAACGTACATTAGACAGATCCATGGTACCATTTCCAAATACCTCACTTAACTGTCTTGGTTTGCTGTCACACGATGTTCTGTTTTCATTGAACTGTCGCACACAGGAACGTACATTAGACACATCCATGGTACCATCACCACATGCCTCACTTAACTGTCTTGGTTTGTTGTCACACGATGTTCAGTCTTCATTAAACTGTCACACCCAGGAACGTGCATTAGACATATCCATGGTACCATCACCACATGCCTCACTTAACTGTCTTGGTTTGTTACCACACGATCTTCTGCTTTCATTGAACTGTCACACCCAGGAACGCACATTAGACACATCCATGGTACTATCACCACATGCCTCACTTAACTGTCTTGGTTTGTTGTCACACGATGTTCTGTCTTCATTGAACTGTCGCACCCAGGAACGTACATTAGACACATCCATGGTACCATGAACACATGCCTCACTTAACTATCTTGGTTTGTTGTCACACGATGTTCTGTCTTCTTTGAACTGTCGCACCCAGGAACGCACATTAGACACATCCATGGTACCTTCACCACATGCCTCATATATCTTTAAACATTTTATATTTAATCTTTAATTATATATCATTTTTGCTATATCGAGTTCATAAAGAGCAGTAGTACCATTAGCTTTTGAGAAGTTTTTAAAAAGAAGCAATAAATAAACCATATAGAAAGGATAAAATATACCATTTACCGGTCTGTAGTTATGTTGTGACACGACTTCAGATAGGCAAATTAAAGGCATTTTCCTCGTTTTCCGACCCTTGTTTCTAATTATGCTTACTAACATCACTTTAATATGAAATTAAGCGTGTTTAGTATTGTAGATCTTTACGTAATTAGTTTGAACCACTGTGCTATGACATCATGACCTTATCACTGCCAAATTTCCCTAACGAACTTCTTTCGTTTTGTCTGTTATTGGTTAACAGTATACAAATATACTGAAATTGTCCTTTTGTTGACTATGTTTCCTGATAAATGAAAGCAAATAATGTTTTTGAAACGTGAATGTCTATGGAACCTCGTATAGAATCGATCCCAGCAGTGAAGTAACAATTGTATTCCATTGTGTCTGTTCCATTCACGTCAGTCAAGTGGATATTCAAACGAATCCAGGAGGATTTGCTTTCCTCGAGAGTGTCTGCGTAAACAGATCTGCTCAAATCCTATGCTAAACATGTTCAACGTTCATCTGTTTTAGCTTTAAGAGTACAGGCGTACTCCGAAAGTTTTACATCACTTGACAAAATTTACAACTATAGATTTGAAGGTTTTACTCACAAAATCAGAGCAAATGAGAATGACACACTAAAACAATATTTTCCAAAATCATGTATATTTTGCTTGGGAACCAATTGCAATGGAGAACTGGCAAAACATATTTGAACACCCTGGGAGCAGAATTATTGAAATATATTAACACATCAAGTCAACAAAACAGAGTTACTAAACTAAAATAAATGCAAAGAATATTTAAGCAATTGAACAACATGTTTACAACTTGTATATATGCTTAATGACTTAAAATCTCTGTTCTTGCGTGAACAGTTAAAAAATATATGATGTGCTAAGGAAAATATGTGCTATCCTCATGTACTGTCATTTGTTAAACACCGTCAAATCAAATTTGGTGCTGATTCTTAGATTAGTTTGAATTTTATAGACTTTTCAATAAGTTCTTCAACGTGCTTTTCCTAAATTGGAAAAAGTGCGGTATCTTTCGGTGTTTCACCATTTATTTTTAGATAGGACAATGTCTGAGGATATAAAAGAGGATTTGGATGCTGTTTACGGAGACATTTCGCCTTCTATGACAACAGATATTGCTATAACGAATGTAATCGTGGTCGAACATCCATTTTTCACGACAGGTGCCCAGGATGTAAGTTACTGCAGATGCAGTTACCGAGGAATTCATTGAAAAAGTCCACAGCATGATTCTCGTTGACCATCGAAGGAAATTTCGTGAAGTGGCAGAGACCATAGATATTAACGCTTCCTTGCATGTATATATTCTCGATTCTAAAATTCTTTGTATGCAGTCGTGCCTTATTTGCAACAAATAATGTAATTTACAAAATAAACACTAGACAAAAGTATAATATCCATTATCCCAGTGCTAAACTTTCTTGCTTCCAGAAAGCTGTGCATTATGAAACTATCAAAATATTTCGTGCAGTTCCCAATGTTCTTAAAGAAAAAGTTGATAATTTCGGCGCTTTTAAAAAAGCTGTTAGAGAGTACCTTTGCTCAAAATATTTTTATTCTGTACAGGATTTTCTTAATGACAAATTATCCTGATAATGCTTCTGTAGCTCTATAAGTAACATCTAACTGTTCCAATGACAAATCATTACTAATAAATATTTTATGCAAGTTGAAAGTTTATTTTAATGTATATGTATTTAATAAATAACAATGAATGGTATCCATTGCAAAAAGGTTGAGACGTACTGGCATAAGACAAGTGAAAACTGATTTAAAAGTGTTTCATTTTGTATCATATATAATTATCCCTGCTTTGTTTTCCATATTGTTGTTCATATTGCCTGTGTACTATAATATGTGTCTTATGTTAACTTTTGTACATATATATGCTATTAAACTTTATACCTCTGGACATGTTCAATGTTCACAGCCTTTTGTGGCCACAAGTGAACCTAGCAATCTAATCTAATCTATCTACGGGAAAGGCAATTCGTAGTGTCGTGAGCGCGGCGGGACCTGTGAAAGAGATAGAGCTACACGCGGGCAGGAAAGAAAGAGACGGATAGAGCGGCCAGCTCGTGGGTGCAGAGTGGAAGGCTTGCCGAGATAGAGAGAGCAAAAAGGGGAGAAAGAGGCAGAGATAGTTCCAAGTGTTCTTGCTACGTCACGAAGAATCTTGTGACTTTGGTAGCTTTCGAGAAACACTGGCTGGGATAGAAATGCCGCCTTGTGGACGGAGTTGCCAGTTAGTGAATAGAGTTGCAGATGTACAGTATGTGGATATTTGAACGTTACCGCGGTTGCGAGTTGAGCTGTTAATTGTGTGCCTGCAGCTATTTGAAGTGTACCTCGGGTGAGTTTGTTTATGTGTGGTGAAGCAACCAGAGATACTGTGTGTATGACACGTCATTTTTAGAGCCTGTAAGGTTTGACCAAAGTGTGTTTCCACTGAAATAAAGAGCATTTTGAATTTCTGAAAACTTTAATTTTACGAATCCAAAATGTCACAATATCTTGGACGATAAGCTGGAGATCAGAAAATAGACGACTTGATGGCTGTCGCGTTTGCTTAAAGTGGACCACAAGAAAGTGCGGCTGTCATTTTCAAAGCTGTTTAAGCGAAAAGCCTCCCATATGTAAAATTATTGTACTGTGAAAACGTAGTCAGAATGAAAAATGCAATGCCATAGCCGGGATTTGAACCACGGATCTTCTGGTTTTCGTCCAGCCGCTCTACCATTGAGCTACTATGGTCAACGTGCCGATACGACATTAAATTCTCCAACTGACTCGTATTTTCCCAGTAAACCATTTAGGAGTTCTCATAAACACATGACACAACTACCTTAATGACGACTTACTATGCTGTAAGTACTTTAAGACCCGGGCTTTATAGTAAACCACTAGGAGTTCTCATAAACACATGAGACAACTACCTTAATGACGACTTACTATGCTGTAAAAACTTTAAGACCCGGGCTTTATAGTAAACCACTAGGAGTTCTCATAAACACATGAGACAACTACCTTAATGACGACTTACTATGCTGTAAGTACTTTAAGACCCGGGCTTTATAGTAAACCACTAGGAGTTCTCATAAACACATGAGACAACTACCTTAATGGCGACTGGATGGAAACCAGAAGATCCGTGGTTCAAATCCCGGCTATGGCATTGAATTTTTCATTCTGACTCTACGTTTCCACAATATAGCCTACACACGGCCAGTGTGAAAGAACAATTAATTTCCATTAATTGACCTAATAGTGGTTAACTATAAAGCCCGGGCCTTAAAGTACTTACAGCATAGTAAGTCGTCATTAAGGTAGTTGTCTCGTGTGTTTATGAGAACTCCTAGTGGTTTACTATAAAGTCCGGACCTTAAAGTACTTACAGCATAGTAAGTCGCCATTAAGGTAGTTGTCTCATGTGTTTATGAGAACTCCTAGTGGTTTTTTATAAAGCCCGGAACTTAAAGTACTTACAGCATAGTAAGTCGTCATTAAGGTAGTTGTCTCATGTGTTTATGAGAACTCCTAGTGGTTTACTATAAAGCCCGGACCTTAAAGTACTTACAGCATAGTAAGTCGTCATTAAGGTAGTTGTCTCATGTGTTTATGAGAACTCCTAGTGGTTTACTATAAAGCCCGGAACTTAAAGTACTTACAGCATAGTAAGTCGCCATTAAGGTAGCTGTCTCGTGTGTTTATGAGAACTCCTAGTGGTTTACTATAAAGCCCGGGCCTTAAAGTACTTACACCATAGTAAGTCGTCATTAAGGTAGTTGTCTCATGTGTTTATGAGAACTCCTAGTGGTTTACTATAAAGCCCGGACCTTAAAGTACTTACAGCATAGTAAGTCGTCATTAAGGTAGTTGTCTCATATGTTTATGAGAACTCCTAGTGGTTTACTATAAAGCCCGGGTCTTAAAGTACTTACAGCATAGTAAGTCGTCATTAAGGTAGTTGTCTCATGTGTTTATGAGAACTCCTAGTGGTTTACTATAAAGCCCGGACCTTAAAGTACTTACAGCATAGTAAGTCGTCATTAAGGTAGTTGTCTCATATGTTTATGAGAACTCCTAGTGGTTTACTATAAAGCCCGGGTCTTAAAGTACTTACAGCATAGTAAGTCGTCATTAAGGTAGTTGTCTCATGTGTTTATGAGAACTCCTAGTGGTTTACTATAAAGCCCGGACCTTAAAGTACTTACAGCATAGTAAGTCGTCATTAAAGTAGTTGTCTCATGTGTTTATGAGAACTCCTGGTGGTTTACTATAAAGTCCGGACCTTAAAGTACTTACAGCATAGTAAGTCGGCATTAAGGTAGTTGTCCCATGTGTTTATGAGAACTCCTAGTGGTTTACTATAAAGCCCGGGTCTTAAAGTACTTACAGCATAGTAAGTCGTCATTAAGGTAGTTGTCCCATGTGTTTATGAGAGCTCCTAGTGGTTTACTATAAAGTCCGGGTCTTAAAGTACTTACAGCATAGTAAGTCGTCATTAAGGTAGTTGTCTCATATGTTTATGAGAACTCCTAGTGGTTTACTATAAAGCCCGGGTCTTAAAGTACTTACAGCATAGTAAGTCGTCATTAAGGTAGTTGTCTCATGTGTTTATGAGAACTCCTAGTGGTTTACTATAAAGCCCGGACCTTAAAGTACTTACAGCATAGTAAGTCGTCATTAAAGTAGTTGTCTCATGTGTTTATGAGAACTCCTGGTGGTTTACTATAAACTCCGGACCTTAAAGTACTTACAGCATAGTAAGTCGGCATTAAGGTAGTTGTCCCATGTGTTTATGAGAACTCCTAGTGGTTTACTATAAAGCCCGGGTCTTAAAGTACTTACAGCATAGTAAGTCGTCATTAAGGTAGTTGTCCCATGTGTTTATGAGAGCTCCTAGTGGTTTACTATAAAGTCCGGGTCTTAAAGTACTTACAGCATAGTAAGTCGTCATTAAGGTAGTTGTCTCATGTGTTTATGAGAACTCCTAGTGGTTTACTATAAAGCCCGGGCCTTAAAGTACTTACAGCATAGTAAGTCGTCATTAAGGTAGTTGTCTCATGTGTTTATGAGAACTCCTAAGTGGTTTACCGGGAAAATACGAGTCAGTTGGAGAATTTAATGTCATGTCGGCACGTTGGCTATAGTAGCTCAATGGTAGAGCGGCTGGACGGAAACCAGGAGATGCGTGGTTCAAATCCCGGCTATGGCATTGAATTTTTCATTCTGACTCTACGTTTCCACAATTTAGCCTACACACGGCCAGTGTGAAAGAACAATTAATTTCCAATAATTGTTGTACTGTTATTCAAACTTCTACTCTAGTGGTTTAAAATCAGTTGTCTTATCCCCAATTAGTGGTCATTTTGCCATGGGCTTTAAGCTCTCTAAACAAAATACAATCTTAAAAGGCATGTAAGATAATAATCGATATTTATTCTCTGTGTAGATCTTTTATGGACGGCTCCAGAGCTACTTCGGAATACAGGCTTGAGGAAGACCGGCACTCAGCCAGGGGACGTCTACAGCTTTGGTATCATCATGCAAGAAGTGGTAGTGCGTGGTGAGCCATTCTGTATGCTCTCCCTCAGTCCTGAAGGTGAGTACTGGCGGAATAATACCAATGGTACATAAATTGTATCCTAAAATCAATAGCTATAAATGATAACTGTAATAATTTGAATTAAACACCTTCCTCCAAGAGTTTGTTGTGAGTAAAAGTGATTCAGATTAGTTATCTTCTGCTCAAAAATACCGACCAGTTTTTGTGAGCATGACACCAGACGTAACTGTGTGACTCGTGTGTGGGAGGTCATTGGTTCAACTCCCGTGACCGAAGGGAAACACCCAGTGGAGCGACAATTTCAAGTGTTTCACAATACATTTACTATCCATTAACATTGTATTTGAATGACAATTAATAATGGGGACAAATGAGGCGAGATATGTGAACTGATCAATGATACTGGCCTCAGTATCAGTCCTCTTTCTCGAACGAAAAGAACAAAAGCATTTGAAGAAATAAAAACACCAGTTATTACAAAATATACCTTATTTATTACATAGGCAGTCAAAATAATAAATTTTACACCTGAGTCACTTTGGCTCGTTGTCACAACTGAACACCATTTAACCTGATATCGTCCCTGTTAGGCATAACTTTGTCATAATAACCCCGAAAGTCTTATTACATGAATAGTTAAGGGCGGATAGATACCACAATATGAATTAAACAAAGTTATAATAAATATATAGGATAAGGATTAAATATACAAGTGCAGATACTAAACAGGCAATCCCGATATATATTATTAAAATCATGAACCCAACGTGTTAATGGAGAGAGTAAAACGAATATTTTCCCTCACAGGTAGCTTCTTTGTGTTTCTAGCCGACAAAGGTAGCATTGTCCAAGGATAGACCCTCGGCGCCAGCCCATGTCTTGGCCTGCACATGATACGTGACGAGAGAATAGACACTGGAATTTAAGATGCACATCTTCAAACATGCTTATACATTAATTAGCTTGACTGTGGGAAAGAGAAAATCGCGTGGAATACATACTGCATACACTAGAAATTGCTATTATATTTAAGAGTAGGGATGAAACACAGCCTATAAGGGACAAGCAACAGGTCACATGGCCCCTAAAGTGTCCAAAATTCGGCGAAAGGAAGGGGAAATTTGTGCAACGGCGACGTACGGTGTTTTGCTAGGAAAAACACTCTGTTTCGGCGTGTGAAGGGGGCGACAAGTACTAAAAAGTTCATCAGAGTCCGCTTTCGTGGATGGAGTAACTCACATTAGGTGGTTATCGAACACCCTGTGTTAGCGAATGAGAGAAACTGCACACGTCACAACGTCATTAAGATTTCACCAAACTCCGTTTTTGTTTAATAATCCACCGGAAATACTATGTTGTGCGAAGTAATTCACTAACGACGTTGAGGAACAACGCGTACACAGATACATATCAGTCGTGTCATGCGCACGGCAACGGGAAAATCTCAAATCTCGCGCCTAATGTGCGAATAACATCGTCAACAGTGGCGAGTGGAGAGGACTAATTGTAACAATAAACTTGACATTCAAAGGTCGTGGTGTCTTCTATGTGATAATAGCCACACGCTGTCAGGACGCACCCACCCCCTGGAACTCAAAAGCGAGTATTCATGCAGATTGACCCTGAGAAAACCCCCGACCTGTTGGAAACCTCCCATCCGTAGTCCTCGCCTATCACAAATCCTATCTTATGAGGTGTTGAGTGCCGGGAGGGCTCAACGAGGTACTCAACGGGCAAGGACCGCCTCAAACCGTCACAAATCACAGCTGAACTGTACACGGAATTATCCGAAGACAACTGCTTCACTAACTGAATGAACTGTCCAACAGGGCATAATCATCTTCTTATAGCCCGAGGTATAAAGGGAACGTTCTCGAAAAGAAGCGGTAGAGATAATATGTTTGTTACGTGGACCAATATTGTGAAGACCTTCAGGAAGCTCCACTCAGCCTCAGGCTTGAAGGAAACTTTGCACTCCACATTACATATTTCATTTTAGATCCGTTAAACATAAAAATAATCAGTAACATTGCTATTGCCTTAAGTTTCCAAAGCGTTCCAAATGAAAGCACTTATCTGTTTGCAACATATAATAGTTCCTCATTTGTTTTACTGTTTATTATTCTTACTACTATTTTGGTTTCTGTGTCGTTAGTCCAAGAAGTTGCTTCGAAATTTTAAAATTTACAGCTTTAATACTTCCTGATTTACAAACGTATACATTTTTCAAGATCCAAGAGAAGCTAAGTAGCCAAGAATTACGTCCAATTTCTTCATTAACAATTCACAATTCCAAGAGTCACAGAATATTGTCACCTGCTTTGGAAAACGAATCCTTTATATCACTAACACGTCCCTTCAGCTTCACCAAAAACTAAGAGGTCAGCCTAATTTTAAATTTATTGATAAAGTATTTAAAATTTACGTGTACAAATTGGTTCCAATCCTCTTGAAGATGGTAATTGAGTTCGTTCAAGCCGTAACATGTGATTCCAAACCACCATTCAATAGAATTATTTAGAGTTGCCTTTATTAATATTTATTAAGTATGTGTATTAAAATATGTTGGCTAGATATAATAGAGAAGGTGAAGAAGCCACCGCCATTGATACGACCTTCAGTGAGTAAGGGTGCTGCACCACCGGAAGCAATAAACATCATGCGACAATGTTGGGCAGAACAAGCTGACATGAGGCCGGACTTCAATGCCGTACACGACCTGTTCAAGAAGCTCAATCACGGCAGGTAAGCTTATGTAATCTTAATTCTTTTCGTTTTAATACAGATTATTTCTAAGTTGTCAGAAAATAATTCTGAAACTACTGCTCATATCATGATTTCTTTCAGTGATTGAAAAGATTAAAACATACCAAAGATCCAAATCGAATGTTGACCTTGAACAAATGCTCTATGATTCTTTAAATAGGATGTTTACTAAATATTTATTTTCTTGAACTGTCATAAATTACTGTGACAGCTCAAATATTTATTTCGCCTTTTCTTGATCATAAATAGCTTTTACTTTCTGAAAGATGCTCTGGTTTGTAACGTCGACTCCTAGCGCCATCAACATTGGCTCAACACACTGTTTCTGACAACGGGAAAGGCTGCGTTACACCTGGATACAACGTACTATTTCAAACAAAAGACTGCTATTATATCTCTGCAAGTTATCGCACGCCACACTGCTGCTACTGGCAATTGATTTGCATCCAAACCTTCTTTCAAACGATACAGTATTCAGCAAAAAGCGGTTTACAGTTTCAAATTTACTTCCAGTAAGTGATAATTCTAATTACCAAAACATACACTCTTATGTATTCAGAAAGGAAGCTTGTCAAACCATTACAACATCCAGCACATCACATAATATCTAAATATCGACTGTCAATAAACAGTTCATGCTACCTACTGGGGTGAAAGTGACTCCTTGCTACTTGTTCCCCCATGTAGTTTGAAAATGGTATAACTAATTTTTTCTAAAGAGTGATTAATGAAAATATAAAAATAAATGCGTTGCTAACAATGCTCAAAAAATGTTTTCATTACTATCATAGAATACGTACTACAGCAGTTCCTACTTTGAAGCACAGGCAAACATATAATATTGTTACATAGAGGGTTGCAAGGGGCTAAAAGAAAGGGTTTTACTTACATCCCTATATAGCAAATAGAAGCGTAGCTACTGGCCTAGAAAATACAGAAAGGTAGAGCTACATGAAAAAGGGGTAGAAGAAACATCGTAAGTCAAACCCAAACTAGTAAATGTATGTATTCCAAGATTAAGAGCGCTATTACACGGCACTCCGTGGATCTTTAAGAGATCAGGGGCGCTTTGGTAATATTTAAATACATACTGACATGGTGTAACCAACACCAACTCCAATACTCAGACCATAATACAGATTCCAAGATGGCGCCCGTCGCAGCCCAGCGACTCTGGTTACGCAGAATAGGAAACTATACACAATGGACATAATATAATCCATATTACGGAGCAGCGAGGTAACTCCTAAGCATTTATCACTTTATACTTTCAACTGAAATGTGTAATAACATAAATAAAGAGCATCATGACAAATTCTAAGAGCTTATAATATTATATAGTAGCACGACCAGTACTATGCATTTTCCACCTTATACTTCCAATCAAAATTTAATTTATAAGGCATGACAACTCATAAGCATTAAACACAGCAAACTTTATCTTATTGGACTGTATCATCCTATCGTCTGTAGCAATTACTAAAGTTTCTTTTACATTGTTTACATGGTAACCTTTTCTGGCAAGGACATACTGCTTATACTATAATATTTAAGAGAACTCACCAGATTGTCCAGTTTACTCCAATTGTCACGTTTGAAGGTGTCAAGTTCCCTCACACTGCAAGATTCATTAAAAATTTTCCACTGGTAGGCTCATAATATTGCTTCTAGGTTATGAAATACTTTGAAACTTATTAAGTGAAGGAACATCAGTGAAGCTGGGATCTTGAATGTTATTGAAAAGAACGTAACTAATCGTCTTTAATAATGCCTATCAATGGGTTAAAATCTCCTCACCACTTCGGTTTTTAAGGACTCAAAACTGTCAATAACATCTTGTGCACACGAAATATTAAAATTATCTTCACTCTCTGTAAAATGTCTTGGATGCATTCTTCAGGATTTCGTATTTTCTGGTTGAGCTTTAATGTGTGATTGGATGGCTGATTCTTAAAAATCGTGGGGTAGGCATCATCTATTAATTTTGGTACTTTTCGAAGGGCACGAATTTGTTCACCATCATTTACGGGAAATATGTCTTCCTTAACCTCAAAGCACTGTTCAAAATGATGAATACAAACTACAGTTTGGCATTTACTTTAAAATCTTTACGATGTATGATCCTGATCCACTTATCCCATTACGATTTTTCCTTCGCAAATTTAAATGTCGTGTGAGGTATACTACCATAATTAGATTGCAGCTGGGAACACAACAACGACGCATTTCGACAATACTTCACAGTATATGTTTAGGTAAACGATATCACTTTATGTTAAATACTTAACTATAAACTAATTCGTTAGTCACTAATTGCCACTGTAATATGAATTACATTAATTCTTCAAACACACAATCAAAGTAAACAAACACACACTTTACTCTGCAGATATAACCACAACATAACAAGCTGGGCCACGAGCTCCGCCATTTTTCCTACAATCGATTCTCGTATTATGGTCTGAGTATTGGAGTTGGTGTTGGTGTAACCATATCTTGAGTGATGTGTCGGTTATACAGCTGAGTTTTGACAATTGCCAAGCGATGTTTGTACCACTCGCACCTCGCTGACAATCTAATTTCGAAAAGCGCTTCAAAATAAACTATTGTGCAAGTTCCCGAGCAATCTCCTAGCATCAGTTTCACACAGCATAACACTCCAGCCTAAACTCCACTCGTGTGCTAACTCAAACAAGCTTAAATATTGGTCCTACCAGTGGCGGCTGGTGAGTTAAATTATTGGTGGTGCACAAATGAAAAATAAAATACAGAGTAGTAATGACTCACCTATTTATACAGATTCTCTGCTCTAATCTCCTTAGACTTGGCGAATCTATCGATAACTTTTGCGTTGAAGTCGCTGATCTTCATAACAAAATCTCTCTCAATTGAAAGCATTGCCAATGCTGACAATCGGTCCTGTGACATTGTGTTGCTAAGGAAAGTTTTTATTTTTTTTAAGTTGAGAAACAGCATTCTGCTTGAGCGGTAGACATTGTTATAGTTAACAGTACTCGTAGGAGTTTGACATATTCGCTGAATGTAGCACATAAATTGTTTTCCTTAATGAAGTCCATCAAGCACAAAGCGCCGGACATTCCACGAAATTCCTCTCGACTGTAAATTACAGTCAGTTCTCTACGAATTTTTGTTCCAATGATAAAAGGATAGAACCTTATTGTTTCTCTAAGGGAATCCTCTGGAAATGTCTTAGAAATTTTCTTGATGAAACAAAGTTGAGGCTACCAGATGCCCCGTGAGGCTAAATCTGTCCTTTGCTTCTCTAAGAATGTCACATACTTCAAGAGCTTCTCTTCTTTTCACATCATGATCTTCTACTCTTCTCCTCTTAATTGCAGCTTCTTCGTGTTCCTCGATATCCACGCTATTTCTTACCTTTTGCACTTCGCTTTTAAATGCGTTTAGCTGGGCGATGGCAAATGTTGCATTGCAGTCTCGTTTCTGCAGCTGATTGTACAAAATGTCCACATGTGGCATGATCTTGTAGAAGAAAGACAGCCAGAATACAAAATTATAATCTTTCAAAGTGGCCAAAAACCCAGAAGCCTGAACAAGTGTGGCGTTGTTGTTTAACAGAGCTCTCTTCTGAATAACCTCCATGCATTTAATTAAATTCTCCCTGTGTTCGAAAAACAGAGCACACAGAAGCTAAGCCTGAAGGTCACGCTATAGCCGTTGCTAAGAGTAAGAGGAGCTAGGTTTATAAACCTCCATGTAAGCAATGTATAAGAAGCCACTCCCCTCTCTTCACCTTCCCGCAACCCCCTCAGAGAGCCTACATTTGGGCGAAATCTTAGGTTAACTCTTCGCTGCAAACCTGCGGCTCCTACAGCTAATCACTGTTTATTTCGACTTCTGTGGTCATGGGCAGCTACAGACGATAAGCGTAATTGAAACATGTTTGTATATAAAACAATGCAAAGAAGTACAGCTTTAATGTGCAAAATACACCTGTTGTATATTCAGAATCAGTGGGTGTAGCGCATACCTGCAACCTTATGGAGGAACCGCCCCTGGGTCCTGCCCAAAATGGCACATAATAGCCAATTCAGCGGTTCCCACGCTAGCAAAACTTTATTTTTTTCCTCCAAAATATTTAATCATCTTGTGCAATCACTGTTTACATAATTGAGAACGTGTTGAGACGTGTTACTGGATACCTGTGTATTGTTTCCCTTTGTCGACAGGAAGAGCATGATTCACCAGTCTAAAGTATATGTTTTGCCAGTCAGAAGAATTTAAGCTTAACCATGAACAAACAGCCTTGCCCAAACTCAAGGCACAAAAAAATAAATTTTAAATAACTACGACTACAGTCATTTCTAAATCCCGCAGAGCCTATATACACAAAAATATGCACCCAAATATTCCAAATTACGCCCGCCTCTGTAGCGTGGTGTTAGCGTGTATTCCTAATATTCAATAGATCCAGAATTCGAACCTCGTTCAGTATTCATTATCTCGATAAGCGTTTCATCGGCATTTTCCCTTATAAGATGAATGTCTGGTAACTCTAAGCTCTATGAACCCTGTACTCATATGAACATCATTTCATTCATCGTCCGATATGACTTAACGTTGGAGGTTTTCTCTTATCCTGACAGATCAATGTCTGGTAACTCTAAGCGCTATGTACCCTGTACTCATATGAACATCATTTCATTCATCGTCCGATATGACTTAACGTTGGAGGTTTTCTCTTATCCTGACAAATCAATGTCTGGTAACTCTAAGCTCTATGAACCCTGTACTCATATGAACATCATTTCATTCATCGTCCGATATGACTTAATGTTGGAGGTTTTCTCTCATCCTGAAAGATGAATGTCTGGTAACTCTAACCTCTATGTACCCTGTACTCATTTAAATATCATTTCATTCATCGTTCGATATGACTTAACGTTGGAGGTTTTCTCTTATCCTGAAAGATGAATGTCTGGTAACTCTAAGCTCTATGAACCCTGTACTCATATGAACATCATTTCATTCATCGTCCGATATGACTTAATGTTGGAGGTTTTCTCTCATTCTGAAAGATGAATGTCTGGTAACTCTAACCTCTATGTACCCTGTACTCATTTAAATATCATTTCATTCATCGTCCGATATAACTTAACGTTGGAGGTTTTCTCTTATCCTGAAAGATGAATGTCTGATAACTCTAAGCTCTATGTACCCTGTACTCATTTGAACATCATTTCATTCATCGTCCGATATGACTTAACGTTGGAGGTTTTCTCTTATGCTGAAAGATGAATGTCTGGTAACTCTAAGCTCTATGTACCCTGTACTCATTTGAACATCATTTCATTCATCGTCCGATATGACTTAACGTTGGAGGTTTTCTCTTATCCTTAAAAATGAATGTCTGATAACTCTAAGCTCTATGTACCCTGTACTCATTTGAACATCGTTTCATTCATCGTCCGATATGACTTAACGTTGGAGGTTTTCTCTTATCCTGAAAGATGAATGTCTGATAACTCTAAGCTCTATGTACCCTGTACTCATTTGAACATCATTTCATTCATCGTCCGATATGACTTAACGTTGGAGGTTTTCTCTTATCCTGAAAGATGAATGTCTGATAACTCTAAGCTCTATGTACCCTGTACTCATTTGAACATCATTTCATTCATCGTCCGATATACGAGGGCTATTCAGAAAGTAGATTACGTTTTGGAATAAAAAGTAAACAAAGTATAGGAAACAAATTTTATTATATACAGATGAAAGCCACACTCAAATACTACTTTTCGACATAGTCACCATTCAAATTAAGGCATTTATCGTAGCGATGTACGAGGTTGGAAATTCCTTCGTCGAAAAATTCGGCCACCTGCGCCTTCAACCACTTCGTTACCTCTTCTTGCAGCTGTGCGTCGTCATCAAAACGCTGCATAGCCAGCCACTTCTTCATTGCTGGGAATAGGTGGAAGTCGCTCGGTGCCAGGTCGGGACTGTACGGCGGATGAGGAAATAACTCCCACTTAAAAGATTCAAGAACTTCACGAGTGACATTTGCCGTGTGGGGCCGGGCGTTGTCGTGAATCAACAAGATCTTAGAGCTCAACATTCCTCTGCGCTTGTTTTGAATGGCTCTTCTGAGTTTTTGGAGAGTTTGGCAATACCTTTGAGAGTTTATTGTAGTGCCTCTTTCCAGAAAGTCCACCAAAATCACACCTTTTCTGTCCCAAAAAACAGTCGCCATCATCTTCCTTGCCGACATTGTTTGCATGCATTTCTTGGGTTTTTGGGGAGAACTTGTGTGCCCCCACTGCATTGATTGCAATTTTGTTTCACAGTTCACGTGTTTCACCCATGTTTCGTCACCAGTAACGATGCGATCGAGTAAAAGAGTCACCATCCTTATGGTAAACGTCCAAAAAGTTCAACGCTGCAGCCATTCGCTGATTTTTGTGGTCCTCTGTCAAGATTTTTGGAATCCATCTTGCACAAAACTTGTGGTAACCAAGCTTTTCGCTGATGATTTAATGCAACAAACTTCGCGAAATTTGTGGAAAACTCAAAGAAAGTTCCGTTATTGTGAACCTTAGATTTTCACGGACTTTAGCATCGACTTTTTCGACAAGTTCGGCAGTCACTATGCTGGGTCTCCCACTTCGATCTTCGTCGTGAACATTTGTTCGGCCATTTTTAAATCTGATGACCCACTGACGCACTCCACCTTCAGTGATAATGTTGTCCCCATACACTTCACAAAGCTGCCGATAGATTTCTATCGGTTTACAGTTTTTTGCAGTCAGAAACCTTATTACTGTACGCACCTCGCAGCTCGCGGGATTTTCAATTAACGCAGACACTTCAAACCGTCACAGTATCTGAACGGAGCACAGCATGAACCTCTCACTAGCACGGCTAGATGCCGACTGAGCTGCGCAACGCTCTGACCCCAAGATGGCCGCGCTAGCCCCGCCCCTAGCGGAAACAGACGAAAACGTAATCTACTTTCTGGATAGCCCTCGTAACTTAACGTTGGAGGTTTTCTCTTATCCTGAAAGATGAATGTCTCGTAACTCTAGGTCCTATGTACCCTGTACTCATTTGAACATCATTTCATTCATCATACGATATGACTTAACGTTGGAGGTTTTCCCTTAACCTGAAAGATGAATGTCTGGTAACTCTAAGCTCTATGTACCCTGTACTCATTTGAATATCATTTCATTCTTCGTGCGATATAACAATGTAGTAGGAGGTTAAAAAACAAACGGCAGATACGAGTAATGTTTCTGGTATAATCTACCAGGTAGAAGTAAGTCACATATTTCATCCATTGCGTTTGTGTGCACGAGAACAAATTGCCTCTGACCCAAGGGAAGGAAATAAAAATAACAATCTCGTGCAGCATTTCTGTCAAGTGAAATGTCACGAAAGATAAATATCGCAGAGCTTATGTAGAAGGTAACAAAATATGTTATAAATGCGTGTCAATATTTTATATGGATTGAAGTTTTGAACGATAACATTTGTTTTGTGTGCAGGAAAGTGAATATCGTAGATACCATGTTCCAAATGCTGGAGAAGTATTCCAATAACCTAGAAGAACTGATTCGGGAGAGGACCGAACAACTGGACATGGAGAAAAAGAAAACAGAACAGCTTCTCAACAGAATGCTACCCAGGTAAGATGAAGGGCTGAATATGCCTGTTGTTGCAGGACATTTCTAATGTTTGGATTAGTGAAGATTGCCCATACAGATTATATTAACTCCATGGCGAGTTAGAAACAGATCAGCGTAGGGCAAACACTTCCCCGTAACACTCCCACGCTTCAGACAAGATAATGTATTTTATACGAAACTTTAAAGAACTGTTCTAAAGTAGGTATCCTGGAAGACCTAGATAATGCAATTAAAATAATTTGTAATAACTGTCGCAGCTCTGTGGCCGAGAAGCTGAAACTGGGCATGCCCGTTGACCCTGAGGACTTCCGGGAGGTGACGATATACTTCTCCGACATCGTGGGTTTCACAACCATCTCGGCGTACTCCACTCCCTTTGAAGTGGTGGATCTTCTCAACGACCTCTACACGTGCTTTGATGCCACCATCAATGCCTTCAACGTGTACAAGGTGAGTACCAGAATAACCTATTGCATAATGCACTTTCACTTTTAGAAGGAAGCGGTTATTCAACTGTTTGATTATTGAAGCTATAAGAAAGGGTTAAAACTTTTTTGTTTTTATGTAGTAATCGATATGAGTAAACTTCCTATAAATACCAAAGTTTAATTTATTATTATTTCTTATTATCTTCAGATCTAGAAAAAAGAAGAAATTCAGTTATTTTAGTTTTTAATGTCAATTTTATGGCTTTATCTTGTTAATTTAGTGCTTGTAATTAAAATCTTGTCAAGGGCAATGAAATATCTATACAGAATCACTAACTTGGAAGATGGCAATATAATTAAATAAAGTTTTCATATTCAAAAGAGAAGTAACTGGGGTGGGTCTTGGGCACATAAAATGTATGACTTGTTGAAGCAGATAGGTATGGGTCATTCTTGGATAAATGCAGAGTATGGGTATAGAGGCTTCTGGAAAGAGGTTAAGTTAAGATTAGAGGATACTGACAGACAAGACATTTTTGCCAATACAAGTGACAAAAGCTCACTGAGATTATATAGAGAAATAAAAACAACCTGGGGGAGGGGAAGGATATATAGATATATGTAGTAAGTTAGGGCGAGAAGGTTTTGCTTGGGCGAGAACAGGAGTGAGAAACTTGAAAGGTATAGGTCAAGAGAGGGAGCTAGATAAATGTCCATTGTGTGGAGAAGAGAATGCAGATTTCCATTGTATATTATATTGTAGTCAAACAAAGATATGGAGAGAGCAGATCTGGCTACGTAAATGGGACAGAAAGGTATAGGTCAAGAGAGGGAGCTAGATGAATGTCCATTGTGTGGAGAAGAGAATGTGGACTTCCATTGTATATTATATTGTAGTCAAACAAAGATATGGAGAGAGCAGGCTTGGCTACGTAAATGGGACAGAAAGGTATAGGTCAAGAGAGGGAGCTAGATAAATGTCCATTGTGTGGAGAAGAGAATGTAGACTTCCATTGTATATTATATTGTAGTCAAACAAAGATATGGAGAGAGCAGGCTTGGCTACGTAAATGGGACAGAAAGGTATAGGTCAAGAGAGGGAGCTAGATAAATGTCCATTGTGTGGAGAAGAGAATGTAGACTTCCATTGTATATTATATTGTAGTCAAACAAAGATATGGAGAGAGCAGGCTTGGCTACGTAAATGGGACAGAAAGGTATAGCTCAAGAAAGGGAGCTAGATAAATGTCCATTGTGTGGAGAAGAGAATGCAGATTTCCATTGTATATTATATTGTAGTCAAACAAAGATATGGAGAGAGCAGGTCTGGCTACGTAAATGGGACAGTTTGGGGGGCGAAGTAGTAATTAGAAAAATGTTGTCAGTAAAACGGGATAAGAACAGTAGAAATATAGGGAATTATTTAGGGAAAGTTAAAGAGAGATGGCTAAGAACAATTAAGAGAAAAATGTAGAGTGAGATAGGTGAAATGGCAGAAAGTGTAAAAAGGAGCAGAGGGCCTCCATTACACAAAAACCTAGGGTTAGGTGTATGGGGGCTGAATTACTATTCAATGTTGGGCAACATGATAACATGATAGGATTTTCAGGATTTAGGAATATATGGCATATTTCAGTATGGATTTTATAATTGTAATCTTGATTTTGTATTTCCATTTGTTGATGTAAAAGGAAATAAATTACTATTACTATGACCTTACCTCAGTGCTTGTAAAGCTCCATTTATGTGAGTTAATTGGTGTAAAGTAATCATTTTTTCATACTAGCTGTATATAGGCTAAAGTTTTTGACAGAGTTCATCTAAAAAAAATTGAGATCTGTGGTTCAAATTCCGGCCATGGCTTTTTTTTTTCGAGTGGAGGAAAAATGCCGTTACGCACTAACCCGGGGATTGGAGTGTGGGACTCCTCTGGGGGATCGAACCGCCAGCCCTACCCACTAAAAAACCTCCACCGGTGTGTATTCGGGAGAGGATGTGCAGCAGTACCGCTATTGCACCTGCGGATTCAGGGTGAGGATATAATGGCCAGGCGGTGGCCTGGACCAGGTGAGAATAAGGCGCCAGGACATGAGCATGACCAAGGCCCTGCTCTTGTCCTTTGAATTTCAGGTGTGGGAGTGTCTGGAAATTCGCTGTCTCCAGCCGGAGACTTGGTCCTAAGAAATATTAAGTCCATCGCTGTCCTGAAACAAATGACGAAGTCATTCGTGCTTGTACTTATGGTGTTCAGGGCCATACAGCACTGAGCCCTACGTCATATTTAGTAAGTAGTGTATTAAATATTAAATATTAAATATAATGTCTACGCTTGCAATGCAAGCTGTTAGTCGTATAATGCTTAGGATTGTAGAACAATCCCTGTCCTACATTCTATAAATAGTCTCAGTAATTGGTATTTAAATGTATGCGTGTAACGTTTGCTTCTTTATTTTGTACGTTTGGGGGGACCCTACCCCAGGACCGCCTCACTAGACAACAGAGACTTCAAGGGCCACTTGTCAGGTCGAGTGGCCACGCCGTGGCTCAGTGGTTAGACCGCTTGGTTCTCACCAAGGCGGCCCGGGTTCGATCCCAGGCGACCGCAAAGTGAGATTTGTGGTGGACAACACCGCGTTGCGGCGGGTTTTCTCTGGGACCTCCGGTTTCCCCCGCCATCTCATTCCACCGGTGCTCCATCTTCATCTCATGTATCATCAGTGTCACCGCCTGCGGTACCGTATGTAGTAAAAGTGGGCGTTAAACACTACACATTTCATTTTTGTCAGGTCTATAGAGACCCCTAACCATGGCTGGTACTAACGTGTTTAGGAAGTCTTGGATGTCAATCTCTGGTTCCCCCAGGCCAAGTGTTCTGTCAAAAATTGACAGTGGTGTTCTGTGTGGGTCGAGTTGTGTGTTGTATGTGCCAAGATCTCGTATGAGTGGGTCTGGGTTTTGACCCTTCTTGTCATAAATGTTGAAGCTTAGTAATTTAATAAATTGTTCGATTGTGTGTATTTTTAATTCTTCATGCAGCTGAAACACCGGAGCAACCAGGGGCAGCTTCGCAATTATTCTTGGAATTCTGTTTTATGTGTCTTTTGGCAGCGTATCCCCAGACGGGGGCTGCGTATGTAATAGTCGGTCTAGTTAATGTTTAATAGAATGTAAGACCCATGTTAAGTTTCAATTGACTATTCAAGTTAATCATGGGGTAGAGTCTATTCAATTGTCCGTTTGCTTTTGCTCTGACATTATTAATATGCTTTTCCGTGTCAGACTTTGGTCCATTGTAACACCTAAGTATGTGAGTTGGTCTGTCCATTGGATCCTTTCGCCACAGTATCACAGAGGTGGCTGCGCATGTCTAGGGTATCTATGTTGTATTCTCTTCGTGAATATTATGGATTGACATTTATTGGAGTTTGTTTTAATACGCCATTATTTGAACCAGGGTACTAGGTCATTAAGGGCGTCTTGCAAAATGAAATGTATAATTCGAGGTTGTGTGGACTGAGTCACTAGCGCTGTGTCATCCGCTTAAATGTATTTTTCAGTGCGTGTGAGTTATGGCACGTCACTAATGTAGAGATTGAATAATGTCGGTCCGAGTAAACTCCCTTGAGGGACTCCAGCCCTAACGGGCCCACCATGGCATTGAATTTTTCAGGTTATCTATATCATTTATGTGTTTATCAGTTGGCTATGATACAAATTACTATATTTGTTTATCACTGGAAGGTTTTTATTTCCTTTTTACTTGTAAGACTATATTCTTCACCTACGATTTGCAGACCTAAACATTTCTAATTATTTTACGTTCTATTTTTCTATATCTGCTTTTCTATTCAAAATTAATGTTTCTGCTGCATAAATGCACTCTGGTTTAATTACAGTGTTATAGTGTTTTGTATATTTAGACATACATCTTTTATTATATATGTTTTGAGTAAAGCGATATACTCTTGCTATTTTTGACACCTCATTTTGTTTCCGTTTCATTTTCCTTAATTAGCTCCCCAAGATACTTAAGTTAGAAAACTCGTTTCATTTTTGGTTTCCGTTTATTTTGGTCCTTGTCTTTTTTTAATTTAAGTCCTTTAACCTTTTAAGTCATATCGGACGATGAATGGAATGATGTTCAAATGAGTACAGGGGCCATAGAGCTTAGAGTTACCCGACATTCGTCTTTAAGGGTATGTATGACTGAAATTTCATGAAAATCGTGAAAATAACGACTTTTTTATTTAATTTTTCTATAAAATAATTTAGACATTCCCGAATGTGAAAAATGCATAATTTGCCTCCGAACGCCATTTTTAAATGCTTATTTAAATGTCGTTGGCCTTTAAACTGTCAGAGTCACGCCCTCTTTTGCCTACATCCACATTCTTTGTCTGTATTCCGTTCTTAAATTTTCAATTCAAGAAAAGAAAAATAAGGCTTTAGAAGACAAAATAGTTCCTAAAATGTTGCTAATATATCAGAGGCTGGCTTCTACAACATTACTAGAGAGGTGCAAAACAGGAAAAACACAGAATGCCAATGAATCTTTGCATCATGTCATATGGAATAAGTGCCCAAAGGAAGTTTTCATATCAAAACAAAAATTGGATCTTGCTGTTATTAAAAGCATCAGTGAGTTTAACATGGGTAGTCTTAAGTCATTGGAGCTGCAGCGAAATATCAGAGGTGAAAGTGTAGTAGACTCAGCAAGGAAAACTTCAGTGCAGCGAGATCAGACTCGTATCCTGCAAAGCAAGAAGCGAAGTTGTGCAGAAGAAAAGCAACATCTAAAGAAGAAAAAGGAGGAAAAAGCAGCAACAGAGGAGAGGAAAAAGAAATCTGAGGGTCCAACCTATCAGTCTGGTGGATTTTAATGTGAGTTATGCAATCAAATCTTTAATCGCTGTTTTCTCAATGTTCATATTTTCAACATTTTTCTTCCTGTAAAATGCTCCTTGCGATGCAGTTTTTGTACTACATTCATGAAATTTCCTACACAGGTTCAGAATATCATGAGGAATGGAAATTGCCCTAGGTTTTATTGTGAAATGTATATAAGCATATATTTTTAATTTTCAAACACAAAACGTACAGTTTTTTAGACAAAAAAAGAATATTTGTAAATTAAAAAAATTTTGTGACCTACACTAAAGGAGACACAGAAAAACCCAGAGCAATTTCAAAAAGTATGTGTATTATGAACATAGGGTTAAAATATTAGACCAAATTTCAAAATATTTTGTCGCAAGGGACTTTTTTAGTGACGTAACAAAAAACATACAAAATTTATCATAATTTCTAAACTGCTGGAGAAAAATGGTTTAAATTTAGGTTGTAACATGTTTACATTATACTACACCTATGGTGTAAATTTGAAAAACCTAGCATTATTAGTTCAGAATTTGAAAATTTCAGTCATACATACCCTTAAAGGATAAGAGAAATCCTGGGAAAAGTCTTACCCAGGTAGCTCACCCTGACCGAGATTCGAACTCGGGACCTCTTGACCGCGAGGCAGAAATGCTACCATCTACGCTAACGAGGTGTTTGTTTGTTTATTGCACGAAATATATTGTAACTTTGTGGGTTCGTGAAATTAAAAGTCCAATTGCTCAAACTCAAAATGTTCTTTATTTCCACGGAATTACAGTTGGAACACTTGCCGATTACACAGAATTACGTAATGCACACAATTACAATTCGTCAGTTTGTCTGTCACAGATCCACTCTACACTCCAATTACGTACAACTCCTCTGATGTACGTTCACAGTCTTCGGTCCGTTAACTCACTCGGCGCTCCTCACGCTACTCGCCAAGAACTCCACCCACTCCAAGCCAAGAGCCAAGAGCAGGTGCAGGTCGCCCGAGTTCTCCCGGGCGGGGGGGCTACACGCCACGGTACCTATCCGCTGTGCGGATTTACACGTGCGGTAAGTTAGATGTAAGTTTTTGCGTAAGCTTGCGTGTCGTTATGTTAGACGGCGCAGTTGGCCTCTACTGATGCATCTGGTGCCGGGATATTCCCCCTGGGGGGGAACAGTGCCCGTTCCACCCTGCTTTTGCCGTCGCTAGCGAGCCGACAAGCCGTGGTGGAACCAGTAGCGAGAGAAAAGATGGAAATTAGGTTGTTGGGTTTAGTAATTCCAGGTCGTGCGCGAGTCCCAGGGCAGACTGCAGGTGTTAACCTGCCAGCCGCGGCGAGGGCGCGAGGTGACCTGGCGGTGACTGGTAGGGGAGGGAGGAGAGGCAGACTCTACCACCCAAGGGGGTCCTTGGGTAGGCGATTGTTCCTCCGTCTCCTGGGGAGACGGTGGTCATATTGACCAAGTGTATTCACCAGCTGGTTAGGGTGGGAGTGACCTTGGCATACAACGTGCGTGTTCGTTCACGCACGACGTCTACGACGTATGGTATGCCAGACTGGGTGTGCAGGAAGTGAGATGGGAACCTGCGGTCGGTACCGTAGATCATCTTTAAGGGCCTGTTCTGCACGACTTGCAGCCTGCGGAGGGTGGTATGAGCCACCGAACCCCAAACCTCGCATCCATAGAGAATCAGAGGCGGGACGATCGTACGGTATGTCCGCAGTTTGAGGCGGATGGGCATGGTGGATCAGAAGATCAGATAGAGTTGCCTGAGTGCAGCGTGGCCGAGGCCTGCCTTTGCCCTGACATGCGGAGTGAAAGTGAGGCCGCGGTTCAGTTGGATTCCCAGGTATTTGGCGGTTCGAACCCAGGGGATTATTCTCCATCGTAACCGCAGATCACCTTATGGGCTCCAGCTACGGGTCTTAGCCAGCATAAGAGCCGAGCTCTTCTGCGGGCTAATGGCCATCCTCCACTTTTCACTCCACCTGCCAATGGCGTGGAGCTGACGCTGTAGAGGGGGGAGACAGTAGCGGACGTTCTTGTTCTGCGCCAGTATGAGGACGTCGTCGGCATACTGACACAAAACAGTGCGCGGTTCCGTGGGTAGGTCAGACATGTAGGCGGCGAAGAGTAGCGGGGACAGGACACTGCCTTCCGGACTCCAGCCGCTATGGGTCTGACAAAGGATAGCTTCCCCTCGACCCGCACTCTGAAGGTGCGTTCCCCGAGGAAGCTGCTGAGTATTGACAGGTAGGGAGGGGGGAGTTGTGCCGCTCCACCTACTCACCAACTGCAGCCCCTTTTTATAGGAATATCGCTGTTTCTGGAAGTCTCGCGTTTCAGTGAATCACCCCGAAGGTTCAAGACGGCAGCGGGAGGGGAAAGAGACGGCCAGTGATGTTTATCCAGTCATCCCTTCATTAGCGCTATAAGACAAATGGGTAGGCGTGGCTAAATGACCTCCCGGCCCTCACCCAGCCGCCAGTTGGTCGCACCATGCAATGCCATGTGGTGTTGCCTGGCTGTATACAGCCAGAGGGTTTTTACTGCGTGCCCACCCGTTAAGGGTTTTACCGCAGGTAAGGTAGATTTCGGGATATTGTAGGGTGAAATGTAGGTTTTTAGATATGAGGTTACTAGTATGTACCTGGGGGTTGAAGGACAGGATGCAACACCTTGCACCCTGGTGTTTTATTTGTGTAAATTTTGGGGGGAAATAATTTTGATCCCAAGCAGCTTGGAAGTATTATGTGGAGCTCAGCTTTAGCTGCTGTTCGGATTTGCTCCTAGGTTATCTCGGATGCCCGCAAGCCATGCGTGGTAACCGGTGCTGACTAGAGCGACGTCTAGTGGGGTCATAATCTCCCAGGGATCTGACAAGGGCGCTTCTGTGGTTGGGTAAACTTGCGTATAATTTTGATGCCCGGCGCCTGATTTCATCCTCCACGTATGGAATACTCGAGGCCTCGTGAAGCAACCTGGTAGGAAAATAACATCACACAGAATATATAGACCTGAGTCCTCTATTCTGTGCGCGTTGGAGCCATGCTAGCACGCTGTCTGCGGCCATGCCCCAGATCTCGCAGGCATAAAGCATAACCGGGATTTCCAGCTCTCGGAAGAGGTATAACTTCATGCCAACTGGCATCGAGGTTGACCCCAGCATTGGATACAGGGAAGCAATTGCTCCCTGTACCTTCGCCGCTCGGTCTCTGATGTGTTGGCGAAAAGTTAGGCACCTGTCCAAGGTAACACCTAAGTACTGGACAGAGTTAGTCCACTCTATCCTTCGACCTCGGTAGCTGAAATTAGGGCAGTCTGCGGGGGTGTGGCGCTTTGTGAAAAGTATGGCGTGGCTTTTGTTCGGATTAACGGACATCCGCCAACGCCACACCACTGCTGTGTGAGACGGAGATGTCTTTGTATGCGGTTGAAGGCTCTGAGGATGTGTTTGTCTTTGCAGAACAGAAGCACGTCGTCAGCGTATTGTGCCATTTCGACTCGTGGCTCTGTTGGGAAGTCTGCCATAAAGACGTTGAATAGGGTGGGAGATAGTACAGAGCCTTCGGGGACTCCGCCTCTCACTGGTCTGTGTGTAGATGTTTTCCCCGCGACTGTGACTTGGAATGTGCGGTGTCGCAAGAAGCTGTGGATTATGTTGACTATTTGTGTTGGTAGCCCAAGGTGGATCAATTTGTAAAGGAGTCCGGCGTGCCATGTCGTGGAGAAGGTCTTCTCGACATCCAAAGAAACCGCAGCAGTGAAGGCGCCTTCCTGGAACCCCAGGGCAGCAGTCTCCACCACTCGCAGCAACTGTTGGATTGTCGAGTGCCCAGGACGAAAACCAAACTGATGTGCAGGAATGGCTTGAATGTCTTCCAATATTGGGGACAAGCGGGTGAGAATCAACCTCTCGAGAACTTTCGAGAGGGTGTCCACCCACTCGCCAACTGCAGCCCCTTTTTATAGGAATATCGCTGTTTCTGGAAGTCTGGCGTTTCAGTGAATCACCCCGAAGGTTCCAGACAGTAGGGGGAGGGGAAGTAGACGGCCAGTGATGTTTTTCCAACCATCCCTTCGTTAGCGCTATAAGACAAATGGGTTGCGTTAATGTAATGCCTCCCGGCCCTCACCCAGCCGCCAGTACGTCGCGCCTTCCAATAATTGGGTGACAATATTCAGGTTTTTCAAAACACATCTGAACATTAACTTTCTCTGTAGTTTCTTTTAATAATTCAATCTGTTTTTCAGCTGTTATTATGTCACATATATATCATCATCATTGTTATTATTATTGATATTTGACCAACAAAACTGACAAATCTCAAAATTTGTCGTGGTCTTTGGCATTACACCAATTTAAAGCACTTGTAAAGTTTTTAAATTTTCAAGGCTGTACACAGAAGTTGGAGGAATTCGAGTTTGTTAATAGTGTGCAGCAAGTTTTGAAATGATTGTAGTTTTGGTTTCTGTGTTGCTAGAAATTGTAGTGATTAACTTTTGTTTGTAAATTAGGTAGAGACTATAGGTGACGCCTACATGGTTGTGGGAGGCCTACCGGTTCGTATCCCAGATCATGCCGATCAAATAGCTACAATGGCTCTCCATCTACTTCATCAGAGTGGTCGATTCAAGATTCGGCATCTACCCTACACTCCTCTTCGTCTCAGGATTGGACTACACACAGGTGAGTCTACGTAAATCGTGTACATTATTGTAAACTCTGTTATTGTAACTCTTTTACCAGTTTTACATTCAATGGAGAAGTGTATCGAAAGCAGGACACTATGTAGAAAATAAATCTGTATATAAGCATTTTTGTTTGTCGATAAAATAAATTTAAAAATATTATTCCCCTTTATATTTGATCCGCCTTTGCATGTTATTGAAAGACTTAATGAAAGCGCTGAACAAATAAGTGATCAAACACAATGAACATAGAATATAAAGTGGTTAATCACGGCACGTTTGTTATGAAGTATTATCAGGACGGTTCAATAAAGAATGATCATAATTTTCACGGCCATAATTTTTCGCATTAAAATTCAATCTTATTATATTCTGTTAGCTTAATGTGAAACAAACACGCCGTATTAGTTTCATTATTGGTATTCCTGGTTCCCGCCTGTGAGAACCAGGAAAGTTCAGACATGTTCAGTATCGCCTACCACTGCAATGTAGGTAACACGCGGCTTTCAAATTCTGCTTTAGTCTCAACAAATCTTCAGTTGAGGTCTATACACTGCTACAGGAGGCCTATGGAGAGTCTGTTCTTCCCTACAGCAGAGCTCGAAGGTAGTTTAAAATGTTTAAAGAGGGGAGACAATGAATTTCAAAGGAAGTTGGACCCGGTGCTCCAGTTACTGCTCTTACGGAAGAAAACAACACTGCTGCTGCCATTGTGAGAGAGGATCGACGAATTACCTTAAGATCATTTTCTGAAATACTGAACATTTCATTGGGTGCCACCCACACAGTGGTGACCGAAACAATACACAGGAGACGTGTTTGTGCGCAATGGGTTCCAAGACTGTTGATTCCCGAACAAAAGGACTTTCGCATATAGTTAAAGTTGATGTTAGAGGAAGATCCGGAGTTTCTTTCAAACGTAATCGCTGCTGATGAAACTTGGCTACTTCATTTTGATCCTGAGAGCAAACAGCAAAACTCAGTGTGCAAAACTCCTTCATCACCAACCTCCAAAAATGGTTGCTTCTTCTGGGAAAGTTATGGTCATCTCATTCTTTGATATTCATGGAGTGGATTATCAGCATGTTGTAGCTGCACACACATCAGTAACTGGACAATACTACAGGGATGTCCTGAAAACATAGTAAGTCCATATCAGGCGCAAAATAGCACATTTCCGTGAAGCAGGCTGGATGCTGCACCACGAAAATGCGCGGCCGCATATTGCCAATGTTGTTACTGAATATCTTGCGAAAATCAACGCGAAGTGCATCCCTCACCCTCCCTATAGTCCGGATTTATCCCCATGTTACTTTTTTCTATTCCCTAACTTGATGTTAAAGTTGATATTAGAGGAAGATCCGGAGTTTCTTTCAAACGTGATCACTGCTGATGAAACTTGGCTACATCATTTAGATCCTGAGAGCAAACAGCAAAGCTCAGTGTAGAAATCTCCTTCAACACCAACCCTCCAAAAAAGCAAAAGTTGTTTCTGCTGGGAAAGCTATGGTAATCTCATTCTTTGATATTCATGGAATGGTTTATCAGCATGTTGTACCTGCACACGCATCAGTAACTGGACAATATTACAGGGCTGTCCTGAAAACATTGCAAGTCCATATTAGGCGCCAAAGACCACATTTCCGTGAAGCAGACTGGATGCTGCACCACGATAATGCGCGGCCGCATATTACCAATGTTGTTGCTGAATATCTTGTAAAAGTCAACGTGAAGTGCATCCCTCACCCTCCCTATAGTCCGGATTTAGTCCCATGTGACTTTTTCTATTCCCTGAGTTGAAGAAACTCCTTCGTGGGAGACATTATCCATCATCAGAAGCATTGGTGAAGGCTGCGGAGGCGATTTTGAAGGATCTCTCAAAAATAGTTTCCAGCATGTCTTTGAAGACTGGCAGAAACGCTGGGGCAAGTGCTTCGCATCCAGGGGAGACTATTTTGAGAAGAGCCATCAAAATTATGAGAATGAGTAAAGGTACGCTATCAAAAAAATTTGTGATCATTCTTTATTGGACAGCCCTCGTGTTTATTATTATTTCGATCTATATTTTCAACAAAATTGATATATTCAGACTCTAATGTGACATGAAGTTGTGTTCGTTATGTAGAAATATACGAAAGCAATTACACATTGAGGCAGTCACCAGACTTGGCAATCGAAGCATTTTATGAACCACCTGTCCGTCACATAAACTTGTGTTACATCGACTGGCAGATTCACCTTTGACAGCCGTTTAATATCACTGTACATTTGTCTGCCTAGTTAATTTCGAACTAGTCACTCAGAACTGAAGCTTTTATTCACCACAGATTTAAATTAAACCACTCACATACACAGTGTAGGACGGTATTTGAGCGAAAGTTACTGAAGCAAGAAATCTGTGCCCCATGCTGTTACAAATGTCAATGCACGGAAACAAATATGACGTTGGGATTAATGATACACGCCCGTTAACTTTTGACTTTTGTTTCCTGTATCAGTGAGTTTGACATGGCATCAATACGTTCCTGACCTTTATTATATTTTGTTACATTTACTCAAAAATGTTTGTTTGCTTTGCGTTCTTTGTCACAAGCCTGTGGGTAAGGAATGTGTTGATTTATGCCTGTGTAAATCGTGGAACATGTGCTCCACATTCGCGTTGTTGAAGAATTGAAGATATATTGACACACACGTCTGATCATACCAAATTATTGTCCCGTAAACTTAATAATTTTATAAATAAAGATAGTGAGATATAGAAATAAATATAGTTTAGATATTATCATCCCAGAATTTCACCTACAAAAATACATTAATTTATCATTTAGTCATATTTATATCCCACCAAATACTAAATATAAAATTTATCATAATTTTCATTGTTACTTAGGTCCTTGCTGTGCTGGAGTTGTAGGCCTAACCATGCCTCGCTACTGTCTTTTTGGAGATACGGTAAACACAGCTTCGAGAATGGAATCTACTGGTAAGTTCACAATATTTTACTTTACATCTGAGCTGGGGCGGCTGGTGGCTCTGAAAATCGGTGGTTCACAAATTTATCCATGCAATTTAATTTTTTTAAAGTAACAAACGGTTGTTTAAGCCTACCACTATAGACTCATGTATACACAAATTAACGGTAATTCACAGCGTATAACACTACATGCGTATTTCAGAAACACTCTAGAGCATAACACTCTTCTATTTATGCAGCTAAAAATGGACTTGATAACTCTTCATGACAGACTTCAAGTGTACATTGTAAGATTTCGTTCTGGATTGTCTTGGAGGTCTCCTTAAACACTGTAGCATTCTCCAGATAGGTTTTTCAGAACACAGTCTAGCTCTGCACTGAAGTTTATCAGTCCTCGAATAATACTAGGATTGCTTGACGTAGCTGAATCATTGTGTCTTCGTAGAGCTAACTCAAAGGCTCCACAAAACCTAATGCAGTTAACAATAATGTTTAAAACATACCTATTTGAGCCACTTTCTGGCTGTGTTCTTCAATTGTTCTCCGATATGTACTGTCCATCTGCTTTGCAAAGTGAGATTTGTGATGGACAACACGGCGCTGGGGTGGGTTTTCTCCGGGATCTCCGGTTTCCCCCACCATCTCATTCCTCCGGTGCTCCATCTTCATCTCATGTATCATCAGTGCCATCGCCTGCGGTGCCGTATGTAGTAAAAGCGGGCGTTAAACACTACACATTTCATCTGCTTTGCTATATTTACATTGCCAAGCATAGCAAAACTGTTTTTCATGTGCAGTTTTTAAGTTACGTGTTTTTAGCGCGATCATGAAGATGCTGCAAATCATTCACGCCATGTTTTGTTCACGGGTCTTCACCGCCAAAGAGAACGCAGGGAAAGCAAAACAGGCTATTTCTAATATTACATCCACGCATCAAATTATATTTCTCATATACATTGTTGTTAAAGTTCCTGTTCAAATATCTTGTTTTTGTTTTGACTACCTATGTGATTTTTATATTTGGCGTGGGACTTCCAAGTCACTTATTTTCAGTTTTTTCTTCTAGGCTCATTTTTAAAAAGGATGTGCTAATAGACCCTTTATGGAATTCATTGTTTCTCCTTATATAACACAATATACTTGTATTTAAATAAGTCACTATTATTCACTACTCAAAGCACGACACAGCTAACAAAACACGGCACAAAACATGTGCCTATGCTCTCGTAGGTGATAGTAATCTGTGGTAACATTTTACCGATGCGAACATTTAATATGAGAATAATAGGTGGCGCTGAAAACAGAAGGAGAAGGCTTGGCATTCACTATACTTTGGCTGCTAGGTTAACCAACCTTATGCAACCATAAGCCCCGCCCTTCCCCCCTACTTGCCACGGCACGCCCTAGGTTCATCCTGCCCTATACCTCCCCATTGTATACCAGTGGTTTGCAGCAGAGAGTGAACTGCTTGGCACCTGCAAACAATAGAGGGCCACTGCACTAGACAAGGTCGAACTGAACGCCAAATGGAACATGCCCTTGCATTAAAGGAAGACCCAGCATTTTGGTTGTAGCGCAAACATGCTACCCCATTGAGAAGCCGCCCCTGCATCTGAGTAAAGAAAGTTTGGTATTTTTCTTCGAGTGTGCTACCCCTTACTGATGCTATAACATTAAAAAAAAATATTATGTACAGTATGCGCAATTTATCTTGAGCGTTCGTCTCCCAAGTCCTCACTCGGTAGGTTTCGGCTAACTCCGTATACACAGATGATAACGTAGAAACATGAAATGCGCTATACTAGTTCACTCTGACATCTAGTGACTAATATGCTAAGCTTTTACGCGCGCTCTTTTTGTTTTCTGTGTGCATTCGTTTTGTGCAAGTTTGAGGTTAATTACTACAGCTTAACTAGTTTGTGATTATGGCTGAGGGCAAACCAAACTCGTCATTACATATACCTTCCGAGCAACGAACTCCGACTCGGAAACATGCACGTACAGTCGTGCATAGTGATGGCTGCAAAATAATAGCGAATGTTGCAGAAAGTTGCGATATAGAAAAGGATAACAACCAGTGAATGTTCCCACTCAGGAAATCTGCTTACACAGGAAAAAGCGTCAGCACTGTCAGGCGTATTAAATCGTTTTGTACATCTCATCCCAATGAATCTCCAAAAACATCAGGAAAAAGCAGGTAAGGCTGTGATTTGTGTACGGTAATAACTGATGTATGTATGTATTTATTGACTGCAATTGGGTACTACCCGGTGGCAGAGTTAAGAATACAGATCAAATTACAAATACTAGATTTACAACAATATCACAATAAACAATACAAACATGATATTATTTTAACTTTAGTCACTTAAAACATATCTAATTACTTCTCTATTTACCATTATATACCATTACAATTTAAAAGTTAAACTATAAACCATCTAGATTTTTTCTAAATTTCTTCAGCGACAGGGGACAGCCCTGAAAGACTGCTACAGGCAATTCATTCCATTCTTCAATGGTTCTATTAACAAAAGAAAATTTTCCTACGTCGGTTCTGTATCTTCTACCCTTAATTTTATGCCTATGATCGTTTCGTCCATAATAATCCGGATTATCTAACTTTACACTAACGTCCACCCATGCCTTTACACCAGCATTAGCTTTGAATAATGCTACCAACCTATGTTTTTTACGCCTAATTCTTAATTCCTCCCATTTAGTCTCATCTCCTTTTATAGGCCCAAAATACTTGCCTCTTTTTATGAATTTTATTGCCCTCTTCTGTATTTTTTCTAATGGATCGATTTGGTTAGCTCTATACGGGTCCCAGCATGCTACTCCATATTCCATAACCGGCCGCACTAAGGCCTTGTAGGCAATTTCCCTGGACCTAGCGCTCCCCTTTTTCAATATTCTCATTACGAAATATAATGCCTTCCACGCATTCCTAGATGTGGAATTTACTTGTTCGTCCCATCCAGCATTACTTGCCAGGTACACTCCCAAGTATTTGCAGCTGTCCACCTGTGGAATTTGCACCCCTCCCAAGGGATAGTTAACAATAATTTTGCCCTTAGTTCTACTAAAAACAATGGACTTACTTTTCTTGGCATTAATTGACATTTTGTTAGCCGCAGCCCAATTACAGATTTCATTTAAATCATCCTGAAGAGCGGTTTCATGCACTGTATTCCGAATTTTATTATAAATGATACAATCGTCTGCAAACAACCTTATCTGGCAGTTAATATTAACAGCAATAGTGATGTTTTCTTTCTTTCTTCTTTTCCCTTCAATTATTTCCTTTTTTGCTTCCTCCTTTTCCTTATATCTTGCTCTTTTATCTTACTTTTCTCTTGCTCTGAGCCCTTTGTATATTTCTACATAGCTTTCTATTTCCCTCCATTACCAAAGCTACACCGGTATTTAATTGAGGCCAACAAACCTAGGAGCAAGACTTACCTATGTTGTGGATGTTATGGTTCTCGAAAGAGGACACCATTATTCGTTTACCTCCTTATAACTGTCATCTCAAAGCAATTGAACTGGCGTGGGCAAAGATAAAGAACGTTTTCAGAGAACACAACGTTACTGGTGATATGTCAGCCACAAATCTCCAGAAACTTGCTATAGAAGCATTCTCTTCTGTAACTGAGACGGATGGGGAAGGATACTGCAAGAACTGGAAATGAAATATTGGAGAAATAATGGTGTAATTGAAAATGCGATTCATGAAATTATCAACATATCAGAGGATACTAGTGATGAAACGGTTGCAGTGGACTCAGAACTCGAAGAATCACAAAGTGAATGAATGAGTATTTATAGCAGTCATATTTGTTTACTGTTTTTATGTGTTTCATAAAGTGTGAGTGAGTGTGTGGTGTTTTAGGGCCCGTCGACAACAAGGTCATTTGGGCCCTAAGTCAACTTTAAAACCTAAAAGCTACACAAATTTAGTTAAAAAGTTAAAATAAAATAAAATAAAAACACTCAACGTTTAAAAGTACATAAAAACTCATCCCAGTCCTAATAATTAAAAGCTCTAACATTAATAAATATAAAATCCAAGTCAGACTTGTTTATTAAAACTAATTTTCGCCACAAACCGCAGTGCCTTATCCACGGACACTTGGCCGTCCCGTAAAATACTGAGCAAGTTAGCTCCCAAGCCCAAAGACTGGCGAACGCGGGCGTACTGCGGGCACTCGGGTAATATATGCCACACAGTGAGGCGTACGGCACACGGAGCACACACAGGGGCCGGTTCACCTCTTAACAAATGGCCATGAGTGGCTCGTGTGTGCCCAATTCTCAGCCGGGTGAGTATCACCTCGGCTCGCCGGTTATCCCTGCAGGAAGTTGGCCAGGGTTGTACACTCTCCTTTATTGCCCGGAGTTGTGTGCCTTCCAAAGCTGTCCAGGAGTGCTGCCAAGCAGATAGGAGTTGGCGACGGAAAAAACGTTGCACATCCTGGTATGGCACCGTAGTTGTTAAACTCCGGGGCAAACGGCAAGCGGACTTAGCAGCCGCGTCCGCCTCCTCGTTCCCGGAAATCCCAACATGGCCTGGGGTCCAAGTAAAAACAAAATTGTATCCGCGACTGAGCATTTGCGAGATCTGGGTCTGTATTTTTAAAACAAGGGTGTGAGCGGCAGTGTACTGTTGCAAGGCCTGAAGAGCACTTAGAGAGTCAGTGCAGACGATAAAAGAGCCAGGAGCTAACTTGCAAATAAAAAGGAGCAAATAGAAGATGGCATACAGCTCTGCGGAAAAAACTGAAGTGGAGTCCAGAAGGCGAAATTTATGAGCCTCGCCGTTAATGAAGAACGCGCAACCCGTAGTGCTACCTAACTGAGAACCGTCTGTAAAGACCGGAACATAGTTAGGGTAACGGCTCAGTAGTTCGGCAAAAAGTTGTTGGAACACCGAATGTGGAGTAGCGAGTCTAGAGTTGCTTGAAAGAGAGAGATCGAACCGCGCACGATTGAGCTGCCATGCAGGATAAGGGCAGATGGACGACCTCTCCACGCGAGGCATTCGGAGGCCATGCGAATGTAGGAGATCCCGAAATCTTATTCCCATGGGGCGTGTCCGAGAACCAGGGCGCTTATAACGGTGGACTAAATCTGGACACAGAACTGGTTTAAAACAAGGATGATTGGGATAACTTGCCAACTTCGAGACGTACGAGCAGAGTAACAGCGAGCGACGAATATGGAGTGGAGGTTTTGCCTGAGTCTGCATACAGACTCATAAATAGTAAGTTTATAACTATACAGCTTATCGGATCGAGTTCAATTTAATGTTTGTCCACAGATCTCACACTTGCGGCGCACATCTTTGCTTATCTTACAAGTTATTTTGCTGAACTGTGTTTTTCAAGGTTGACCACACTGCAGAAACAAAAGAGCGTTAGCTCTCGCAAGTTCTCCTCTACCCGCACTACACGGTAAATCCAGCACTCATCTTATCTTGCGCGTACTGTACACAGCCTGTTAGGGGTACAGATTTGCTAAGTATCCATTTCAATCTGTATATGATTTATTCCACAATAACCTCACTTCATTTACTATCTGCAGAGTTATAACTGTCCCGACAAATGAACAACGCCCTTTCTTCATCAATCACTCACACAAAAATCTATGTTTGAATATAACTGTATCTAGGGTGATTCCAACAACATTGCAAAAATTTTAGATATTTTTTTTAAAAAGCCTTACGTATTCTTTCCAAAAATTTAGAACCATAAAATTCCCTTAAACTACAATTTATATATTACTAAATGAATAAAATTGAAAAATGAGTATGAAAGCAAAAGTCATAAAACTATTGAGTAATACACATTGATACCCATGATTTGACATCCAAGCAAACAGACGACTGCCTATGTGTATGTTATAGCATAATTGTTTATCAACTTATTGCCACATGACTCTTCTATTCTTGAGACGGAAAACACAGAGATTTTCCTGGATATTACTCTAAAACTGCACCCATTAATCTAGCTCTTTTTAAAAGTCTTTTGTTTTAGGAATTCTAACAAACCTCCAACGTTAAGTTATATCGGACGATGAATGAAATGATGTACAAATGAGTAAAGAGTACATAGAGCTTACAGTTACTAGACATTCATATTTCAGGATAAGGGAAAACCTCCAACGTTAAGTCATATCGGACGATGAATGAAATTATGTTCAAATGAGTACAGGGTACATAGAGCTTAGAGTTACTAGACATTCATATTTCAGGATAAGGGAAAACCTCCAACGTTAAGTCATATCGGACGATGGATGAAATTATGTTCAAATGAGTACAGGGTACATAGAGCTTAGAGTTACTAGACATTTATATTTCAGGATAAGGGAAAACCTCCAACGTTAAGTCATATCGGACGATGAATGAAATTATGTTCAAATGAGTACAGGGTACACAGAGCTTAGAGTTACTAGACATTCATCTTTCAGGATAAGGGAAAACCTCCAACGTTAAGTCATATCGGACGATGAATGAAATTATGTTCAAATGAGTACAGGGTACATAGAGCTTAGAGTTACCAGACATTCATCTTTCAGGATAAGAGAAAACCTCCAACGTTAAGTCATATCGGACGATGAATGAAATTATGTTCAAATGAGTACAGGGTACATAGAGCTTAGAGTTACTAGACATTCATATTTCAGGATAAGGGAAAACCTCCAACGTTAAGTCATATCGGACGATGAATGAAATGATGTTCAAATGAGTACAGGGTACATAGAGCTTAGAGTTACCAGACAATCATCTTTCAGGATAAGAGAAAACCTCCAACGTTAAGTCATATCGGACGATGAATGAAATTATGTTCAAATGAGTACAGGGTACATAGAGCTTAGAGTTACCAGACATCCATCTTTCAGGATAAGAGAAAACCTCCAACGTTAGTCATATCGGACGATGAATGAAATGATGTTCAAATGAGTACAGGGTACATAGAGCTTAGAGTTACCAGACATTTATCTTTCAGGATAAGAGAAAACCTCCAACGTTAGTCATATCGGACGATGAATGAAATGATGTTCAAATGAGTGCAGGGTACAGAGAGATTAGAGTTATCAGACATTTATCTTTCAGGATAAGACAAAACCTCCAACGTTAGTCATATGGGACGATGAATGAAATGATGTTCAAATGAGTACAGGGTACATAGGGCTTAGAGTTACCAGACATTCATCTTTCAGGATAAGACAAAACCTCCAACGTTAAGTCATATCGGACGATGAATGAAATGATGTTCAAATGAGTACAGGGTACATAGAGCTTAGAGTTACCAGACATTCATCTTTCAGGATAAGAGAAAACCTCCAACGTTAGTCATATTGGACGATGAATGAATTGCTGTTCAAATGAGTACAGGCTACATACAGCTTAGAGTTACCAGACATTCATCTTTCAGGATAAGAGAAAACCTCCAACGTTAAGTCATATCGGACGATGAATGAAATGATGTTCAAATGAGTACAGGGTACAGAGAGATTAGAGTTATCAGACATTCATCTTTCAGGATAAGACAAAACCTCCAACGTTAAGTCATATCGGACGATGAATGAAATGATGTTCAAATGAGTACAGGGTACATAGAGCTTAGAGTTACAAGACATTCATCTTTCAGGATAAGACAAAACCTCCAACGTTAAGTCATATCGGACGATGAATGAAATGATGTTCAAATGAGTACAGGGTACATAGAGCTTAGAGTTACCAGACATTCATCTTTCAGGATAAGACAAAACCTCCAACGTTAAGTCATATCGGACGATGAATGAAATGATGTTCAAATGAGTACAGGGTACATAGAGCTTAGAGTTACTAGACATTCATATTTCAGGATAAGGGAAAACCTCCAACGTTAAGTCATATCGGACGATGAATGAAATGATGTTCAAATGAGTACAGGGTACATAGAGCTTAGAGTTACCAGACATTCATCTTTCAGGGTAAGACAAAACCTCCAACGTTAGTCATATTGGACGAGGAATGAAATGATGTTCAAATGAGTACAGGATACATACAAATTAGAGTTACCAGACTTTCATCTTTCAGGATAAGAGAAAACCTCTAACGTTGTCATATCAATAAATGAAATGATGCTCAACTGAGTACAGGTTACATAGAGCTTAGAGTTACCAGACATTCGTCTTTCAGAATAAGGGAAAACCTCCAACGTTAAGTCATATCGGACGATGAATGAAATGATGTTCAAATAAGTACAGGGTACATAGAGCTTAGAGTTTCAGACATTCATCGTTCAAGTTAACTTTCTGATTTACACTATTTTGTTTCGTATAATGCAGTATAAACTATACACTCTCATAATTGACATTTATATTCTGGAAAGCGAACAAAAGGTACAATAAATCAAAGCATTCTTAATCCTGCGGATTTTGCTTCACATTTCTTGGTAGAATCCACGTCCGCTATAAGTAGAAAGTAAATTTTTAGTTATCAATACACAATCATATTGCTATAAAAGAAAACATGTTAAAAATAGCGGATTTTAAGCTGAACTCAGTAAGTACCTCGGTTGCAATTTTATTACATCTCTTCTCTGATTGGTAGTAAACAATAACCGCTTCAGGATTTAAAATTTAGGCTATGTGAAACTTAGGAAAATAAAATCAGACGTAATTATTCTACCATTTCAGGTAACATTTTCGTCATGTTTGTTATGTTTGACTGCTATGTGTGAATAGCACGTCATATTAAATCAGTGTACACCAAAGTTTCACTGCGTTATAAAGTTCTCGTCATGAATGTAGCATTACGCCTTTCACTTCAAGAAACAATTGACAAAAGACAGTCGAGTCGTGGCTGTCACCTTTGCTACAAGATAGCTGGCGTTAAATCCGCTAACCTAGATGTCAACTGTTTCCCACAGAGATCCAAACAACAGTAAACACTGTGAGTGTTGAATATTCAGACAGTATTAGCATTTCCGAACATTCTCAGCACACATAATCAAGTTTATTGAGATGTTTCGGTCTAGTACGTTCATCTCTCGTTCGTGAATCACAATTTTACTGTTGTGGTTAATAATTAATCGATCTTCAGCCATAGTTTTGTATTTTAAATCAATATTTTCACTCTCTTCACTAAGGGAAGGTTTACTGTATTCCATTTTATTTTTGAATGTATATCTCTGATGAATTTTATAAAAAAAAAGTTAGATCTCTAACATTCCTTCATGACAAATGAAATACTTATCTTTAATTTTTCGGGAATAGCCTCCGAAATCCTCTTCATCATGAATATCTTTTGTTTAAGCGGAACAGCTAGAAAAAAATAAAACCTTACTCTAGGGAAACCTAAAACGAGTTTAAATATACCTTTTATTCCTTTATTCTTCTTTTTAAACAAAACCCCTCCGAAATGATTGTTGATATAAGTCTTCAAATAGGTATGCTACACTCAGATACTAAATTTATTTCATTTTCAGAGTTTGGTAGTACTGGCAGGACTGTAGTGACCTCTACTGGCCGTAACATTGACAACAACGAGATTGAATGTGACTGAAGATGTAAACAAGTGTTTAAGAAATTGCGATCTCACATTTTCTTGAAATTACCATAAATTTCTTTAAAAATAGTTGCAGTTTTTGTTGCAAATAATTATATTTATGTAGTAAGAAAATATGTCGTTCTACATTACGGTTAAGGGGGCCTTCAGAAGCCACAGAAAAACAAAAATATGTCACAACACTAATTACAGAACACGTATTTTAGTGGATAGCCCTCAAATCCGATGGTCCTTGTTTCGATTCGCCTCTAGAGGCTATGAAGTTTTCATTAAGTCAGGCTTCTGCCCCATCCTCTCTAGTATGGACTGGACTGGACTGGACTGCGATACGAAGGAGAATCGGCAAGGAGATCCAAACTTGGTCTGTTGTACGAGAATAGTCTGAAAAGTTTCCAACCTCAACATAGAGATGGCAGCACTCGTAAATAAAAGCTAATGATTTTAGTTCGACCTTTTTTTGACAGCTACTCACGAAAGCTTCAGCCATTTTGCACGCCCAGTCGTTGTGAGTGTTTTATGGACAAAATCGAGTATCGAGCTGCCATTAAATATTTGTTTTTAAAAGGCAATACGCCCACGCAAATCAAAGATGAGTTGTATTCTCTGTATGGGTATCCTGCACCATCATTTACCACAGTGAAATTTTGGGCAGCTGAATTTAAACGTAGCCGTAAGCGTTTGGGAGACGATGAATACTCGGTACGTCCAAAAACTACAACCACCGACGAAGACATCGCGAGAGTTCACGAAATGGTGCTAGACGACCGCCGAATTAAAGTGAGAGAGATAGCAGAGGATATAAACATGTCAAAAAACGTGTTTGTCATGTATTGAATCAACATTTAGACATGAGAAAGCTCTCCGCGCGTTGGGTTGCGCGTTTGCTCACGTTAGACCAGAAACGTGTTCCATCGTTCTGTTGGCGCAGTTTAAGCGCAATAAATCCGAGTTTTGGTGCTGGTCAGTTACTGTAGATGAAACTTGGATACACCATTATAGGCCCGAAACAAAAATACAGTCCGAACAGTGGACTGCAAAGGAGGAATCAGCTCCAAAAGAAAGCAAAGACTGTATTTTCGGCTGGGAATGTGATGGCGACTGTTTTTAGTGATAGTCATGAAGTTATTTTAATCGGTTATCTTCAAAATGGAAACACTATTACAGGAGCATACTACGCATCATTACTTCAAAAGCTGAACACAGAACTTTCAGAAAAACGACCACATTTGCAGAAAAAGAAAATCCTGTTTCACTCAAACAACGCACCGTCTTACCCCTCAGCGGTTACAATGGCGAAAATTCACGAATTATTGCTTCAACTGCTTGACTCACCAGATCTAGCCCCAAGCAACTTCTTTTTGTTCCCTCATCTGAAAATTGTGCTCGGAGGACAGAGATTTTCGTCAAATGAACAGCCAATCACCTTCGTGAAAAAACGCCGAGTAATATTTGGACGGGTTACAGAGATGAGAGCATCGCTGGGAGAAGTGTGTAGAGTTACAAGGAGACTATGTTGAAAAACGTCGAGTACTATTTGGACGGGTTACAGAGATGAGAGCATCGCCGGGAGAAGTGTGTAGAGTTACAGGGAGACTATGTTGAAAAACGCTGAGTACTATTTGGACGGGTTACAGAGATGGGAAAATTGCTGGGAGAAGTGTGTAGAGTTACAAGGAGACTATGTTGAAAAACGCCGAGTACTATTTGGACGGGTTACAGAGATGGGAACATCGCTGAGAGAAGTGTGTAGAGTTACAAAGAGACTATGTTGAAAAACGCCGAGTACTATTTGGACGGGTTACAGAGATGGGAGCATCGCTGGCAGAAGTGTGTAGACTTACAAAGAGACTATGTTGAATAACGCCGAGTACTATTGGGACGGGCTACAGAGATGGGAGCATCGCTGGGAGAAGTGTGTAGAGTTACAAGGAGACTATGTTGAAAAACGCCGAGTACTATTTGGACGGGTTACAGAGATGGGAACATCGCTGGGAAAAGTGTGTACAGTTACAAGGAGACTATATTGAAAAACGCCAAGTACTATTTGGACGGGTTACAGAGATGGGAGCATTGCTGGGAGAAGTGTGTAAAGTTACAAGGAGACTATGTTGAAAAACGCCGAGTACTATTTGGACGGGTTACAGAGATGGGAGCATCGCTGGGAGAAGTGTGTAGAGTTACAGGGAGACTATGTTGAAAAACGCCGAGTACTATTTGGACGAGTTACAGAGATGAGAGCATCGCTGAGAGAAGTGTGTAGAGTTACAAGGAGACTATGTTGAAAAACACCGAGTACTACTTGGACGTGTTAAAGAGATGAGAGCATCGCTGGGAGAAGTGTGTAGAGTTACAAGGAGATTATGTTGAAAAACGCCGAGTACTATTTGGACGGGTTACAGAGATGGGGGCATCGCTGGGAGAAGTGTGTAGAGTTACAACGAGACTATGTTGAAAAACGCCAAGTACTATTTGGACGTGTTACAGGGATGAGAGCATCGCTGGCAGAAGTGTGTAGAGTTACAAGGAGACTATGTTGAAAAATGTCGAGTACTATTTGGACGGGTTATAGAGATGGGAGCATCGCTGGGAGAAGTGTGTAGAGTTACAAGAAGACTATGTTAAAGAACGCCGAGTCCTATATGGACGGGTTACAGAGATGGGAACATCTCTGGGAGAAGTGTGTAGAGTTACAAGGAGACTATGTTGAAAAACGCCGAGTACTATTTGGACGTGTTACAGAGATGAGAACATCGCTGGGAGAAGTGTGTAGAGTTACAGGGAGACTATGTTGAAGAACGTCGAGTACTATTTGGACGTGTTTCAGAGATGGGAACATCGCTGGGAGAAGTGTGTAGAGTTACAGGGAGACTATGTTGAAAAACGCCGAGTAGTATTTGGACGTGTTACAGAGATGGGAACATCGCTGGGAGAAGTGTGTAGAGTTACAGGGAGACTATGTTGTAAAACGCCGAGTACTATTTGGACGTGTTACAGGGATGGTAACATCGCTGGGAGAAGTGTGTAGAGTTACAGGGAGACTATGTTGTAAAACGCCGAGTACTATTTGGACGTGTTACAGAGATGGGAACATCGCTGGGAGAAGTGTGTAGAGTTACAGGGAGACTATGTTGTAAAACGCCGAGTACTATTTGGACGGGTTACAGAGATGGGAACATCGCTGGGAGAAGTGTGTACAGTTACAAGGAGACTATATTGAAAAACGCCAAGTACTATTTGGACGGGTTACAGAGATGGGAGCATTGCTGGCAGAAGTGTGTAAAGTTACAAGGAGACTATGTTGAAAAACGCCGAGTACTATTTGGACGGGTTACAGAGATGGGAACATCGCTGGGAGAAGTGTGTAGAGTTACAGGGAGACTATGTTGAAAAACGCCGAGTACTATTTGGACGAGTTACAGAGATGAGAGCATCGCTGAGAGAAGTGTGTAGAGTTACAAGGAGACTATGTTGAAAAACGCCGAGTACTATTTGGACGTGTTACAGAGATGAGAGCATCGCTGGGAGAAGTGTGTAGAGTTACAAGCAGACTATGTTGAAAAACGCCGAGTACTATTTGGACGGGTTACAGAGATGGGAGCTTTGCTGGGAGAAGTGTGTAGAGTTACAAGGAGATTATGTTGAAAAACGCCGAGTACTATTTGGACGGGTTACAGAGATGGGGGCATCGCTGGGAGAAGTGTGTAGAGTTACAACGAGACTATGTTGAAAAACGCCAAGTACTATTTGGACGTGTTACAGGGATGAGAGCATCGCTGGCAGAAGTGGGTAGAGTTACAAGGAGACTATGTTGAAAAATGTCGAGTACTATTTGGACGGGTTATAGAGATGGGAGCATCGCTGGGAGAAGTGTGTAGAGTTACAAGAAGACTATGTTAAAGAACGCCGAGTCCTATATGGACGGGTTACAGAGATGGGAACATCGCTGGGAGAAGTGTGTAGAGTTACAAGGAGACTATGTTGAAAAACGCCGAGTACTATTTGGACGTGTTACAGAGATGAGAACATCGCTGGGAGAAGTGTGTAGAGTTACAGGGAGACTATGTTGAAAAACGTCGAGTACTATTTGGACGTGTTACAGAGATGGGAACATCGCTGGGAGAAGTGTGTAGAGTTACAGGGAGACTATGTTGAAAAACGCCGAGTAGTATTTGGACGTGTTACAGAGATGGGAACATCGCTGGGAGAAGTGTGTAGAGTTACAGGGAGACTATGTTGTAAAACGCCGAGTACTATTTGGACGTGTTACAGAGATGGGAACATCGCTGGGAGAAGTGTGTAGAGTTACAGGGAGACTATGTTGAAAAACGACGAGTACTATTTGGACGGGTTACAGAGATGGGAGCATCGCTGGGAGAAGTGTGTAGAGTTACAAGGAGACTATGTTGAAAAACGTCGAGTACTATTTGGACGGGTTACAGAGATGGGAGCATCGCTGGGAGAAGTGTGTAGAGTTACAAGGAGACTATGTTGAAAAACGCCGAGTACTATTTGGACGGGTTATAGAGATGGAAACATCGCTGGGAGAAGTGTGTAGAGTTACAAGGAGACTATGTTGAAAAACGCCGAGTACTATTTGGACGGGTTATAGAGATGGAAACATCGCTGGGAGAAGTGTGTAGAGTTACAAGGAGACTATGTTGAAAAACGCCGAGTACTATTTGGACGGGTTATAGAGATGGAAACATCGCTGGGAGAAGTGTGTAGAGTTACAGGGAGACTATGTTGAAAAACGCCGAGTACTATTTGGACGGGTTATAGAGATGGGAGCATCGCTGGGAGAAGTGTATAGAGTTACAAGGAGACTATGTTGAAAAACGCCGAGTACTATTTGGACGTGTTACAGAGATGGGAATATCGCTGGGAGAAGTGTGTAGAGTTACAAGGAGACTATGTTGAAAAACGCCGAGTACTCTTTGGACGTGTTACAGAGATGGGAACGTCGCTGGGAGAAGTGTGTAGAGTTACAAGGAGGCTATGTTGAAAAAGAATTAAAATTCTGAAAAAAAAAATGTAATATCTTTATTCGGTCGGAAACTTTCCAGACCACCTATGTACCTAGTGGGGCCCCCCTGGGAGGGATGATGAGGCGAGGGGAGACAGGATATGTTAAAGCTGGCATATAAATGGAGCTAAAAGAAATTAATTGAGGTGCAAAAGAAAAGAAAGTTTGGTAAGCAGCTTTCGCTTTTATCCCAAGGTTTTATAATAAAGAGAATACTGCATCACAAAACATTAACAGTGAAGAGAGGGGGAAAGTTAATCAGGTTTCTAGTCTTTGTTAAAACTACTTCTTTGTCTAGACGTAAGCTCGTTGATGTCACATCTAATTAATTTCTGAATGGATTATAACGAATATCTGCATTGAAATTCTTCCAAAATACTTGAGCAAAGTATATGCTTACACTAAAGCAAGAAATAATTTAAAGTATTGTTATTTATTGCCTATTTGAAATATGATAGTATAAAAAACTTAAGGTTAAACGATCGATTTATCGGTCAATTTTCACAAAAAGTTAAATACATTGAAACAATTGCTTATTTAAGATAGTAGCTTAATATCTTCTTATTTTATTGACAACCCAGTTAATGGGATTTCATTTATCTGAAAATTAATTTTCAATGTTACCTCATATAAATTTACTATCCTTGTATGCATGGAGCTACCAAATATGGAAGACAGCTGTAGAAGGGTAATCTTTGGGACCTCTGACCACAGGATTGCAGGTAGAATTGCATAGAGAAGAACAGGACAGCATTTGTGTGACATTTGGATGTACTACGACAGTCAAATGTCACTATGGCTACCTTTAATACCCTTCAGGACATCACAGGTCGTTAAAGAAAGCAAAACAAGGTCTGGAGCCGATAGAGGAATGCAATAGACGAGTCCTGGCTGATTGGAATTTAAAATATACACAGAATAGCTAAAATACGAAGGCTGTGCAGTAAAGAATTATCATAATTTTTACAGTCATAATTTTTCGCACTAAAATTCAATCTCATTATAATCTGTTAGCGTAATGTGAAACAAACACGCCGTAGTACTTTAATTGTTGGTACTCCTGGTTCCCGCCTGTGAGAACCAGGCAAGTTCAGAGATGTTCAGTATCGCCTACCGCTACAATGGAGGAAACACGCGAGAAACAATATGCGGCTTTGAAATTCTGCTTTCAAATCTTCAGTTGAGGCCTATACAATATTACAGGAGGCCTATAAAGAGTCTGTTCTTCCCTACAGCACAGCTCGAAGGTGGTTTAAAATGTTTAAAGAGAGAAGACAATCAATTTCAAAGGAAGATGGACCCGATGCTCCAGTTACTGCTCTTACGGAAGAAAACATCAACACTGCTGCTGCCATTGTGAGAGAGGATCGACGAATTACCTTAAGAACACTTTCTGAAATACTGAACATTTCATTGGGTGTCATCCGCACGTTGGTGACAGAAACATTACACATAAGACGTGTTTGTGCACGATGGGTTCCAAGACTGTTGATTCCCAAACAAAAGGACATTCGCATGCAGATCTACATGCAGCTAAAGTTGATGTTAGAGGAAGATCCGGAGTTTCTTTCAAACGTAATTACTGCTGATGAACTTGGCTACATCATTTTGATCCTGAGAGCAAACAGCAAAGCTCAGTGTGGAAATCTCCTTCATCATCAACCCCAAAACAGCAAAAGTGTTTGCTTCTGCTGGGAAAGTTATGGTCATCTCATTCTTTGATATTCATGGAATGTTTCATCAAAATGTTCTACCTGCTCACCTTTACTCATCCTCATTATTTTGAAAGTCCTCAAAATAGTCTCCCCTGAGTGCGATGCACTTGTCCAAGCGTTTCTGCCAGTCTTCAAAGACATGCTGGAAACTGTTTTAAGAGGTCCTTCAAAATCTCCCCTCGCAGCCTTCACCATTGCTTCTGATGATGGATAATGCCTCCCACGATGAGTTTCTTCAAGGTAGGGAATAGAAAAACGTCACATGGGGTGAAATCCGGCCTATAAGGAGGGCAAGGAATGCACTTCACGTTGATTTTTGCAAGATATTCAGTAACAACGTTGGCAGTATGCACCCACGCATTATCGTGGTGCAGTATCCAGCCTGCTTCATGGAAATGTGGTCTTTTGCACCTGATATGAACTTGCAATGTTTTCAGAACATCCTTGTAGTATTGTCCAGTTACTTATGTGTGTGCAGGTACAGCATGCTGATAAACCATTTCATGAATGTCAAAGAATCAGATGACCTTAACTTTCCCAGCAGAAACAACCACTTTTGCTGCTTTAGAGGTTGGTGGTGAAGGAGATTTCCACACTGAGCTTTGCTGTTTGCTCTCAGGATCAAAATGATGTAGCCAAGTTTCATCAACAGTGATTACGTTTGAAAGAAACTACGTATCTTCCTCTAACATCAACTTTAACTGCATGCAGACCTGCATGCGAATGTTCCTTTGTTCGGGAATCAACAGTCTTGGAACCCATCGCGCACAAACACGTCTCATGTGTAATGTTTCTCTCACCAACGTGTTGGTGGCACCCAATGAAATGTTCAGTATTTCAGAAAGTGATCTTAAGGTAATTCGTCGATCCTCTCTCACAATGGCAGCAGCAGTGTTGATGTTTTCTTCCGTAAGAGCAGTAACTGAATCACCGGGTCCACCTTCCGTTGAAATTGATTGTCTCCGCTCTTCAAACATTTTAAACCACCTTCGAGCTGTGCTGTAGGGAAGAACAGACTCTCCATAGGCCTCCTGTAACATTGTATAGGCCTTAACTGAAGATTTGTTGAGACGAAAGCAGAATTTCAAAGACGTATATTGTTCCTCGCGTGTTACCTCCATTGCAGCGGTAGTCGATACTGAACATGTCTGAACTTGCCTGGTTCTCACAGGTGGGAACCAGGAGTACCAACAATGAAACTACTACGGCGTGTTTGTTTCATATTGAGCTAACAGAATATAATAAGATTGAATTTTAGTGTGAAAAATAAGACCGTAAAAAAATTATGATCGTTTTTATTGAACAGCCTTCTTATATAAAAGCTACAGGCTGATCGCAAAAAAGTTGAATATAATCATTTTATTTGTCTATAAATATCTCAAAGATTCCCATTTTAATTGAAAAAGTTAGAGCTATTTTTAAGCAAATACAAAGTTTTCAAGCATCTTCCATATAAAAAGTAATTTAAGATTCAGATATTTCTTTGGAAAATGTAGCACCAAAATACTTCTTTCCCATATGGTAGACCCAGAAGAGATCGGATGTCTTTTGAGCAACTGATATAACTATGGTGGAAATTGACAGACAACAATTTAGCCAAAAGACCTTCCAAAAACTGAAAGCTAATGCAATATTTTGTTCCATTTACTGCAAAGAATTTTCCCTTAAAATCTGGACAATATCATGAGCTCGCTTCCATTGAATACGGAGTACTGTACCATTTGTTTAACTCATGTCAAATCTGCTAGAAAGGGCATCGAATAAATCCTGTGAACTACAAAGAATTGTCCCTTCATTTTTATATCTCATTTCTTTATTTCTCTCTATGTCAAAGGAACGAATTATTAAGGATTCCTTTATTCGTTTATTTCTCTATGAAAAGCATTTTTTCCAATAACGTGCAAGTGACAGGAGTGTAAAATATTTCCATAAATGTTGAAAGCTGAAGTTCGCACAGGCCGGGTCCCGCAACTGTAGCAGTGCCCCATTGTTCCGACTGTCATTGTCTACGGGAATAATCGATATAGCTGCCAGGTAGAAGGAAAAGACAATACGACGGTACATGTACTGCCTTAGCCTGTGCTCCTTAGTTCTGCTAGCAAAATCACTCGAGTTTACGAGTTTGAATCCCGTCAGCCTAACCACTTCTATCAGTGTTTTCCTTTTTTCTAACTTCCCAAAGAGCAAATTACAGTACTTGATACCTCGAGGCAATTTTACTACATATGTTTTTTTTTCCTTGAAAAGTGCAGAGCTACTAGGTAACACTACAGCTTGTTTCAAAATGTGCTTGTCTCCTGGTTCCAAGAGGGCATTTATAAATGACGCCTCCTAGCAGCACATTAGGAAATAAAGTGCTACATTTAAAAACACGAGAAGTAATAACCAATATCCATAGATTTATAAAAAAGGAACAGTGGTCTGGGTCAGCTATAAAAATCTGGGGAAGGGCATCTGAGGCAACAGTTGTGTCTGAAAGCAGTTTAGGATAGTTATTAAGGAAAGAAAAGCCATTGGTCCTAGTGCAACAACGTCCTTCTCTATGCCCAGTAAACAAAGATTAAGAACATGCACAAAATCTAATTTGGATGTTTTAATTCAGAAGTATTTAGGCGAACTGTGAATAACTTTTAAAACACAGAAAAACAAAGACCAACTTTGAAGAAAGTGCTTATGAAGCTAAAAATTCTACTGACTTCCAAGGCAGTGTCTGAACATTAAGAAGAGTTCTTTTGAAGCTAGGATTATTTGAAAAAAAAAAAAAAACACTAAGCGTGACAGACAAATTTTAATCGAACATCGCACCATACGTGCAAAAAGTCTTAAGTATTTACGAAATATTCGGAGATATCGAAGTGAAGTTTATATAGTTTATATGGATGAAACTTATATAAATACAGTACATACTGGACCATATGCCTGGAGTGAAATACGTTACAGGGACTCTGCAGCGATATTGAAAGGCCGACAGTTGTTTATCATGTCTGCTGGAGGAGAACAGGGTTTTGTTCCAAATAACTATGTACTATTTAAGATCCAACAAAAGCGTGGAGATTACTACCATAGTAAGAATTACAACTTAGTTTATAAGAGCTGTAAAACTGACTTCGAGAATGAAATTTGTTTTTAGACACTTTATGCACCGCCCTCCCCTCTCGTAATCTTACGCGTGTGACGCATTGTGACGATAGATACATTATCCCCACCACAGTTGCTACTCATCCCTACCGCGCAGGATTCCTGTCAAGATAAAATAATACATTGTAATTCCATAGTTTTGAGATTTCGGTACTTTTTTTTAAAAAATCTACAAAATGCATGCGATACAGTATCAAAACCTGCTTACAAACGTTTCGTAAAGCTTATTTATGTACAAAAGCTAAAATATCATTCAAAGACAAGAAAAAATAAGGTTTTAGTTGAAATTAAACACATAAGAAAGGGTCAATGGGTTAGAGGGACTGGACGGAAACCAGGAGATCCGTGGTTTAAATCCTGGCCATGGCATTGAATTTTTCATGTTTACTTTATTTGACATCAGAAAAGCTTGAAAACAGACCCAAATAATTATACAGGAATATCTATGCTGGATGTAACATATAAAATTATTTCTAAAATCCTTCTAAACAGATCGTAAGAACAGTTAGACTCACAACTTAAGGAAAACCAGGGAGGTTTCCGTACGGGTAGGTCATACACTGAATAAATATTCAATATTAAAAATATTATGACATATCAAAAATCAAGAGCTAAGATATATGCAATTTCGTTCCTTGATTTTAAAAAGGCATATGATTCAATTGTTAGAGAACCCCTTTTATTAATCTTGGAGGAATTATGTTTAGAGAAGAAAACAACTTATATCATAAAAGCAACTATCATAAATACTTTTCAGAAAGATAAATTTTTGGGTGTACTATTAGATCTACTTGAAATAATAACGGGGGTCCGACAGGGGGATGGACTCTCACCGTTGTTGTCGAACAGTGCGCTCGAGAAAGTAGTCACAGAGTGGAACAAAAATATAAAACGTGGAATAAGACTGGGATGCAAAAAGAGAAATTTTAGGATTAATTGTATTGCTTTTCGAATAATGATGTGTATTTTGTTTGCTGAAACAATGGAGGAAGTAAGGGAGCAAATCCTTGAACTAGAGAAACAAGTAGGTAAAATAGGTCTTCACATCTCTTTAGAAAAAGCCAAAATAGTGACAAACTGCAATCATCCACGTAAATACGTCAAAATCTGCGAGCAAGCGATTGAAATAGTAAAGATGTTCAAATATCTTGGAGAATGGATTAGCAGGAATACTAAGGAAAATAAAACAATGGAATCCAGTAAAAGTAAACTTGAACTACCTGTCCAAGTTCGTAGAATTAGGAGCGCTGTTCAATAAACAATGATCACAACTTTTTTTGACAACGTACCTTTACTCATCCTCATAATTTTGATGGTTCTTCTCAAAATAGTCTCCCCTGAATGCGATGTACTTGTCCCAGCGTTTCTGCCAGTCTTCAAAGACATGCTGGAAAGCATTCTTGAGAGATCCTTCAAAATCGCCTCTGCAGCCTTCACCACTGCTTCTGGTGATGGATAATGCCTCCCACGAAGGCGTTTCTTCAAGTTAGGAAATAGAAAAAAGTCACATGGGGCTAAATCCGGACTATAGGGAGGGTGAGGGATGCACTTCACGTAGTTTTTTGCAAGATGTTCAGCAACAATATTGGCAATATGCGGCCGTGCATTATCGTGGTGCAGCATCCAGCCTGCTTCACGGAAATGTAGTATTTTGCGCCTGATATGGACTTACAATGTTTTCAGGACATCTCTGTAGTATTGTCCAGTTACTGATGTGTGCAGGTACAACATGCTGATAAACGATTCCATGAATGGTAAATCAAGTATATCACTGCGATACACTTGAATCGTCGACTGTCGCAACAACCAACAAACAAATGCCGCTTCTAACACTTTGCCGATATGTATACCTCCAGTCATTGTTTCTAGAAAGCCGCACAACTTCCGAGAAATTTCTCGGCGGCAACAACAATGGACAGTACGTTCTAGAGCCTGTCTTTGTCTCCTTTCCTGCTCACGGGCCATGCTCCGACTTGTAGCAGCAGCACAACAATGCCAATGACATTATGAAACTCGTAAATTACAATTGAATCAGAAAGTCAATGGGATGGTGCTGATCTAGCCGTGGGTTTTCTTCAGCTCTGCATTAAACTAATAACTTATTCAGGCAATTAGATAAAATAGTTGCCTTATTTTTTTAAACTCTTTAAGTACTCATTATATGAGGCATGCTTTTAAGTCAGTACCGTTTTGGAATTTAAAAAAGATGTGCATAGATATCGTAATAATTTTATTTTTACATAAAAGCCTGTACCTTAATCTACTTTTCTACATAATTTCCGTGAATATTGAGGTACTTGTCATAACGTGGCACCAGTTTTTGAATACCCTCCTCATAAAATTCTGCCGCCTGACGTGTTAACCACTGTATCACAACTGTTTTGACTTCGTTATTGTCTTGAAGACGCGGACCGCCCAGATGTTTCTTCAAGTGCAGGAACAAATGGTAGTCGCTGGGCGCCAGATCAGGGCTGTATGGAGGATGATCTAGAGTTTCCCATTGAAAAGATTTGATGAGATCTTTGGTCCGATTAGCCACATGCAAAACGATACCCTTACTCAACTTGCCGCGTCTTTTGTTCTGGATTGCACGGCGCAGATTGTTCAATGTCTCACAATAAGACGCTGCATTGATTGTCTCATTACGAGGTAGCAACTCCACTAGCAATATTCCTTTTCTGTCCCAAAAAACTGTGCACATGATTTTCCGGGCAGAAATTGTTTGCTTAAACTTCACTTTTGTGGGTGATGATGAATGTCACCATTCCATGGATTGTTGTTTCGATTCTGGTGTGACGTAGGCCACCCATGTTTCGTCACCAGTAACAATTTGGTCTAAAAGTTCTTCACCTTCATTGTGGTACCGCTCAAGGAAAGTCAATGCACTGCCTAAACGTTGGGTTTTGTGCAAATCCGTCAACATTTTCGGAACCCAACGTGAACACAATTTCCGGTACTTCAAGTTCTCGGTCACAATGCGATACAAAACACTACGAGAATATTGAGGAAAATAGTCGCACAATGATGAAATTGTAAAGCGTCTGTTTTCTCTCACCTTTTCGTCCACTTTCTGCACCAAATCTTCAGTAACGACCGAAGGACGCCCACTCAGTTCATCATCATGCACATTTGTGCGGCCATCTTTAAATGCTGTCACCCATTTCTTTACCATTCCATCACTCATAATGTTTTGTCCGTAAACTTCACACATCTCACGATGAATATCGATCGGTTTTACGCCTTCAGCACTAAGAAATCGTATAACAGACCGTACTTCACAATCGGCGGGACTCACGTTTGTCGGAGGCATCTTAAACACTCAGTAACCAACGTATACAAAAAAGAATCAGACTGTAATGGCGTCAGTGCGTAGACAAGAGATGTAGGTAACCAACACACATGCGCAGAACGCCAACCGTAGCACTGCGGCGGAATCGTAAAACGGTACTGACTTAAAAAACATGTCTCGTACTTTATGAACTGCTTCAAATTTTGATAGGACTTTACTATATCGCACCTCTGCAAACTAGTTTTACTATTCACTATCACTTCACTTTCTTCTACGACGTAGCGGCGTAACAAGATACATCCGACTTAGCCCTTCTTCCAATCGGAAGAGCGCGCAACTTATCGCTTTACATTTCCGACTGTCCAGTGCAATCTCACAGTAACTCTGGTGTCCAGCCTTTCATGATCACAACTGGAATTCAAAATTCTATAATCATCCAGATCTAATCGTTATTTATTTAGCATGAATAAATATAATATAAGTTGGGAAGCGAATCGTGTATCAAATACACATGTAAAACCCTCGACTCAGAATACTAGCCCATTTTAAACGTCGTATCGGGTGATAATTTCACCTCAATCTATACAATAAATCAGCTACAAACACATTTCCGGATATATCATGCACCGGAAGGTTATTCGCAGTTCTCTATAGGGACTTGTCAGATGTATTAGTATTGATTGCCATCATAATTATATCAGGTTTTGTTCGAAACGTTTATTGTACTGGATGATGGGTTATCCGTTTGCTTATCCCCAATTTGTGATATTGAAATAACGCTGGCATGTTCTGTGATTTAATATAGTAATGCCCGATTTCACCAACAAATTTTAAGACTTAACACGAGTTTAGTAGTAGTTAAAACAAACATTGCATTTCACTAACAAGTGTTAGGGTAACGATCGTGATAAATCTCATGTTAAACTAACAAGCCGAATTTCTAATGTTAAGTCCTTAACAATTGTAAATAGTCCAGATGGCGAGCATGAACGCAGCTGTTGATGTCGATTGGCTATATTTAAGACGTCTAAATGGCATTCGTAATAGGTTACGGCCTATGAGGAGAAATGATTTTAAGAAACTATCCGAAGAAAACTGTTTTACGGAGGTATAGACTGTTGAAACATGTTGCTATGAAGGTTACTGCGGAAGTACAAGAGAGGTTAGAACATGCATCGAAAGGAATATGGCGATCTCGCCTTTGCTTCAAGTATTAATAACTTTGCGATTTTATAATTCACTGAATTATGTGGATAATAAACTGTCCACCTCCCGTCTTGAAACGTTCAAGTCACTTGTCACTTGTCCTTCTTCGCTCCTCGTTTTAAATTTACGTAATACTGAGTTAGAACATGCATCGAAAGGAATATGCCGATCTCGCCTTTGTTTCAGGTATTAATAACTTTGCGATTTTATAATTCACTGAATTATGTGGATAATACATTGTTCACCTCCCGCCTTGAAACGTTTAAAGCACTTGCCCTTCTTCGCTCCTCGTTTTAAATTTACGTAATACTGAGTTAGAACATACATCGAAAGGAATATGCCGATCCCGCCTTAGCTTCAAGTATCAATAAACTTGCGATTTTATAATTCACTGAATTATGTGGATAATACATTGTCCACCTCCCGCCTTGAAACGTCCAAGTCACTTGTCCTTCTCCGCACCTCGTTTTAAATTTACGTAATACTGACAAGTTGTTTGGTGCTTGTAGTAGTGACGCATGCATTTGAAGTAAATTCTTTCCAATATTTTCCCCGCGACATCTTTCTCTTTTACATTCACTGTATTCGTCCTCTTATTTTTCCACCATAACCTTACACTTCGTCACTATTTCAATTAACAATTCTTTCTCCGTCGATGAGAAATTTGTCTCACGGCTTTATTTATGATTTTGTCCATCCGCCATTTGTGCAGACGAAAATGAAAACAAAAGTGCATCGGAGTACGTTCAGAAAATCATCCATAGCCTTCTATAGCTGTGATAGTTACAAGTTTCTTGGCGTTAACACAGGTTTGTTAACATTTTAAGAAAACAGGTTGGTGAAATGCAAGAAATTTAACACTAGTTTTAGCGCTGTGACAATTGTTACGTTACATTTGTTAACGTCGATTTTAACATTTGTTGGTGAAATCGGGCATAAATTTTCTAACCAATATTCTCACGTGTTTTATATTTCCGCAAAAAATATATTTTCTAAGGCAATATAAGCTTTTTATTTTTTGTACTGCCTGCTTAAGTGACTTGAACATCTTATGCATCTTTCCTAAACCCTTGAAGTTCAAATTGTGCAGCAGGTACGGTGTTGAGGGCTCCACAACCCAAAATTTGAGTTAACTATTTTAATATTGCATAAGTTCAAGATATTTTAAATGGCAAATGAAATTCGTGCCTTATATTTTCTGGGAATGGCCCCTGAGTCTTTTCTATTATAAACAGACATTTTACTACAATAAAATCCCGGGCTACCGCTTGCAGATAACCTAGTAGTTAGGTTCAATATCAAGTGAAGCGCTGAGATGAGCAATCGAGGCAGCCAATTCTTATTAAAGTAAATGGGATTTGAAGGTGAATGACAACAAAACCAAGATTATAGTCTTCAAAAAAGGATACAGATTGCGAAAGGATGCGACATGGAAGGTTAATAGAAGAGAAATAGAGGTACTAAGGAGATTTGATTATTTGGGGCAAGCTTAAGTTCAAATGTTAGCTGGAAAGAACAAACAAATGTCTTGGCAAAAGGTAAAATGGCCATGAAGGTGATAAGATCATGCTACAGTAAACTGCCAGATATAAATGTCAAATAGTTGAAGAGGATTTATACGGCAGTAGTAGAAAATAGAATGTTACATGGATCAGAGGTTTGGGGAGTAGATGAGGTTTGGAGAGACATTGATAGTGTGTAGATCATTTTGTAAGAAGTGATAGAACCTGAAAGATGAATGTCTGGTAACTCTAAGCTCTATGTACCCTGTACTCATTTGAACATCATTTCATTCATCGTCCGATATGACTTAACGTTGGAGGTTTTCTCTTATCCTGAAAGATGAATGTCTGATAACTCTAAGCTCTATGTACCCTGTACTCATTTGAACATCATTTCATTCATCGTCCGATATGACTTAACATTGGAGGTTTTCTCTTATCCTGAAAGATGAATGTCTGATAACTCTAAGCTCTCTGTACACTGTACTCATTTGAACATCATTTCATTCATCGTCCTATATGACTTAACGTTGGAGGTTTTCTACTATCCTGAAAGATGAATGTCTGGTAACTCAAGCTCTATGTACCCTGTACTCATTTGAACATAATTTTATTCATCGTCTTATATGACTTAACGTTGGAGGTCTTCTCTTATCCTGAAAGATGAATGTCTGATAACTCTAAGCTCTCTGTACACTGTACTCATTTGAACATCATTTCATTCATCGTCCTATATGACTTAACGTTGGAGGTTTTCTACTATCCTGAAAGATGAATGTCTGGTAACTCAAGCTCTATGTACCCTGTACTCATTTGAACATCATTTCATTCATCGTCCGATATGACTTAACGTTGGAGGTTTTCTACTATCCTGAAAGATGAATGTCTGGTAACTCAAGCTCTATGTACCCTGTACTCATTTGAACATCATTTCATTCATCGTCCGATATGACTTAACGTTGGAGGTTTTCTACTATCCTGAAAGATGAATGTCTGGTAACTCAAGCTCTGTGTACACTGTACTCATTTGAACATCATTTCATTCATCGTCCTATATGACTTAACGTTGGAGGTTTTCTACTATCCTGAAAGATGAATGTCTGGTAACTCAAGCTCTATGTACCCTGTACTCATTTGAACATCATTTCATTCATCGTCCGATATGACTTAACGTTGGAGGTTTTCTATTATCCTGAAAGATGAATGTCTGGTAACTCAAGCTCTATGTACCCTGTACTCATTTGAACATCATTTTATTCATCGTCCTATATGACTTAACGTTGGAGGTTTTCTCTTATCCTGTAAGCTGAATGTCTGGTAACTCTAAGCTCTATGTACCCTGTACTCATTTGAACAGCATTTCATTCATCGTCCGATATGACTTAACATTGGAGGTGTTCTCTTATCCTGTAAGCTGAATGTCTGGTAACTCTAAGCTCTATGTACCCTGTACTTATTTGAACAGCATTTCATTCATCGTTCGATATGACTTACCGTTGGAGGTTTTCTCTTATCCTGAAAGATGAATGTCTGGTAACTCTAAGCTCTATGTACCCTGTACTCATTTGAACATCATTTCATTCATCGTCCGATATGACTTACCGTTGGAGGTTTTCTCTTATCCTGAAAGATGAATGTCTGGTAACTCTAAGCTCTATGTACACTGTACTCATTTGAACATCATTTCATTCATCGTCCGATATGACATAACGTTGGAGGTTTTCTCTTATCCTGAAAGATGAATATCTGGTAACTCTAAGCTCTATGTACCTTGTACTCATTTGAACATCATTTATTCAGCGTCCTATATGACTTAACGTTTGAGGGCGTAAATTAAAACAGTCACATATATGCACACCTCCAGCCGGTAAACAGAATGGAAAATAATTCTGGCGAAATTAAAAATGTTCTTTCGTGCAAACCGTATTCGAACAAAGGACTTTTGCAAACTAGCATGATAACTATTAGACAATGGATGACGTCTATGAAAATATTAGAGCTAACAAAATTATAGTTCAAACTGTTATATAAGTTAATCTAAAAATGACAGCCGAAGCTCAATACACCAGTGTAACGTCAGTTAAGCCTTCACTTATTTTAAAATTAGGAAAGACTACTAATAATAAAGGCGCTGTCATAAACACATCGCCCTTATCGAAGGCGAAACGTTTGATAATTAAAAGTTCAGCACCAGTAAGTTGGGAAAAAATATGTTTTTCCCTACTCGTGCCATTTTAATTTTGCTTGAAGCTTCAGATATTAAAATCTTGTATAAGGTCCTATATCTCCTTTAATATATTCTACAGCGGGTCTTATTACATTACAGGTCCAGCCTCGAAGCAAGTTAATAAGCAGAAAATGTGTAATGTTTGATCGACGTTTGGAGAGAGTCCTCGGGCCATTTAATTAACTTTATCGGTTCTGCAAGTACACCTAAGAAGTTAAGAACGAAAATTCTAAAGTTTTCTTGAGTTGAGAGAGGGGTGATGGTATGTCCGCGTTTCTGCCTCTGTAGTGTAGGTGTCTGACTCACGTTCAAGAGGTCCTAAGTTGCATTTCTGGGCAGGGTGAGTTATCTAGATGGCCTTTGCCCGGGATTTTGTCTTGTCCTGGTAACTCTAAGCTCTATGTAACCTGTACTCATGTGAACATCATTTCTTTCATCGTCCGATATGACTTAACATTGGAGGTTTTTCTCTTATCTTGAAAGATGAATATCTGGTAACTCTAAGCTCTATGTACCTTGTACCCCTTTCAACATCATTTCATTCATCATCCGATATGTCAACGTTGGAGGTTTTCTCTTATCCTGAAAGATGAATGTTTGGCAACTCTAAGCTCTATGTACCCTGTACTCATTTGAACATCATTTCATTCATCATCCGATATGTCAACGTTGGAGGTTTTCCCTTATCCTGAAAGATGAATGTCTGGTAACTCTAAGCTCTATGTACCCTGTACTTATTTGAACATCATTTCATTCATCGTCCGATATGACTTAACGTTGGAGGTTTTCCCTTATCCTGAAAGATAACTCTAAGATCTATGTACCCTGTACTCATTTGAACATCATTTCATTCATAGTCCGATATGACTTAACGTTGGAGGTTTTCTCTTATCATGAAAGATGAATGTCTGGTAACTCTAAGCTCTATGTACCCTGTACTCATTTGAACATCATTTTATTCATCGTCCGATATGACTTAACGTTGCAGGTTTTCTCTTATCATGAAAGATGAATGTCTGGTAACTCTTAGCTCTATATACCCTGTACTCATTTGAACATCATTTCATTCATCGTCCGATATGACTTAACGTTGCATGGCGTAAATTTAAGTTAAAAAGGAAAAGTTATATGGTCGTTGACACACTCCTAAACGTGATACCTTCATGTACATACCAATTTTAAATGTCGTTTTACTCTAAACCTCTTGTTTCAATGTTTGATCAAGACTAAAAATTCTATACGTGTCAAAATATTTATAAGGAGAACTTACTTTTAGCAATGCTACATGAGTCACATGACCAATTTTGGAATCTTAAGGATAGGTTACTTTTAGCAAGCATTTCCGTGAGCTGATATTTATAAAAACAAAAATGTCTTATTTGTAAGGCACTTCGAAATTGATTTTGTGGAATTTTATGGCTTTCACTGAATAATTTCCATAATTTAATTTTCCCTTATGTTGATGTAGTTGTGTTTTCTGTTCATGTAGTTTTAGACGCAGCAATATTGATGGAACCAGTTATTTACTTTGTAAACTTGAACCTGGGTGTTTTTACCTTCCCCGTAACATTATTACTCCTAGAGCAGAGAGTCTGACTTAAGGGTACACTCACTTAGAGGGATTGCTTCCAGTGCAGCTGATGAGATTTATGTTCCTATATAGATTTGGTTCGCTCTGAGTCCTGAATACGTTTGAAATTATTATTACGATTATTATTAATGTTTTATTTGTCATTGTAAAGGGTCGGCGTGGCGGATACACCTCTCGCAGGCTACAAAGGAGCAGTTGGACAAAGTGGGTGGATATCAGCTGGAGTACAGAGGGGAGATCGACGTGAAGGGGAAAGGAAAAATGCACACTTATTGGCTACTAGGCAAAGTTGGCTTCGACAAGACGTTACCCACTCCGCCACCACTGGGGTGAGTTTACCTTTTATCCTTGCTTTATCTGAAATAATGTTTACCAATGTTTATCTCTCATACAACTTACCTAGAAAATTGTATAACTTATTCAAATGAAATTTTTGTTTGAAAAATTAAATATTACATAACAGCCCAAGAGCAATGCATAAATGCAGAGGTAGGTATAGCTTAACATTGTTCGGAAAAAATGTTCAATAAAGAATGATCAGAGATTTGTTTTTTAAAATAGTCTCCCCTGAATGTGATACACCTGTCCCAGCGTTTCTGCCAGTCTTCAAAGACATGCTGGAAACCATTTTTGTGAAATCCTTCAAAATCGCCTCCGCAGCCTTCACCACTGCTTCTGATCATGGATAATGCCTCCCACGGAGGCGTTTCTTCAAGTTAGGGAATAGAAAAAGGTCACAAGGGGCTAAATCCGGACTATAGGGAGGGTGAGGGATGCACTTAACGTTCATTTTTTTTTTCAACATATTCAGCAACAACATTGGCAATATGCGGCCGCGCATTATCGTGGTGCAGCATCCAGCCTGCTTCACGGAAATATGGTGCTTTGCGCCTGATATGAACTTGCAATGTTTTCAGGACACCCCTGTAGTATTGTCCAGGTACTGATGTGTGTTTAGGTACAACATGCTGATAAACCGTTCCATGAATACCAAAGAATGAGATGACCATAACTTTCCCAGCAGAAGCAACCACTTTTGCTTTTTTGGTGGGTTGGTGATGAAGGAAATTTCCACACTGAGCTTTACTGTTTGCTCTCAGGATCAAAATGATGTAGCCAAGTTTCATCAGCAGTGATTACGTTTGAAAGAAACCCCGGATCTTCCTCTAACATCAACTTTAACTGCATGCAGAGCTGCATGCGAATGTTCTTTTGTTCGGGAATCAACAGTCTTGGAACCCATCGCGCACAAACACGTCTCATGTGTGATGTTTCTGTCACCAACATGTGGGTGGCACCCAGTGAAATGTTCAGTATTTCAGAAAGTGATCTTAAGGTAATTCGTCGATCCTCTCTCACAACGGCAGCAGCAGTGTTGATGTTTTCTTTCGTAACAGCAGAAACTGGAGCACCGGGTCCACCTTCCTTTGAAATTGACTGTCTCCCTTCTTTAAACATTTTAAAACACCTTCGAGCTGTGCTGTAGGGAAGAACAGACTCTCCATAGGCCTCCTGTAACATTGTATAGGCCTCAACTGAAGATTAGTTGAGACGAAAACATAATTTCAAAGCCGCATATTGTTCCTCACGTGTTACCTCCATTCCAGGGGTAGGCGATACTGATCATGTCTGAACTTGCCTGATTCTCATAGGCGGGAACCAGGAGTACCAACAATGAAACTGCTACGGCGTGTTTGTTTCACATTAAGCTAACAGAATGTAATATATTGAATTTTAGTGCGAAAAATGACGACCGTAAGCAAATTAAGATCATTCTTTATTGAACATTCCTGGCACATATATACATACACATATACAATGTATATATGTCAGATTTGAAACCCAGTTCTCACAAAATACGTGTTTCTACACATTTTGCTTGATAATTCAAAATCTACTGAACGGATTTAAAGGAAACCTCTTGTACGTGTTTGTTTCATCTATATACATTCTATGGAAATTACTAGACTAGTACTAGTATCTTCCTCTGTTTGATACTCTTTGGAAATAATTTATAAATTAATAATACTATTTATATTTATAGAATTCTTGTTCTTATGTTTTTCTTACAATTTTGGTGTTCCATAAAACCTACGGCTATTGTATGTCACCGTTTTCTTTTCATTTTGCGATTTTTCAGCTGCATGCAATAACCTACAACCAACCTTTTAGTCATTGTATATGAAGGGGCAGAGTTTTTCAATGTATTGTCCATTACCTCTTTGATTTCTTTAGGTTTTAAGTCTTTCAAATGGAAGTATTTAGTCACTGCTCGCTTTTCCAAATCCTCCATTTTCGTGAAACTTCTACACTTGTCTTGTTTAAAATGCTGTCATTCAAAAACTAAACAAGCTATTGACCTGTAACTATGGATACAAGGTAGCCTAGAGTTAGACTATATGACGCTGCCCGTCATGTAGGGCCCAGGACTTTTCAGCCGATCCTTGTATATCCAAAATATTATGAAATAGTATTCAACAATTTATTCTTACGTCACAAGAGTGGATAATTCTTCATTGCGCGTTTATGAAAATGTTTTAGATGTTAGAAGGTACTGTATTGCATGAAATAAATCAGGTAATTAAATGTATATTTATTGCTACTACAAATTCAGTAATGATTTGCTTTCTGTTTTCAATATGCTGCTATCAGGGAGAGCCATGGGTAAGTAAGTTAAGGTGAATGTACCAATAACTGATACATACTCCCAGTGATACAGCACTGTTCATGAAGTAGTCTTCAATTGTTATTACATTTAAAAAGACAACTGTCTTCAAAAGTGTTAAGACGTATATGCCTATATATCTCAGCCAGGAAGCATTGTGACACTTGGGTAAGGTTTTCTGATTCGGTAAATTAAAGTTTCGCCTTATGTAAGCGGTTGTGCTTAGAAGTTGAGTTTTCTTTTACACAACACTTATTTTTAATAACTGTTGCAAGGATACTGTGTTATACATATTGTGACTTTGTGGGTTCGTGAAATGAAAAGTCCAATTACACCACTCAAAAATGTTCTTTATTTCCACCGACTTACAGTTAAACACTTGCCAATTACACGGAATTACGTAATGCACACAATTACGATTCACCAGTTCGTCCGTTACAATTCCACTGTACGGTCACAATTACGTCAATTCTTCCGATGCTCTCACACAGTCTTCTCGTCCTTACACTAGCACTGCACTCTTACGCTGATTGCCACAAACTCTGACTCACTCCTCTTGCACGACGTGTTGCTTAAATAGGGTCCGCTAGCCGATCTGGAAGGTTCTCCATTAGGGGAAATATCCCGTAAGTTCGAGAACACAGGTGGAACAGAAAGAGACGGCGCAGTGATGTTTTTTGTCCCAGCCACCTCCTGTCACCACTATAAGACAAACGAGGGGGGGCGTGGCTAACACGGACCCCCCCTGCTTCCCGCTCTCAGCTGCTTCTATAGGGTGTTCCAACGCTCGGGTGACAATATTCTAAAAGACTAGAAGATACACTTTATTAACAATTATAGCATATAAATTTACTAAATTTTGAATTATGTAGGAAACAAATAAATAATCTGAAGAAAACGAAGATAACTTCACTATTACACAAATAAAAATATTTGTTAATTAATGTCCACTTATCTTAAGAAGTTGATATCAAAACTTCTTTCTTCTTTTTAAAAAATCGATTTCACGAACATTTGCTCGCATCGTCAGTTAACACACTTCGTCGTCTTGTTTACTTCGTCGTCAACGATACTATGTTTTTTCGTATTACCAAATTCTGAAGGCGAGACAAACGGAAACACAGAATCAATTGCCGGTATGTCAAAATTCATTACGAGATTTTTATTTTTTAAAATAAATGTTTTTCTCACACTATTAATTCTATGGAAACATTTAACTGCTTTTATAATTTAACTTCGGGATTTATTTCATGGTTAAATGACCAATAATGATCTTCTACGGCCGAATTATCAGTTTTTTTATATTTAATTTTACGAAAATGTACTTTCTTTCTGGTTCTGATTTATTTTTTAGAAAGAAGAAAGAAGTATAAACAATAACTTCTTAACATAAGTGGACATTAATCAACAAATATTTTTATTTGTGTAATATTTATTACTCCACTGTAACTAGCTTCATTTTCTGCGTACCTTCACTATATTTTTAATATCCTGACCATTTCAATAGGCCATAATTTCCCTCTGAAAGCTCGTAGAATGTAGAAATTTCTTTTAATGATCTTAGTGGCTCTGGAACAATTGACAATACTGACGTATGTTGACAGTTGACTGTGTTAAATGTGCAGTCATAAGAGCAACATGTAGTACTCACTACGAGAGCATGTTTACATTTTGAAAACATATTGCAAGACAAATTCCTTGGTAACAACACAACGGGAATTTCGAACGCGATGTTCCGACAAAGACAACAATTTTATCGCTCGTAAGAAAGTTGGAGACAACTGAGAGTGGAAAACATAGACCGTCATCTGTTACAGATGTTCGCAGAAGTCTATTGAATTCTCCAAACAAATCATTGTGTCGATTGAGCAAGGAATCAGGGTATTCATATGAAACATGTCAAAGAGCTACGACCTTACAGAGTGCATATGGTGAAACAACTGAAAGGAGCAGATTATGATAAACGAATCAGTTACTATCGATGGTTCCACGTCCAGACATTCTCTCCATAACCTAGTTTACAGATGAGGCAAGGTTTTATCTGTCAGAAGACTACATAAACACACAAAACACCAGATATTGGACTGCTGTAACCCCCAAGTGATCCACGAAACCCCACTGCATGATGGTGCGCGGTGTCAGCTTCCAGGATCGTTGGTCCCATTTTCTTTGATACGACTGTAGACACTGAAGTTTATATGACTATCTTCAAGATATTTGTGGAGCAGCTGGATGATATCCAATTGAGAGAAGGTTATTTCCGGCAAGATGGAGCAACGTACCATACATCTAATGACACCATGGAACTTGTAACCAGTTTCTTTGATACGACTGTAGACACTGAAGTTTATATGGGTATCTTCAAGACATTTGTGGAGCAGCGGGATGATATCGAATTGAAAGAAGGTTATTTCCAGCAAGATGGAACAACGTGCCACAAATCTAATGACAACATGGAACTTGTAACCAGTTTCTTTGATACGACTGTAGACACTGAAGTTTATATGGGTATCTTCAAGACATTTGTGGGTCAGCTGGATAATATCGAATTGAGAGAAGGTTATTTCCAGCAAGATGGAGCAACGTGCCATATATCTAATGACATCATGGACCTTGTAGCCTGTTTCTTTGATACGACTGTAGACACTGAAGTTTATATGGGTATCTACAAGACATTTGTGGAGCAGCTGGGTGATATCGAATTGAGAGAAGGTTATTTCCAGCAACATGGAGCAACGCACCATACGTCTAATGACACCATGGAACTTGTAACCAGTTTCTTTGATACGACTGTAGACACTGAAGTTTATATGGGTATCTTCAAGACATTTGTGGGTCAGCTGGATAATATCGAATTGAGAGAAGGTTATTTCCAGCAAGATGGAGCATCGTGCCATACATCTAATGACACCATGGAACTTGTAACCAGTTTCTTTGATACGACTGTAGACACTGAAGTTTATATGGGTATCTACAAGACATTTGTGGGTCAGCTGGTTGATATTGAATTGATAGAAGGTTATTTCCAGCATGATGGAGCTACGCACCATACGTCTAATGACACCATGGAACTTGTAACCAGTTTCTTTGATACGACTGTAGACACTGAAGTTTATATGGGTATCTTCAAGACATTTGTGGAGCAGCTGGATGATATCGAATTGAGAGAAGGTTATTTCCAGCAAGATGGAGCAACGCACCATACGTCTAATGACACCATGGAACTTGTAACCAGTTTCTTTGATACGACTGTAGACACAGAAGTTTATATGGGTATCTACAAGACATTTGTGGAGCAGCTGGATGATATCGAATTGAGAGAACGTTATTTCCAGCAAGATGGAGCAACGTGCCATACATCTAATGACACCATGGAACTTGTAACCAGTTTCTTTGATAATCGAATAATCTCAAAAGGTCTGTGGCCCCCAGATCCCCTCACCTAACCTCACCGGATTTTTTATTGTGGGATTATCTAAAAATAGAGTGTACAACAATAAGCCACGGACAATTGATGTTCTCAAGGAATCCATTCGAACTGAAATAAGTAACATTGGCGAGGATACTCTCCGTAAAACTTCAGAGAATATGGTGAGACGAGTACAAACGTGTATAGATGCTGGTGGAGGACACATTCAACATTTTCTCTGAGATGTAAATAGTGTAATGTAATCTCCCAATTGTGTATTATATTCTCCCAAAGTTGCACGTGTGTCCTGTTATTGCTTCAAAAGTTATGGTATATTGAAATGGTTCAGATTTATATGGATCGCGCTGTAGTTTTAAGTCTATAGCAACTTATTATGGCATGCCATTTACTAATTATAGCCGTAATGGGGATTTATATGACACATGTTATGGCCGGAAACAGAAATAATAGGTATGTGTGTCTTTATAACTGAATTTCCGATAAATAAATTTTGGCACATTTTTTCAAAACAATCTGCGAATCATTTTCACATAGTGCTGCACTAATAATGGAGTAGGAGATTTTTGGAGGGGAATTTTTTAATAAGAAAGAAGTGTTTCTTATAAAATGAAATAAATGTAGGTTAAAGACTAATTTTGATGTTTTAGAAATGCCTTTAGCTAATTTTAGGATATTTTTACTGTACAAGTTTCAATAATTTGACTTCTTTTATATTTTGTAACACTAATTACCAACTTTCCGGCTGTGGGTGTGAGATGCGGACCACATCTCTGTCCCATATTGGTTGGATGATTGCCTATTGCGTACGTGGGTGTGAGGTCGGCAGTTATATTGGCCGGCTCGGGACACTGTTACCCATGGATTATTTTTATTATTTTTAATTATTTTTATGAAGCTAAATTATGTATTCCGGTTACATGGAAGCTTGTATTTAGTTATGAGATAATACTCCTAGCATGTGGTTGAAGTGTCAAAGCTTTAAGAAACTAAAGATAAGCATAAGTTTGTTTTAACGTGTGAATGTTCTGTATTTCAGACTGGATGAACGATTGATAAGACTGAGCCGTGCTGGAGTTGGAGATGGCTGTGAGACTGCAATGAACAGTAGCTTCAACAGCTCGTCGTCGGGTGACGGCCTCACGCCGCCCCTCGTAGGAGCGGAGCAGAACGGTCCTGCAGCCCCCGGCGTAGACCAGAAGAACAACGACCCCAAAAGCTTGAAGGTGAGTGCAGCAGTACACAGCGAGAAGGCAAACGGTGATGCCATTTCAAACGAGTCGGACTCGTCAGCACAGCCCGAGCCACAGGGTAGCGGGCTCTCTTCACGTGGAAGTGGGTCCCTGAAGATAAACGCTAGTGATCACAGTGCTGTAGCGGCATTGTTGGGTGTCTCATCCTCGTCGTTATCCATAAACAGTACCGGAGCTGTCCAGTACAGAGGGACAGGGGCCAGTGCACGACAGAGACGCAGTCCAGCTATCAGTGCCACGGCGGCGGTCGTTGTCGCAACCGCCAGGACAGAGGAGGATGACCTAAGTACGCCTTACAATCATTACCGCTGTCTCTCTCCCAGCGAACATCACCTCAACCAGCTCCACGTCAGCAAGACCTCGGTGTCGACGGTACCCACCATAGCTCCCTCGACGACGTCTGCAGGTCGACTCCTGAGGCGACAGTTCAGTCTGGACCGCGGTGACGATGCCCCGTCCGCAGTGAGTGTGTCGGCGATGACTCTCGACAGTGTCATACCCTCGACAAGGCCTACGGGCAGACTGTTCAAGCAGAACTCGGCGGGTGCAGCGCACGACCTTGAGAGAATCGAGGAGATACCTCTCGGAGGTTCAGGGGCCTCTTCGCCGAGGTCTGGCATCCGTAGAGCAGCGGGTAGTAACTACTTCCGGCAGCGATGTGACCTTCCACCGTTCTCTTCGCCGTCGATGTCTGTCTCAGTAGAATCGCTGAACTAACTTCAAACCCTCACTCCTCAATGACATCTCAAAGTTACCTGATAAGTGTACTCTTCGACTCCCTGTTTACATCATTAGAATAACTACATTAAATGTACGAGATGCCACTAAGCAACAATGTGGTAGATATGCAGAGCGACTGAACAATGTCCCTTTTCACTCAAACTATTAAGATGCATTTCTGTTTTATGGAGAAGCGTCACGTGAGAAAGAATTGCTCTGTTTGTTACAAAGGCACATCATTGTTGTGCAGTCTCGCTGCTGCATTGAGTGGCAGTGTCAAAAGATACTTAAGTGTGTTTAAGGAATGAAGTTTTTACAGTCGAACGGTTACTTCAAATAAAATACTTTATTTACCAACAAAAGATATCTCAATGGTAACGTTATTACGTCTTACTGAACGTCAGTTGTTACTATATTTTACTCTGTATGTAATACTTCAGTAAAACTTCAGAGATTTTAGATAAGATTCCTGTGTTGAAACAGTGTAAACTCGAGACGTACCGGGATACTCGACTAAACGAATGGCTCATGTTATCACATCAGTGTGATGATTTCTGCACCGCACAATCTCTTTTATACAGAGTGGCTCCTCATACTCACAGCTATTCCTTTGTTTCCTTTGTTATAGCTCAAGCTTCTGATGCCATAGAAACTCTACCAAATCCCTCCAACTCTGAGCTTACCTTTATGGAAACATTCTTAAACAAAGCTGTTAGAAAAACAACTGAACGGATATGTTCCATATTTAGTTAATGTGTACCCTTGGTTACATGAATGCGGTCCAAAGCTTCACGTCACATTGTACTAACCTTCTCAGCGGTACTACACATAGCAGCAGGAATGTGTTTGTCTTTTTATATTATTATAAACAAAACGGTGGATCAAAACTGCAGAAGGTTTTGTAAAGAGCTACTAGGCTTACCAAGATCAGCACATAGGAAAGAAGCTTTAGTAAAATTAGGAAAGACAAGCAGAAATGGAATAATGATGGAAAGAATAATAACATTTTCGTATAGGTGTTTGAACAAAGAAGAAGGGGAGATTATGAAATTATGCACGAGACCGTAAAAGAGATTACAGAACTCTAATAGTTGGTGGGCAGAGATAGAAGGAAATATGGAAAAAATAGGAATGGGAGATATATGGAGATTAGAGGAAAGGAACACAAGCGATGTGGGTAAACTGGTAAAATGCAGAATAGAAGATATAGAAAGGCGGGAAATATGGGGAAGTCTAGAAAATATGAAATCATTACAATTTTGCAAGCAAATAAAACGAAAATGGGGACGAGAAGCATATGTAGATTACTGCAATAGACAAGAGAGAGAAGGACTAGCTTGGATGAGAACAAGAACAATATTTCTAAGAGGGATAAGAGGTAGGGAAAAAGGGAATTTGTGAATTGTGTGGGGGAAAAGAAAGCATAGAACTCTAGGTAACGGAATGCGAAGAGGTTGCAGTGTGGAGAAAAAAGTTTTGGGAAGAAAAATGGGAGAAAATAGAGAAGAAGATAATAGCTATAAAAATGTTAATGGTAAAGGAGGAAAAGAAGGTAAGAAGTATTGGTCAGTTCTTGCAGAAAGTAAAAGAAAAATGGGCAGGATGTGTAAAGAATAAAAGAAACGAAGATGAGGGGAAAGAAAGGGGCTAGTTAAGTAACAAGGGGGCATGGAGGTTAACTTACCGACATTTGGTTGTCTAAAGGTTGATGTACTTTCCTTTGAAACAAGAATGACTCGACAATACTTTACGTTTCAATTGTTAAGAATGTTTCCAGCATCTCCATAACTCTCTATGAAGAGATATGAGAAATATGAAACTTTGATAGTGAACGAATATGATGAAGCACTCTGTATGAAGTCGATAGACTGTTAATTTCATAGTTCAGAATAGATTTTCCCCCAAGCATCCCCTCTGGCAGGATTCCAGAGAGTTTACATATTCAGGAAAGTTTAAGGCTCCGCTTTACCTTGACGTTGCTAAGATACCGTCTACTTCACATCAATTTCTAAGAGGCATTCGTGCCAGAACAATTGCTGTTTGAGTTTTATCTCGTCTACTATGAAAGTTAATAATCAGTTGTAGTTGACTAGCTTAAGAAGTCCTTCCAGACACTAAAATACTTTTCTCGTCTCTGGGCACTCAAATAAGCTAAGTCAAAGCTTTGGGGAAAAGTGTCCTTTTCTGTTAACTGCTTCTATGATACTTTTTATTTAATTGGAGCACTGCAAATGTGTACATAAACCCCACGCATGGGCCCCAAACTTTATTTATTATACCATTTATTATTATTTTCTATTTAAGGAAACTTTTTCGGATGTTACCTCATTATTTTGTCATCTTCTTGTGTACTACATCTTTAATTGATCATTTTTCCTTACATTTAAGTTAATTGATAAATATTTTTATGTTAAATACGTAAAATATGAAGATATTAACAGTGAAGCAAACAAATATATACAAATATAATAATTTTTAACTTAAAACTTTAATTATTTTATAAGAAATGATGACAATTCTGATACATTCATGAAAGCTTATACACATCTTCAGCCGGAAAATTACACTTTGGTATTTATAGGAAGTCTCCTCATATTGATAATTACATAAAAAATAAAAGTTCAAACATTTTTTCACATAAATTTGCTGTTTTCAATAGTTTGATTTATAGATTAATAAAGATACCCGTGAATAAAAATGAATTTAATAAAGAATCTGAACATATTTTAACACTGCTTTAATTAATGGATTTAATAGACTTTATAAATAAAAAATTGAAAAAATTCAAATATCAAAAAACTGTTAATGATATTTCTACCCTTAAAAAATAAAAAGATGGTTATACTTTTAAAAAATGTACTTACCATCCTTGGGTTAATAAACAATATTTTGAATAATCAGCTTACCACTCACAAAGTTGCAACAAAAAAATTGGATCCCTTCGTGGAAATTTACCAGACTTATCAAATGACCCTCATATATTTTTAGAACCCAAGAAACTTCGTGCTACACTTTTTAGAAAAATTTAGTTTGTTAGGAATTTTTAACATCTTACAGGAATTGGAATGATAATGAATTTTGATTATATTGTGACTTTGTGGGTCTGTAGAATTGAAAGTTCAATTTGCAGAAATCCTAAATGATCTTTATTTCCTTAGAAATACACTCTGTTCAATTCTTACAGTAGCAGAATTACGTCACATATACAATCACAATCTACCAAGGTCGTTGACCACAGCAAAGAGTTCACTTTCATCACACACCAGCTTCAATTACATCTCTCGTTACGACACTGTTTACTACTGTTTACGACTGTCTTGGCGAGTCTCGGTTTCCTTATATATACCACTATTCATATTACCAGATATTTCTGGAACAAACAAGAAACCGAATGTTCTGTATCAATCAAGATGTCACTAGAATGTTCCAATCATCTAACTTTATCTGTTTTGGCATGCTTTTTTATCACCGCGCTATCTTTATCAGCTTAGGCAAGATGTATATCTCAACCCTTATCTGTCCCTTATTTCTCTGCGCCGCGCTATCGTAAATAATGAGTTTGCGACAGTATATTAGATTAGCAGGAGAGGTTTAAAGTTTTTAAAAATGCAAAAACCTAAGATTGAGTAACACATAAAAGCAATTTTTTTAATATTTTTAAGATTCTTCAAGGAAAACATAGAAAAAATAGATTTTTAATTATTTTCCAAAATTATCCAGTTATTAAAATGCTTTCGGTTCCATTTTATAGCAGTTGTATCCATGTGTAAATTACTTTATGGCTGTACACCAGCTTTATAATACTAAATAATTGCAATTCGGATTTTTTAAATTGTCATTTTAATAATCTTTAGATCAACAAAAGCCAGGACCCGTGATCATTCATTGCTGTTTAGGACTAGCAAGTTTGCAGTTGTTAAAATGACCTGCCACTCACTTCTGATCTTCCACCACAAGAAGTGCTGTCAGATATGCATTGAGAGACAAAATGTCTCCTTCTTCACAGTTTAGGAGTAACTGCCTAACTCTACTATAGGTAAACCGCGAACAGATTGCAGCTGGAGGCGTGATTTACCAAAACTTAAGCTCTCCAGCTTTCCTCCTCTGCCATCATTTTAGGGTGCCTCTCTTCTCCTCCATAGCGCAAGCTGCACTGCACTGGTCAACGTATGGAGGGGAGGAAGTCATGTAATGCTTGAATGTTGAGGAGGGGAGACGACTGCGCTCACGCATGCACACACCGACCGCACTTTGTTCACAGTCTATCTGTAGAATCATTCATCTATGCAGAGCCACTAACTAATTCCAACTGCATATCCGAAGTAAAGCCACGGACTTTAACTTACGATTCTGAAGTATATGCTGAGGACAAAAGCCGAGCCTTAAACATTCCAACGTATAATGAATGCCCTTTGTATATTTTGAAAGAAAAGAGATTGTACTATATAAAGAAGTGATGTTACAGTATTATTAGGATTTATATAACAATAAGGTTGAAGTGAATAATATAAGAAATGAGTTATTTGTTAAGTGAAAGTGTTGGACCCTTTGCTAAAAAGGATAAAATATGAGCATCTATATGTTCACATGTTCTTGTTTTTTTTTTTTAGAGTAATTCAATTGTTTATACAAGAGCGAGCGTCTATCTTCATCTGACAATAAAATAACTATGTTATCCGAACTGGATTCATTTAATTCTTACGTACAATTAATCATGCGTTATTGCAAACAATTTATTTATCAAACGTGACATTTAGTAAGTGCACACTCCCACAAAGAAAGGTCAACTGATATATCGAATGCAACTGGCAACTACCGAACCATAAATTACAACTGAATTGTAGTCATAAAGTCGGGATATAATAATGATGATGTCGATGACGATGATGAATGGTTGATGGGAATGCACCAGTTCTAGGTCCTCCTCTGCAGCACGTCTGCTTCACGTTCAAGAGGTCACGTTCTGGAATATCGGTCAGGGTGAGTTATCTAGATAAGGCTTTTCTCGGAGATTTCCCTTATCCTGAAAGACGAACGTCAGGTATGCTAAGCTCTATGGATCCTAGGCTCATTTGAGCATCATTTCATCCATTTTATTCAGCGACCGATATTCTCATGAGGTTGGAGGACGTAAATTTAAGAGGAAGAAAAAACAGTTGAAGCTTACATAAACTTTTGCGTTGTTTTACTGTGCTAATACTCTTTGGATGAACGTGAAGCTGATTTTGTAATTCAAAACCATTTCATAACTTTTATACTGCATGTTCCAGAAACATTGTCTATTGTGACGTCACGAAGCCTAATTTTATTTTAAACAACCCTTAAAATCAAACTAACACAAAATCTCTTTTCTAAATTACTCGTAAAACTAATTTAGATGCACCTAAAACTTCTTTCTCGATAGACACGTCAGTTTTCTGTTAAATTACTGTCCACGAATTATTTACCCGTTAAAATACTTAGATTTTAAAATGAAAAATTTACACACAACCGGCATATCTTTTAAGCCTAAGCTCATACTGGCGATTGAAATGCTGCCACCTACAAACAGCAGAAGAGCGGGCAGGAAAGACTTTCAGAAACGTTTGTATAACAATCAAAAGCTAAGCCACCAAAACTCCCACCCTTTAACAGAACAGTTTATTAGAGGTATCGGGTGCAGATTTGTATTGGTAACTCAAAATAATTTAAAGAATACTTTCACTATTTTAATATTTTTGTTATTAATATTAATATGCTTTCAGGTTGACTACAAGCTCAACTACGTATGGTATATACAAACCGTAAGCATTTACAAGGGTGGTCTATAAAGTTTCCGACCTAATTAGAGATACAAGACATTTTTCGGATTTTTTTTCAACATAGTCTTCTTGTAACTCTACACACTTCTCCCAGCGATGCTCTCATCTCTGTAACCCCTCCAAATAGTACTCGGCGTTTTTCTATACAAAATAATTGTTCACGAAGGTGATTGCCTCTTCATTTAACGAAAATCTCTGTCCTCCGAGAATAATTTTCAGATGAGGGAACAAAAAGAAGTCGCTTGGGGCTAGATCTGATAAGTCCAGCAATTCAAACCGTAATTGGTGGATTTTCGCCACTACAACCGCGTAGGTGTGAGACGGTGTGTTGCTTTCGTAAAACGGCATTTTCTTTTTCTGAAAATGTGGCCGTTTTTCCGCAGGTTCTGCCTTCAGTTGTCAAGTAATCATGCGTAGTATGCTCCTGTATTGGTTTTTCCTTTTTGAAGATAAGCGATTAAAATAACTCCATGACGATCCCAAAGAAAACGGTCGCCATCACTTTCCCAGCCGAAGCCGGTTTTCCTTTCGCAGTCCATTGTTTGGACTTTATTTTTGTTCCGGTTGTATCCATGTTTCATCTACAGTAGCTAACCCGCGCCAAAACTAGGGTTTGTTGCGCCTAAACTGCGCCAACAGAGTGTTGGAAATGTTCATTTGAACACCTTTTTGGCCTAACGTGAGCAAACGCGGCACCCAACGCGCAGACAGCTTTCTCTTGTCTAAATGTTGATTTAATATGTGACAAACACGTTCTTTTGACATGTTCATAGCCTCTGCTATCTCTCTCACTTTAATTCGGCGGTCGTCGAGCACCATTTGCTAAAATTTGGCGATGTGTTCGTCGGTAGTTGCAGTTTTGGACGTCCCAGACAGTCATCGTCTCCCAAGCTCTTACAGCCACGTTTAAATTCAGCTGCTCAAAATTTCACTGTGGTAAATGATGGTGCAGAATACCCATACGCCGAATCCAACTCATCTTTGATTTGCGTAGGCGTATTGCTTTTCAAAAACAAATATCTAATGACAGCTCGAAACTCGATTTTATCTATTTTCATAAAAACAGACCCAAAAACTCACTCAAACAACCTTTATATAACAACTGAGCGTCCAAAATGGCTGAAACTTTGATGAGTAACTGTGAGCAGAGGTTTTATTTACGAGTGCTGCCATCTTCATGTTGGGGTCGGAAACTTTTCATGCCACTCTCGTACTTTCCCTAAATGCGCGGATTAAGTTATCCTCACAGGTAAAACTGCAGGGTTACGAATGCCAAGTTCACACTCATGTAACTGATAAGACATGGAGTAATCAGCCAAAGGTTTTACCTACTCAAATACTCATTATTGATGCTACCTCCAGATTAACCTTCACAGAGAAAGACTGAGAGAAATTACATTTAATTGAAGTCTTTGTGTTATCTTTGCTTTTTATGCAATCATTGTTTAGTTTGAACAAGTCTAATGAACCTAAACTACCTAGAAGCAAGTCAGTATATACGTGGAAGCAAACCGGATGGTCTATAGTAACAGGCGTGCTTAATTTCGCGGTGCAGTTACGGATAACATATCGTAATAAACTAGGAGATGTGTTTGCTCAAGAAACAGACGAAGAGAAAACATAATTAACACTCGGAAATAGATAAATATTAAGTAAGAATTATAAACTTATCTAAACCAATACTCGGTATATAAATTTTTAAAGGATTCAGTGTTAAACATATAACAAAATAACAGTTTTGTTTATTTTACTGAATATAATTGTCCTTTCGTCCCAACTTGTCCCTAACTTGTTTAATTTCTCGCTTTTATAAAAGTATGACGTCTTGCTCTTGTTTTCTAAACAGAAATAATTACACAACAAGATTTTTTGTTTCTCTCATCACATCTTATTTTAATAAAGAATCAAACGTTCATATTTCATCCTTATATCAAAGGGTTTACACGCTATTACAATCATAAGCCGTTATAAGTATAAAATACCTGCAAAATAAGTTGTAAGTTAGGTTATAAGGAATGGAAAATAAATAAAACCTAATATCATTAACCCTAGTTTAACTACTTGAGAGGGAACCACAAGCAGTATCAAAGACTTAGTGAGTGTAAATAACTAGACAAAAGTTAGTTATGTGTTAAAAATGTAAATGTATGTTGTTAGATGTGTGTAAAATTTTAGTACGAACTCAAAGATATCACAACAGGGCTTATTTGTGATTAGTTTGTCACAGCCAAAACTATTATTGTACTGGACTTCAGTGTCATAAGTAAAAACATAATATTTGAGGTTATAATTTCCTTTGTTTTACTTTTCGTAAATGTAGTTTCTTTCAGAAAATGATTTATATCAAAATATTAAATAAATCCGTTTCAGTTCTTCTTAAAAGTATATACAAAATGAAACTATGGTTAAATATATTGAAATTACGGAGGATGTGAAGATATTTCTGTCATAAATTAGTTTTATGCAATCTTATCGTCATAAGCAGATCGGTTCTCAATTGAACATCGTATATAACTGTCTCAGTATGTCACTAATATTAAGTTGGCGTTGAAGAATAAAAATCTCAATATATTATTAAATATAAATGAGATAAAAACATATACTTACACTGGGCAAAAAACAATAATTTTTTAATGTTTCAAGCACTTCATGAGGCAATTCCTACTAATTTTGGGTTGAGAAAAACAAATATGACAATGAAAAAAATTTTATTAGCTCTAGTTTCTATGATATACACAAGGTGGAAGTATTACATATTAACGGATTGAACGAAAAGGATACATTTTAATTACATACATGCTAACAACAATGAAAGTGCATTTGATTTTTTTAACTGGTAATTACATGCTAAGAGTTCTAAATTGCTGGAAAAATACTTCGCAGATAGTCGTGTCTGAAGAGAATCATGTGGTGGCCTATTGACTTCGTCGTATTTTAGCTTGCCTCTTGTGATGGAGTTCCGCAGAATCCCTATACAAAGACCAACAGTAATCCTCAAGCATTAATTCATTCCAACGGCCCTGATATCATTGTTCTATAACAGAAATGTCCTGATGGAATCTCTCCCCATGTTCATCACTAACAGCTCCACAACTAGGAGGGAAAAAGTCTAGGTGGGAGTGGAGAAAATGGATCTTAAGGGACATGTTGCATCCAAGGTTACGGTATTTTTGCAGGAGCACTGTCACCAAATGCTTGTAGTTGTCGTCTCTTTTCTTGCCTAAAAACCCATGAACAACACCCTTGAAGGCTTCCCAAGCTTCCTTTTCTTTCCCCTCCAAAATTTGATCAAATGCAGGATCCTTTACAAGTTCTCTTATTTGTGGTCCGACAAAAATGCCTTCCTTAACTTTTGCATCACTTAATTTCCAAAATTTCTCTCTGATTGTGTTTTGTTATTTGACAGGTGTGCCAACTTCCAAAAAAAATTCCCCCAAATTTAAAGTCTTCACTCTAAATAATAAAATGTCACTTTATCCTCAAAACAAGAGCTAATCTATCATTTTATGGTGATCTTTGAATTCAGAAGACGGAAATAAATGTAAATTCACTATTTTTAAGCCCACCACATTTCCATTGATGTCCAGTGTTATCATTCGTACACTTTATCTTGAGCTCTGATGATACGAAATCTCCAAATCAGGAAGGCTTATGGTAACAAATGAATATCGTTATACATATTCCAGTGTTACCAGTTGCACATTTTGACGTAAAATTTCACCTTTTCTCTTAGGTTATCGTACGAGTTTAGTTTTGTGTTTAATCAACTCAGACAATAATTTTAAGCACTAAATGCCTGAAACAGATCCATCATCGACAACAAAAATCCCCTGTAAATAGTAAACGCAAGAGCTATGTGATTAGGATAACTGTTGCTGATCTACGACAACATATGGACCAACTGAGACCTAACATACCCCGCAGCAACAATAAAAGATATGTGCTCATTCATAAAGATCTCTTCAGTTTCTCTCATGTGTTCATAAGGATTGATAGAGTGAAGAAATCACTCTAGCCTCCTTACGATGGGCCATTCGCCGTTGTCAAACGTCAAGAGAAGTTTAGCACTGTAAGAGTCAAGGGCAGAGAAGCTAACATCTCCATCGATAGGTTAAAACCTGAATTTATTTTGTACCCAGAAAATGACTCTTTCCATCAGCTTCCAACAGTTAAAGAGGATGACCAACCAAGACACGAGAACAAGGAGAGGCCGAGTGGTGCGTTTTCCTACGCGGTATCTGAACTATGCAGGATGGTGTGAGAAGTGTGCATATTGCAATTATTGTTTATTTGGAGTGTCAGATTTGACAGTGTCCCCAAAGTTATTATCGTAACTTCGTTACTGACAGGGGAAAAGCTGTAGAGGACACTGTTGTAATATAGAAACTCTTTGGACGGATTAGGATTTCAGGAGGCAGTGTAAAATGCAGACAGTGAAAAATGAACAATTAAAAAAGGTTAAGAAAAAACTTGTAAACGTATTTTATTATAATTTTGTGTTTTTGTATATATAAAATTAATAAATATGAATACAAGAGAGCAACATAACCTATAAAATACACTTGCGGAAACTACAACCTCACGGCCTTCTATTATACAATTTACAATCCGACTGCGTAGAGGACATGGAAAGCTGCGTACTTAAATTCCAAATAATACAGTTTATAAAATACAAGCTGCATACTACCTGCACGAAATAGAACTGTTGCTAATGTAGCATTCACTAATTCAGTTCGCTCAAAATAATTTGTAGCTAAACTGTTTACATATTTACATACACTAATAAATAACAAATGATAAATAACACCTCTCCCTGGAAGGAAATCCATCCAAGTGGCTGTCTTGTTTATCGCTTCAACGCGCCAGGCAAAATGCTTAATTATTTGTTTGCTATATCACGCTAAGATTGCATAAAACCTTATACTCAACTGTTAATATGATCTCGTGAAGATGTCAAACATTCACTCGTGACAATCATTAAGATTATTCTTTGCTGTATAAATTACCAGTAATAGACCTGCGTTTGAACATGCTTTTCAAATGGAGCATCTTCAGTAATCTGTTTTGAAATACTAACTGAAATGTACTTACAAATTTTCAAAAGAAAATAAATTTACATAGATTGAGAGGACAATAATGACGGTTTCTTTTTTGTGATCCAAAAATATTGTATCTCTGCTAAATGTGTATTATATTTAAACTTATACACAAATACACCCTGTTGTTAATAATAAATTCCTTTCCGCCATCGGTGCCACATCTCCCTTTATTCGTCTGCTTGACTTGCCTAACTTATATTGATGTTCACTTGTTTGTACTGGAGATGTATCGCCGATTTCCTATACTCACTTGCTTACATCCAGCTGAATGTTCGATGTTTCTTTATTTTTTGTAATACATGCCATTGTAACATTATTAACTATAATAATATTTATGAATGTTATACATAGACATTGTTGTTCCTGGAATGTAGAACATATGCAATACAAAAGGCACAAAATATCCCCACCGTTGTTACTTGTTCTTGTTTTCTAATTCCTAGCAACTGAGAAGAGTATCTCCGAGATGTATGGCAACTTTAAGAGTAAGAGTGATTATATAAACTCGGGTTGTTTGTGTGATTTGAAGTTATGTTTTACTCACAACTATTGCAATGTTAGTGTCTGACTTTTTTATGGAATGGTATAGGCAAAATATGTAGGGACTTCATTTGGACGCTCGGCCGGACAGTGGGAGTTTTTCTGGCAGAGAGAGGCACAGTAATTGCCGCGGCAGACAGAGAGACATGGCCCTTAACTTCAAGCACACAGTTTTTTCTTCTATATGCGGTTTATTTTCATAAGTATTGGCCTTCTATAATATAGAAGAATGTATGGAAAACTTGCATACAGTGTACTAAGAGATATTATTGCAAATGAAAGAAAACTGGCTATTAGTGAGTGCTAATACACAAAATTTGTGGTAACTCAGTGTCATTATTTCTAAATTCCAAACATAAGGCTAATATCTACTATAAAGAGTAAACTACCTGCATATGTGTATAGGTTAAACACCAGAACCACCAAACTTTTTCTTACTTTAACAATTGAACATCCCAAATTGCTTCCACAATGTGGGAATGTAACAAATCTGATTTCATTTCTTATCTTGGTAATGGTTTAAAATTTATTTACAAAGTATATGCTTGAACAATTACGTTTGAGTTATAAAAGAATACGCTTGAGAAGAGGGCGTTGACGTTTACTTGAAAATGCCATGGAGTAAAGAACAGTTGTCATAGAATGTAAACTGCTTCTTCACTTTGTCGAGTACATCAAAAACAAAAGCCGGTCACAGTTTATTCCAAGGAATATGCTAACAGAAACAGCCGAACTTGCGTTTATTTGATGTTTATGTAAACAAATAGTATCCTAAAGACTTAATAACCTTTGTTCTTACTCTATAGACCTGTACATTGAAGTTTTTGGATATGAAAATCTTATAACTACTCTGTGTAAACCAGTTTTGCTTTATTTCTTTGTATTTAAGTCGTGATCAAGTTCATTAGGAGAAATACTACAGAATATTTATATAAATAAAGAAAACTGCTAAGTTAAAATCTGTTAATGGATTTTTGTAATAACTGCGCTTATTTATCTCAATGACAGTAAATTATATATCTTTTCCAAAGAGGTTAGCTTGGTGTATACGAGTGGTCAGGGGTCTCAAAAGGTCTGTGGCCTCCCAGATCCCCTGACCTAACCTCGCCGGATATTTTCTTGTGGGGGTATCTAAAAAATAGAGTATAAAATAATAGTTCACGGACAATTGATGTTCTCAAGGAATCCATTCGAACCGAAATAAGTAACATTGGCGAGGATACTCTCCGTAAAACTTGAGAGAATATGGTGAGACGAGTGCAAACATGTATAGATGCTGCTGGAGGACACTTCCAACATTTTCTCTGAGATGTAAATAGTGTAATGTAATCTCCAATTGTGTATTATATTTTCCCAAAGTTGCACTTGTGTCCTATTATTGCTTCAAAGTTATGGCTTATTGAAATGGTTCAGATTTATATGGATCACACTGTACTATCTTTACTTAGTTTTCTTCTTTGTAATTTCTTATGCGTGTTACAAATTATTAGGGAGTTTGAATCATAGAGCTTAAATTCGAGGGAGAAAGAAAAATGCATTGAAATTTTAAACATGATCACACCTTTGTTTATATTTTGAAAAGAAATGAAAATCAAATAAGGCTTCTTAAGTCGAAATTTAGGAGGCTCCAAAGCTAATACTAATATGAAAATAAAAATCCTAATTGTATATGTTTTACAGTTTTACATTAACAAAGTAAATACTCATTTAGAGCATAAAATATTATGTAAACTTGTACAAAGATTTACTATAACTCGTATTTCAACACTTTTGTAAAACAGAATATCATTATTTGGTATTTATTATTCTTTAAGCAACTCTGAGAAATTATAAGACACATTTTAAATTTTATTACAGTGAATAAAAATGCGACACTATACAGATGGACGAAAACGCTGTATTATACATTTATTTTAATAATAATTGTAATTATTCAGAATAATGTTAAATTACACAAATTATATCATAGAATAGTTAAGCTTAGATTGACTTATAAATGAACTAGTACAGTTTTTACTCTGGTTGCAAAAGGACACATGGATGTATTTCCTTCATAAACAAATATTACAACAAAAGAACATCGGGTATGTGTTCTAAACTTGCCATATATTTTTATTAAATGGTTTTGACCTAGTCTTTTTTAAAATGTATTAAATGTTATAAAATAGCCATTGATATATTTAATCTGCCCATAAAAGATATAAGTTTACAATATATTCTTTGTCCCAGAGTTTAATTGAATTAGTTAGGGATTGTTTGAAACAATTGAAATACGTTATCGAGGCAATTGGCTTCTGGTACGCTTGTATGAAAACCATGTTCCTGCAAGTATAGTTGAAGTTGGTTCAGAATTGTTAAACCGACCAGATATGTTGATATTTGCCAACATTGTTATTCTCACTCTTGCTCTATTGTTGCGCGCACTGATGGGAAAGAGCGGCCTAAACAGATTTCACTGTGTTTTTCCTTCATTGTTTAGCAAGTAGATGAGAGAACCAAATGTTGTTGATGTTGTTAATTACAGGGATTGTCACGTAATGTTAATTTCTATATTGTACCGTGTACCTGTTAATCTGTTTCATTGTAATAGAATAACATTGTTTTGGAATAAAGATGATTTCTTGAAAATGTGGATTCTTTAACATCTCCTTTCTTTTATTTTACCATTCCTTGCCTGCCTTGTTTAAGGAAAGTTGGTAAATTCAATTGTCAACGGCGCTTTTCATTCAAATTCGTAAACAGAGAAGATCAGAAATGCACTATTTACTGCATATAAACATTATGATTATATGAAATAAAGGAAACAATCTCCATTTACCAGCAAATCTCTGATAAAATTGTTTAACTGCATTGCCATTTTATTTTTATCGTGTTTATCGTTGTAAAATATTCTCAGATAATATTTTAGACAGTTTATAGTACAAGTGGGCCTTTTACTAGTTCACGACTGTTATAAAAGTCCTTGGCTCAGTACTCAAAAGCTTTTAAGACGTCGGTAAAGGAAAGGCTGTAATTTTTCTGACTCCAAAAGTGTATTAACTACATTTAATAATGTGGAATTCAATTCCAATCTCAACATAATTCAATTTGATGTCAAAAATAAGATTTATGTAGCACGAAAGAAAGGTAATATCGTAACAAAATTCTCTTGGATCCCAGGACACAGTAACTTTAGAGGCAACGATAGGCTGGATATGCTAGCTAAAGAGACACGAAGGTCAGAAGAAGAATATAAGATACAAATACCATCTAACGACTTAACTGGATACATCAAAAAAGAGGTCAAACAGATGTTGATAACAGAGAACTCAACTTTCCCTTGGAAAAATACAAATGTTAAAGATTTGTGGTATAGAAAGATATATGGATCTAGAGAAGATTTCTTAAATATTTTCAAAATTAGACTTAACATTGCTATGAATCCGATATTATTATATAAAATGAAACAAAAGAAGATAAGTGTGGGGAACCAGCATAGAGATGTCGTTGAAGAGTTATCCTTCTCCGAGGACAAGGAGCCTTCGACATTTTGTCATTCCAGGACTCTGTCCCCTACTGATATTATGATGGATTTATAATAATAGACGGTAGGTAAATGGTAGTTTTTTATTATTAAGTAGGATGATATAGAGGATATGTTAATTATAAGAGACTGTTGAGGTTATGATGGGTCTAAGGTGAGTGTGGAACGCTTGTAAGATTTCCTCAGGGAGAATATCATATTCCCTGACGTCTCGGATAAGTTGATTGAAGCTGAAGGGAAGACGGGAATAGAATTTATGAGAGAGGTTGAGGGTATAGTCATTTAATTTGGGAAATGATAAATCTGAATGGATGTTGTCATTAGGAATGCACCATTGGGCAGCAATTGCTACTTGCAGGTATCGATTCTGAAGTATTTGAAGTCAGTAGAGGTGCGCCCCAGACCTGATAGGCGTAGGTCAAGGCGGGTCTTATTACTTGTTTGTATAGAGGGAGCTTATTCCTGAGAGCCATGGGTGATTTTTTGTTGTACAGTGGACAGAACCTCGCCATACGCTTGGATACTCTGGAAGCTAGTGGTGTCCAGGTAAGGCGCATATCAAGAAGCATTCCAAGATATTGTGTTTCTGTGCTCCAGGGTACTTCTGATCCAGCTAAGCGCAGTTCCTATAAGTGCCAGCGAGTAAATGTGACTGCCTGACACTTGTTGGTATTAATCTAGAGGCGAGAAGTTGTAAACCAGACGCTGAGCATATCGTCATAGCACTGGGCACGTTATACTCCAGTAAGATGATTTGATGATGCCGAGGCTATTGCGGTGTCATCAGCAAATAAATAAAGGTTGCAGCCTCTGAGGATAGGGAGGGTGTTGATATAGGTTAGGAAGAGGAATCTCAGTTAAATAATTAACATGGCAGAATCAACATTTGAGTTTCTTTTTTCAAAAGATAAGTAATTTTGGAAAAATTTGTGATCTATTAATTAATTACATTTTTGCTAACGTTATTTTCATCGTTCTATTGTTTCCTCTGGCTCACTATGTAGAATGATATGGTTTTCTAAAAATCATGTTGTCGACACTGATGCTATACAAGACAAATGAACATCGCAACCCAATGAATATGTTGACCATATTTATTTGTATATAGTCTATAATATATTTAGAAATATTCATAACTATCTAAAATACTGTATGATGCACTTATTTTAAATGATTTTATTTTGTTCTAGCTCTCGACCTGCGGCGTCGTTTTGCAATCACACCTACTTACAAAATAAAATCTTTCTTTTAATTCTCGTATAATAAAAGACTGTTTATTTATATAAAAAGACAAACATTTCTTTTATGAGCAGTATAAGCTTTCCAGAAATATTATTTCTACAGGGTTTTGCGAAACGTTTGGTATCTCGATTACACACGGCTCACAAATTAAAATAAAAAACTTCATATATGCAAAAATGTGAAAAATAAAAATATCCTATCACCTTCACATCATTTCGTCTACATTCCTTGACAAACTATACTTACAAAAGCCTTTATCGACTTTATCGTCATTTAGATAAAGCCTGGTAGCTTTTAAATTCCGCTCTCATTGCATGGCCAAGAGAAAAGGAAGAAATAAAACCAATAACAACAAAAAGGTGACACAAATTATAGCAAGTAGTAGAGAAGGCAAAGATATTTTTGATGGTATGGGGCCGTGGAGATATAAAGCTTTCAAACGGAAAATCTGTAGTTGGAAAAGTTTGTAAACCGCTGGGTTAGAGCTCGAAGTAAGCCACAATGAACTGCCTCGAGCACCTTCGATGTGCGTTGATCCGTCACACGAGAGTGGCCTTAATATGTCCATTGAGACTTGGAATGGATTAATTTCTATTTGCGTACTCTCATCTGACGTTTTTATGAAACGAATTATGCACACAAAAGCTGCAGCAGAACTCAGCTTTAGGAAATTGCAGAGAACTATTGAATTCTTGTTTGTAATGGATCTATAACAGCCATCACGCCAATGAATTTCTACTTCTTGCAAGCAATTTTTGGTTATTTTTGTTGTTTATAAACAAATATTTTGTGTTATCTGCAATAGTGCCAAGTAGTTCTTGGTTTGTTCTCGTAACTCCTTGTTCATATTTCCTGACTAGTTATCTGTTCTAATTGTTATATAACATGAGGCTATGAAGATCTTAGAGTATTACAGCACATAATTCAGTGCTATATTAATTCACTCATAGCCGGAAATTATCACTTTGAACCCGCCAAAACTTAGGTATTAAAGCGTACATTCACTTCGCTTAATTCCTGAAAAATATGGTTTCAGGAGAATTTGTAAATGAAAAGAAATATTTTGAACAATTTAAGAATATATTATTAATAAGTTATAGCGTGTCGTTGTTTCCTTGACCTTCTTGATGCGAAATTGTCTCACGGAGTAACACACCAAATGTCTAACAGAATTTCCAACTGCGTGTATAATTTGCCACAAACACTTCCTTTTTTTTAATTCTCACTGACTAACGAACTGACCCTCAAGATTTCTAGAACATCGTTGGACCCTTACCAGTCACTCGTAACTTGTATGATAAGCAAGGGTGGAATCACTGACCTTGTCTTTGAAGTGATATAACACCTTTTATGTTATCTTTCCTCGGTGGAAGTTTTCTGGTACGCCAATGGAAAATCGATCAACTAGCAAATCTTAAATTGTGTGAATTATCATAAGTAAAACCTTATCTACGGCACTCCTTCCTTTACATTTATTTTAACATTCTTATGTTTGTATATACATTGAGTTATATTGAATTTACATATTTTTATGAAATATGTCAATAATTATGTCATATGATAACAAATAATGCCTCAAATTACTGTTTTGCTGTTTTTTAAACATACGTACCATTAGAATACTTCTGCAAAATGCAGTTAAACGTTGAGAGAAGCACGAGAAATTAAAACTGGGCTCACTACTAGCCTGCACCATTTATTTTATTTACTTATTTATTTGTTTACTTCTACAGGAATTGAACTTAGCACCTCCAGATTGAGAGAAAAATTGATTACTGTGCTATAACTACAGTTAAACGTTGTTTTTCTCTTTAATACGTATTTTTCTTAGTGATCGAAACCTCTTCAGATAAAAAAATAAAGCTTATAACTTGGGACCAACCTGTTTTTCTGCTTGTAAAGAAATGAGGGGTTTTACAGAGGAAATCACATCGAAATAGTGATAAATCTTCATTCATTTGTATTTATAAATACTTAAAGTAAAAATCATTACAAACTTTTAAAGTTGCATTTATCCTACATAATTCTTGAAAGTTTGTTTTAATTGTATCATATTCTATATAGACATTGTAAAACTTGTGAAATTTATACACCGATCTGTCCAAACATAGTCATTTGGACGCGTTAAATAATTTCAGAAAATTAAGAGTTTTTTACTTGGTTATGAATTCCAGAAACAGAACCAAAATGGTTTTTAAAAATGGTTTATCCTACAGGTTTTAGAAAAATTCATGTATTTTTACATATATTTATAAAAGTAATCACCACTTAAAGATTATCTTCAATATATCATTTCCGCCAAAAGTATGTTCTTTTGTTTTCTATCTAGTGTTCGTTACTGTGCTTTTGAATTAATTCCTCTATGCGTCCTGTAAATAGCTGAAGGATATGTACCTAGTTCAATAGGATAATTATGTTAAACTGATCGACCACTTACTGATAAATTTGCCATTAGATCATCACCGTTACATTACAGCTTGTTAATGTCATGTGTGCTCTATTGTTTCGGAGCCCTTTCAGCAAATGCTTCATACAATATACCTAATTTAGTTCAAGTATCAATTTATTGTGTTTTAAATGCCGAAAAATTATACACATAATTGAATTTGGGGCATTGTTACAACTGTGTTGCATAACAAAGCATGCCACGAATATCATGGCCGTGACTTAACCTCAATATTATGCTTTAATGATATTAGAATACCAGACATACATTACCAGAGTTTAAGTACAACTTCTTAGTTCATTTGTTAATGAAGATTTGGTTTTACTTTCTTACATAGAGTAACACAAAAATGTTCACCTATGGTATGCATCTGTACACAATGTAGTAACTGTTTCTAGGAAGAGTTTGTTCAAGAGTTAGTAAACTAAGTTATGTGAGGTGATCTCATTAGACTTTATTAAATTTAAGGTGCCCTTCGTCAGGAACCAAACAGTGTCTGTAGCACAGGAAGTGAAAATACATTTTGGCCACAAATGACATAGTTTTCTCTGTCTGATAGGCTCATTGTTCTTACTAAGAGGACTGTTCAGTAAAGAATGACGACAGCTCATCCTCATAATTTTGATGGTCCTTCTCAAAATAGTCTCAAAATAGCAATGCACTTGTCCCAGCGTTTATGCCAGTCTTCAAAGACATGCTGGAAACCATTTTTGAGAGATCCGTCAAAATCTCCTCCGCAGCCTTCACCACTGCGTCTGATGATGGATAATGTCTCCCACGAAGGTGTTTCTTCAAGTTAGAGAATAGAAAAAAGTCACATGGGGCTAAATCCGGACTATAGGGAGGGTGAGAGATGAACTTCACGTTGATGTTTGCAAGATATTCAGCGACAACATTGGCAATATGTGGCCGCGCATTATCGTGGTGCAGCATCAGCCTGCTTTACGGAAATGTGCTCTTTTGCGCCTGATATGGACTTGCAATGTTTTCAGGACATCCCTGTAGTATTGTCCAGTTACTGATGTGTGTGCAGGTACAACATGCTGATAAACCATTCCATGAATATCAAAGAATGAGATGACCATAAATTTCCCAGCAGAAGCAACCACTTTTGCTTTTTTGGGGGTTGGTGATGAAGGAGATTTCCACACTGAGCTTTGCTGTTTGCTCTCAGGGTCAAAATGATGTAACCAAGTTTGATCAGCAGTGATTACGTTTGAAAGAAACTCCGGATATTACTCTAACATCAACTTTAACTGCATGCGGATGTCCTTTTGTTTGGGAATCAACAGTCTTGGCACACATCGCACACAAACACGTCTCATGTGTAATGTTTCTGTCACCAACGTGTGGGTGGCACCCAATGAAATGTTCAGTATTTCAGAAAGTGATCTTAAGGTAATTCGTCGATCATCTCTCACAATGGCAGCAGCAGTGTTGATGTTTTCTTCCGTAAGAGCAGTAACTGTAACACCGGGTCCACCTTACTTTGAAATTGATTGTCTCCGCTCTTCAAACATTTTAAACCACTTTCGAGCTGTGCTGTAGGGAAGAACAGACTCTCCATAGGCCTCCTGTAACATTGTATAGGCCTCAACTGAAGATTTGTTGAGACGAAAACAGAATTTCACAGCTGCATATTGTTCCTCGCGTGTTACCTACATTGCAGCTGTAGGCGATACTGAACATGTCTGAACTTGGCTGGTTCTACAGGCGGGAACCAGGAGTACCAACAATGAAACTACTACAGCGTGTTTGTTTCACATTAAGCTAACAGAATATAATAAGATTGAATTTCAGTGCGAAAAATTATGACCGTAAAAAAATGATGATCATTCTTTATTGAACAGCCCTCGTATTTTTTGTTCAATTTTTTTTAACAAACGAAACTCACACTGTCTGAATGCACTACTACTCCCTCTCGAGTTAATTATATAGTAAGAATCACGTCCTCGACGGGTACATCGCCAATAATGGGACGGAAGAGTGTCTTGTGCAAGCTGCTCGCTGAGGGCACACCAAGGGTTGGTAAAGCTAGAAGTAGACGTGAGAACCGATCTGTCTGTAGAGCGGATGCTGTATACTGTCTCAGTGCTGTGTATGCTTGCTCCTGGGCAATATCCATCTGTCGTGCAGAATCTTCACCTGACTCCACCAGCTCTACAACATAGAATACAACAATATTATAATTGTCATACATAAACCAAACCTTCACTGTTATTAACTAAGATTACTTTCATGTTTCCGTTTCAAGTCTGAACCGATTTGTCTAATTTTGGTTTTGAAATGTTTGTATAAGTCCAAGGAAAGTTTAAGAGGTGAGAAAAAGACCTGAAGTGATAAGGCAATGGGTTATTAAATATAAAACAAAACACGAAAACGTGTACGGAAAATTCGCACCTTCATTTATTTTCAACAAACAAAAGTATTACAAACTACAAAGACATTCCACTCCTTGCCAAAGTCTTCAAAGATGTTTCACTCGTCCCCAACATAAAGTCACCATTGATGCCTCGTCCGGATTACATTAGCCACAGATTTCCGTCACGTCACAGACTCAAAAGAGGAGCTTATTCAGCGTGTTTTTTGATAGAGAGAACGAGCAATATTGGCGACAAAAGATGCAGCTATCGATGATCTCAATGTGACCTTACAGAAATTTCATTCGGGAGAGTTGTTTTCTTACAAATCAGTGACAAACAATTATAAACGAAGATGGCATAGTCAACTACCTCACGGAGTTTTTAAATTCATTAGAATTGAGTGGATTCCCACCTCACAATAATTTAAAATTAAAAAATAGGATAGTATAACATACTATAACCATACGTAATCACCGTAATGTTCATAATGTGCTAAAAGAATTACTATGAAAAAACCAAGCTGTTTGTTAAATTGGAGAGAGAGCAAACAATCACTTCCTGGTAGGCAGAAAGTCAGCTGTCACATTGTTTCGTAATAGGGGACGATGTTTATTTATAATATGGAGCTCAAATCTCTATTATTCAGTTATTTTTCAGTTTCAACACCAAGAAAAAAATATATCGGCTGGATTATTTGCTAATACAATAGGACGCCAGGCCAGGGTGAGTTATTTGGATAAGGTTCTTCCCTGGTATTTCCTTACACTGAAAGATAAATGTTGAATAAGTCTAAGCTCTATGTATCCTGTACTCAGTTGAACATCATTTCATTCATCGTCCGATATGACTTAACGTTGCAGGTTTTCCCTTATCCTGAAGGATGAATGTCTGGTAACTCTAAGCTCCATGTACCCTGTATTCATTTGAGCATCATTTCATTCATCGTCCGATATGACTTAACGTTGGAGGTTTTCTCTTATCCTGAAGGATGAATGTCTGGTAACTCTAAGCTCCATGGACCCTGTACTTATCTGTACATCATTTCATTCATCGTCCGATATGATATAACGTTGGAGGTTTTCTCTTATCCTGAAAGATGAATGTCTGTATCTCTAAGCTCTGTGTACCCTGTACTCATTTGAACATCATTTCATTCATCGTCCGATATAACTTAACGTTGGAGGAAGTAAATTAACAAGTAAACACATATAAATTAAATCTTAACATTATGCAATAATAGGTACAGAAGACATTTCTCTCAGGCACTAAAGTTCCAATAAAACTTACCTTTTCTACAGAGCAGCAGTGTTTCTAGGAGTATAATCTCTACAGCATCCAGTCTCAGTCTTTGACAAATCCCCAGAGATCTTCTGAGCAGGTTGATTGTGGTGCTGCACTGCTTGTGACGCAATAATATCGAGAAGTCTATTGGCCAATAGGCTGCATGCAGAATGAACAGCTGACTCCAAAGCTGCCTTAAGATGGCGTCCTGGTCGACTCGTGACATCATCGCCAGGTGCTCGTTACGTCGGGCTTGTTTCACACTGAGTAACAAGATTTGTGCTGCCACCTCCTGGTACAGTTCCCCATGAGCATGATGCACGCCACCTGTAAACGGAAACCATCGTTGTTAGTGCATATCGATGGAGGCCTATGGAGAGGCTGTTCTTCCCTACAGCACAGCTCGAAGGTGGTTTAAAATGTTTAAAGAGGGAAGACAATCAATTTCAAAGGAAGGTGGACCCGGTGCTACAGTTACTGCTCTTACGGAAGAAAACATCAACACTGCTTCTGCCATTGTGAGAGAGGATCGACCAATACCTTAAGATCACTTTCTGAAATACTGAACATTTCATTGGGTGCCACCCACACGTTGGTGACAGAAATATTACACATGAGACGTGTTTGTGCGCGATGGGTTCCAAGACTGTTGATTCCCGAACAAAAGGACATTCTCATGCAGTTAAAGTTGATGTTAGGGGAAGATCCGTAGTTTCTTTCAAACGTAGTCACTGCTGATGAAACTTGGCTACATCATTTTGATCCTGAGAGCAAACAGCAAAGCTCAGTGTCGAAATCTCCTTCATCACCAACCCACAAAAAGGCAAAAGTGGTTGTTTCTGCTGGGAAAGTTATGGTCATCTCATTCTTTGATATTCATGGAATGCTTTATCAGCATGTTGTACATCCAAGCACATCAGTAACTGGACAATGCTACAGGGATGTCCTAAAGACATTGCAAGCCCATATCAGGCGCAAAAGACCACATTTCCGTGAAGCAGGTTGGATGCTGTACCACGATAATACGCGGCCGCATATGGTCAATGTTGTTGCTGAATATCTTGCAAAAATCAACGTGAAGTGCATCCCTCACCCTCCCTATAGTCCGGGTTTACCCTCATGTGACTTTTTTCTATTCGCTAACTTGAAGAAACGCCTTCGTGGGAGGCATTATCCATCATCAGAAACTGTGGTGAAGGCTGCGGAGGAGATTTTTAAGGATGTCTCAAAAAGTGGTTTCCAGCATATCTTTGAAGACTGTCAGAAACGCTAGGACTAGAGCATCGCATTCAGGGGAGACTATTTTGAGAAGGACCATCAAAATTATGAGGATGAGTAAAGGTACGTTGTCAAAAAAAATTGTGACCTTTCTTTATTGAACAGCCTTGTATAATAGGAGGTATTAAGATATAGGCACTAAGTCCGTTGAAGACTTAGTGCCCAATCACTGGAACATTGACAAAGAGGGATATTACAACATCCTAAGCAAACTTGCCGTCCCCTGTAGAAAGAGATCAGTAGGCAGATGTTTTATCATGCAACAGGGTAATGATTATAAGCATTCTTCCAAACTCTGTTATGAATATTTAGTCCAGAATGTAACTAACCAATATGCTTTGGCACTCACGGTCACTTGACCTCAATTTTATTGATTTAGTGTGGGATGAGTTGGATCGAGTAATTAGAATCAGAGCAGCGTGCAATGCAAATGAGCTTCTGGAGAGTTTGAAAGAAAAATATGCAAAAGTAAGTGCTGCAAAACTTTGGTGAGGATGTCCCGTGTGTGTAAAGCTGTTCTAGAGACAGAGAGAGGATCTTTGTTGTTGTATTTTACATCTTTCAACGTTAAGTCCTATCGGACGTTGAATGAAATGGATGAAATGATGCGCAAATGAGCCCGGATTCCTTAGAGCTTAGAGTTACCCGACATTCGTCTTTCAGGGTAAGGGAAAGCTCCGGACAAAACTTTATCCAGGTAACTCACCCTGACCGAGATTGGAACTCGGGACCTCTTGAACGCGAGGCAGACACGCTACCAAGGCGGGCAAAGGAAGGATATTTTGAAGAATCGGAAATGTATAAAATAACCGAAGTAAATAACCTAGTGGTTTACCGGGAGAAACACGAGTCAGTTGGAGAATTTAATGTCATGTTGGCGCGTTGGCCATAGTAGCTCAAATGGTTAGAGCGGCTGGACGGAAACCAGAAGATCCGTGGTTCAAATCCCGGATATGGCATGAATATTTTAGTCTGGCTGTACCCTTTCATAGTGCGTCCTCCACACGGCTAGTGTGAAAGAACAATTAATTTCCATTAATTGTACCTAATAGTGGTCCGAACTTTAGAGCCCGGGCCTTAAAGTACTTACAGCATAGTAAGTCGTCATTAAGGTAGTTGTCTCATGTGTTTATGAGAACTCCTAGTGGTTTACTATAAAGCCCGGACCTTAAAGTACTTACAGCATAGTAAGTCGTCATTAAGGTAGTTGTCTCATGTGTTTATGAGAACTCCTAGTGGTTTACTATAAAGCCCGGACCTTAAAGTACTTATAGCATAGTAAGTCGCCATTAAGGTAGTTGTCTCATGTGTTTATGAGAACTCCTAGTGGTTTACTATAAAGCCCGGACCTTAAAGTACTTACAGCATAGTAAGTCGTCATTAAGGTAGTTGTCTCATGTGTTTATGAGAACTCCTAGTGATTTACTATAAAGCCCGGACCTTAAAGTACTTACAGCATAGTAAGTCGTCATTAAGGTAGTTGTCTCATGTGTTTATGAGAACTCCTAGTGGTTTACTATAAAGCCCGGACCTTAAAGTACTTACAGCATAGTAAGTCGTCATTAAGGTAGTTGTCTCATGTGTTTATGAGAACTCCTAGTGGTTTACTATAAAGCCCGGGCCTTAAAGTACTTACAGCATAGTAAGTCGTCATTAAGGTAGTTGTCCCATGTGTTTATGAGTACTCCTAGTGGTTTACTATAAAGCCCGGGCCTTAAAGTACTTACAGCATAGTAAGTCGTCATTAAGGTAGTTGTCTCATGTGTTTATGAGAACTCCTAGTGGTTTACTATAAAGCCCGGTTCTTAAAGTACTTACAGCATAGTAAGTCGTCATTAAGGTAGTTGTCTCATGTGTTTATGGGAACTCCTAGTGGTTTGCTATAAAGCCTGGATCTTAAAGTACTTACAGCATAGTAAGTCGTCATTAAGGTAGTTGTCTCATGTGTTTATGAGACCTCCTAGTGGTTTACTATAAAGCCCGGACCTTAAAGTACTTACAGCATAGTAAGTCACCATTAAGGTAGTTCTCTCATGTGTTTATGAGAACTCCTAGTGGTTTACTATAAAGCCCGGGTCTTAAAGTACTTACAGCATAGTAAGTCGTCATTAAGGTAGTTGTCTCATGTGTTTATGAGAACTCCTAGTGGTTTACTATAAAGCCCGGACCTTAAAGTACTTACAGCATAGTAAGTCACCATTAAGGTAGTTGTCCCATGTGTTTATGAGTACTCCTAGTGGTTTACTATAAAGCCCGGGCCTTAAAGTACTTACAGCATAGTAAGTCGTCATTAAGGTAGTTGTCTCATGTGTTTATGAGAACTCCTAGTGGTTTACTATAAAGCCCGGTTCTTAAAGTACTTACAGCATAGTAAGTCGTCATTAAGGTAGTTGTCTCATGTGTTTATGGGAACTCCTAGTGGTTTGCTATAAAGCCTGGATCTTAAAGTACTTACAGCATAGTAAGTCGTCATTAAGGTAGTTGTCTCATGTGTTTATGAGACCTCCTAGTGGTTTACTATAAAGCCCGGACCTTAAAGTACTTACAGCATAGTAAGTCACCATTAAGGTAGTTCTCTCATGTGTTTATGAGAACTCCTAGTGGTTTACTATAAAGCCCGGGTCTTAAAGTACTTACAGCATAGTAAGTCGTCATTAAGGTAGTTGTCTCGTGTGTTTATGAGAACTCCTAGTGGTTTACTATAAAGCCCGGATCTTAAAGTACTTACAGCATAGTAAGTCGTCATTAAGGTAGTTGTCTCATGTGTTTATGAGAACTCCTAGTGGTTTACTATAAAGTCCGGACCTTAAAGTACTTACAGCATAGTAAGTCGTCATTAAGGTAGTTGTCTCATGTGTTTATGAGACCTCCTAGTGGTTAACTATAAAGCCCGGACCTTAAAGTACTTACAGCATAGTAAATCACCATTAAGGTAGTTGTCTCATGTGTTTATGAGAACTCCTAGTGGTTTACTATAAAGCCCGGACCTTAAAGTACTTACAGCATAGTAAGTCATCATTAAGGTAGTTGTCTCATGTGTTTATGAGAACTCCTAGTGGTTTACTATAAAGCCGGGACCTTAAAGTACTTACAGCATAGTAAGTCGTCATTAAGGTAGTTGTCTCGTGTGTTTATGAGGACTCCTAGTGGTTTACTATAAAGCCCGGACCTTAAAGTACTTACAGCATAGTAAGTCGTCATTAAGGTAGTTGTCTCATGTGTTTATGAGAACTCCTAGTGGTTTACTATAAAGTCCGGACCTTAAAGTACTTAGAGCATAGTAAGTCGTCATTAAGGTAGTTGTCTCGTGTGTTTATGAGAACTCCTAGTGGTTTACTATAAAGCCCGGACCTTAAAGTACTTACAGCATAGTAAGTCGTCATTAAGGTAGTTGTCTCATGTGTTTATGAGAACTCCTAGTGGTTTACTATAAAGCCCGGACCTTAAAGTACTTACAGCATAGTAAGTCATCATTAAGGTAGTTGTCTCATGTGTTTATGAGAACTCCTAGTGGTTTACTATAAAGCCGGGACCTTAAAGTACTTACAGCATAGTAAGTCGCCATTAAGGTAGTTGTCTCATGTGTTTATGAGAACTCCTAGTGATTTACTATAAAGCCCGGACCTTAAAGTACTTACAGCATAGTAAGTCGTCATTAAGGTAGTTGTCTCATGTGTTTGAACTGTCGATGTATTTTAAAGCAGTGATACAATATTAATGTTTTACTGTACATAATTCATGTATAATTTGCCTGTGTTATTCTCTCTTTGAAGTATGGAGTATAATCTTCAGTTGTCATTTTCTACACTCGTAAAGCACCCAAAACACTATTACAAGAGTGTCAACTGTTTCCGTACGGCCTTGGCTGACAAAACACTTGCAGGATTTATGTCGCCGTAAGAAAACGTTGTGATTGCAGTGCGAAATGCCATCTTGCTTGTGATATTTGATACACCGCAGGCTGTCAGGGACTCGGTTACGTGAATGTTCCTTCAACATATTTGCTGCCCTGCGGCGTACCACATCTTGACACCTTCATGCGGATTACATGTTGCTCCTCGACGCTTTCCTTCCCACAACTTATGGATCGACGGCGTTGTTCGAATGACTATTTCATTTACTTATCCCGTTTATTTATTGTATCATAGCTCTTGTATACTTGTATATTGCGTACTAAGAAAGCAGAGCCTCGTGTTTGGTAACTTCCAGTTTTTGTTTAGCCAACTGCTCCTTGAAATAATTGAAAACCCCGTTAAAATCAATAAAAAATTAAAATTTCTTTTCTGAATTGAAATGCGAACAAATGAACATTCACATATAAATTATATATGCAAAGCCTCCTTATCCACTCTTTTGTTAATAAATTAATTCAAGTAACACATGCCTTGTTTGTTGAGTTATTTGTTTATGTAGCCAAATTGAATCTCTCTATTCCTTCTCGTTATTATAAAGCAGCAACATTTTATGAAATGAAGCGACATTGTTGTTCAATAAATTAATGTTGTCTCAGACAGGCATAAGAATTTGTATAATTCATGTGAATATCCGAGTTTCACCTCAAGATGTACTGAAGAAACAAAAACAGCTGAATCGCTTTTCTGTGTTAACAACATGTTCATTTGCACATTTAACATTTGAATCAATAAATAATCCACATGTTTGTATATTTTGGTAATGATTCATTAATAACCAATGTAATAGGTTACTGTGCTGTTAGGTTTTACGTCAGAGAAACAATTAAAACACACCCTTCACGTTAAATAGTTGTTATGAAGTTAAACATTTCTAATGCATTCTTTGTTGCTATTTTCAATTTTCCAAAAATTATAATTTTCTCAAAGGATAAGTTTGTATTGGTGTTTTTCCTCAAGTCACACAATTATTACGGATTTTCAAAGCCGTTATATAACACCAGCGTTAAAGTATTCACAAATTAAGCCTAGTGCATCCCCCCGTTACAATCCAACTACAAGAAAATATGCCATAAACACACTTCTACAAGTAATGACTATAATTGTTTTTGGTATTACTGAACCAAGACGTACGAGGGTGGTCTGAGAAGTTTCCGACCTCAACATGAAGATGGCAGCACTCGTAAATCAAAGATAGTGCATTTCGCTGCTCATCTGTTGACAGCTACTCACCAAAGTTTCAGCCATTTTGGACGCTCAGTTGTTATGTAACTGTCGTTTGAGTGAGTTGATGTGAGTGTTTTTATGAAATATGTGTGTAGTGTTTAACGCCCGCTTTTACTACATACGGCACCTCAGGCGGTGACACTGATGATACATGAGATGAAGATGGAGCACCGGTGGAATGAGATGGCGGGGGAAACCGGAGGTCCCGGAGAAAACCCGCCCCAGCGCCGTGATGTGTACCACAAATCTCACTTTGCGGTCGCCTGGGATTGAAACCGGGCCGCCTTAGTGAGAGCCAAGCTGTCTAACCAGTGAGCCACGGCGCGGCCGTATTTTTATGAAGATGGACAAAAACGAGTATCGAGCAGTCATTAAGTATTTGTTTTTGAAAGGCAATACGCCTACGAAAATAAAGATGAGTTGGATTCTGTGTATGTGGACTCTGCACCATTATTTGCCACAGTGAAATTTTGGGCAGCTCAATTTAAATGTGGCCGTAAGAGCCACGTTCGGGACGTCCAAAATCTGCAACTACCAAAGAAAACATCGAAAAAGTTCACTAAATGGTGCTAGACGACGGCCGAATTAAAGTAAGAGAGATAGCAGAGACTATGAACATGTCAAAAGAACGTGTTTGTCTCATATTAAATCAACATTTAGACATGAGAAAGCTCTCCGCGCGTTGGGTGCCGCGTTTGCTAACATTAGACCAAAAGCGTGTTCGAATGAACATTTCCAACGCACTGTTGGCGCAGTTTAGGCGCAATAAATCCGAGTTTTGGCGCCGATTAATTACTGTAGATGAAACTTGGATACACCATTATACGCCCGAAACAAAAATATACTCCAACCATTGAACTGCAAATGGGGAACCGGCTCCAAAAAAAAGCAAACACTGTTTATTTTTCGGCTGGGAAAGTGATGGCGACTATTTTTTTGGATAGTCATGGATTTATTTTAATCGATTATCTTCAAAAAGGAAAACCATTACAGGAGCATACTAGCAGCATTACTGGACAAACTGAAGGCAGAACTTGCGGCAAAACGGCGACATATGTAGAAAAAGAAAATCCTGTTTCATCAAGACAACGCGCCGTCTCACACCTCAGCGGTTGCAATGGCGAAAATCCACGAATTACGGTTTGAACTGCTTGACTCACCAGATCTAGCCCCAAGCGACTTCATTTTGTTCCCTCATCTAAAAATTTAGCTTGGAGGACAGAGATTTTCGTCAAATGAAGAGACAATCACCTTCGTGGACAATTATTTTGCAGAGAAAAACGCCGAGTACTGTTTGGACGAGTTACAGAGATGGGAGACTGTGTTGAAAAATAAAAAAGGTCTTGTATCTTTATTAGGTCGGAAACTCTTTAGACCACCCTCGTATTTTATCCAAGAGTGCAAGGTTTGTTTATTTCCGCGAGTGTATATTGTGACTGTGGGTTCCAAGAATTAAAAGTCCAAATTGCCGAAATTCTAAATGTTCTTTATTTTCGTAGGAATACACTGTTCAACTCTCACGTAACAACATTGCATCGCATATCACAATCTACAGCACCAAGGTCGTTGACAATAACAAACATTAGTTTTCGTTACAACACTTCAAAGCTGACTTTCGTTTTACACACAACTGACTCATCACTAGCCATGGCTTCTTTTTATACACCCATTCATGAATTCCAGACTGTTCTCTACAATCACTAGATGTCTCTCAAATCAACAAGGTATCTAATGACGAAATCCGAATATTCTATCACCTTCCGGAAACGTCTGGGCCGGCAAGTCTTTTACATCAGGTGTCTTTGTTGCCGGCTATCGCTTTACACTAGCCGCGCTATCGTTAACTCTTTATTACAGTGAAACAATATCCGACGTCTGTTTTCTATTTGTGCTGAAACTTTATTGCCTGTTGCCACGACATACCATACAATGTTTTATCAAACGCTTACCCCAATCATTAAAATGGCTTACTAATTTTTAACTAAACTATAATAAAATTTGTACAATAAAATTATAACCATTTCTAATGTTATTTTCTGTAATATAGACCAAAGCCGCCTAGATGTGTGTCTCAAATATCGTTGGCTAATATCTAACATGAGATAATCGATGTTAGATACTCGTTTGTTTTAACTGTTGATATAGTTTGAATAACAACTTACGGTAATTTATTTGTGCTAATTAAGAAAAATGATGTTAATTACTGAATAAATACAAGTTGTAGGTGTAGTTATGGTTTGAATATATTTCAGTACTAAATGTTTAAACTAAATAATTATTATACGTGAAATGTAGGCCTAGAGATTGCATTTTATTCATACAGTGGTTAAAATGAAGTTCTATCTATCCTTAAATTTAATGTGTTACTTTAGTAGGTTAAATTTTATTATTAAAGTACCTTTTTTTCCTTGTTCCATTTATACCTCGCCTTTAACTGCTATGGACGTATTGGTGGCCGTTCTCCTTTGGATCATATCGAAGGTGTTAACTCGTATTCGTTGTGTTTTAATCATTAGATCACGTACACATTTATACCCCGCCTTTAACTACAATGGTCATATCGGCGGCCGTTCTCCTTTGGAACATATCGAAGGTGTTAACTCGTATTCGTTGGGTTTTAATCATTAGATCACGTACACATTTATACCCCGCCTTTAACTACAATGGTCATATCGGCGGCCGTTCTCCTTTGGAACATATCGAAGGTGTTAACTCGTATTCGTTGGGTTTTAATCATTAGATCACGTACACATTTATACCTCGCCTTTAACTACAATGGTCATATCGGCGGCCGTTCTCCTTTGGAACATATCGAACGTGTTAACTCGTATTCGTTGGGTTTTAATCACTAGATCACGTACACATTTATACCTCGCCTTTAACTACAATGGTCATATCGGCAGCCGTTCTCCTTTGTAACATATCGAAGGTGTTAACTCGTATTCGTTGGGTTTTAATCATTAGATCACGTACACATTTATACCTCGCCTTTAACTACAATGGTCATATCGGCAGCCGTACTCCTTTGTAACATATGGAAGGTGTTAACTCGTATTCGTTGGGTTTTAACCACTAGATCACGTACACATTTATACCTCGCCTTTAACTACAATGGTCATATCGGCAGCCGTTCTCCTTTGTAACATATCGAAGGTGTTAACTCGTATTCGTTGGGTTTTAATCATCAGATCACGTACACATGTATACCCCGTCTTTAACTGCAATGGTCATATCGGCGGTCGTTCTCCTTTGGAACATATCGAAGCTGTTAACTCGTATTCGTTGGGTTTTAATCATTAGATCACGTACACATTTATACCTCGCCTTTAACTACAATGGTCATATCGGCGGCCGTTCTCCTTTGGAACATATCGAAGGTGTTAACTCGTATTCGTTGGGTTTTAATCATTAGATCACGTACACATGTATACCCCGTCTTTAACTGCAATGGTCATATCGGCGGTCGTTCTCCTTTGGAACATATCGAAGCTGTTAACTCGTATTCGTTGGGTTTTAATCATTAGATCACGTACACATTTATACCTCGCCTTTAACTACAATGGTCATATCGGCGGCCGTTCTCCTTTGGAACATATCGAAGCTGTTAACTCGTATTCGTTGGGTTTTAATCATTAGATCACGTACACATTTATACCCCGTCTTTAAATGCAATGGTCATATCGGCGGTCGTTCTCCTTTGGAACATATCGAAGCTGTTAACTCGTATTCGTTGGGTTTTAATCATTAGATCACGTACACATTTATACCTCACCTTTAACTACAATGGTCATATCGGCGGCCGTTCTCCTTTGGAACATATCGAAGGTGTTAACTCGTATTCGTTGGGTTTTAATCATTAGATCACGTACACATTTATACCTCACCTTTAACTACAATGGTCATATCGGCGGCCGTTCTCCTTTGGAACATATCGAAGGTGTTAACTCGTATTCGTTGGGTTTTAATCATTAGATCACGTACACATTTATACCTCGCCTTTAACTACAATGGTCATATTGGTGGCCCTTCTCCTTTGGAACATACTGAAGGTGTTAATCATTATATCACGTACACATTTATACCCTGCCTTTAACTACAATGGTCATATTGGTGGCCCTTCTCCTTTGGAACATACTGAAGGTGTTAATCATTAGATCACGTACACATTTATACCTCGCCTTTAACTGCTATGGTCATATCGGCGGCCCTTCTCCATTGGAACATATCGAAGGTGTTAATCATTAGATCACGTACACATTTATACCCCGTCTTTAACTACAATGATCATATCGGCGGCCGTTCTCCTTTGGAACATACTGAAGGTGTTAATCATTAGATCACGTACACATTTATACCTCGCCTTTAACTGCAATGGTCATATTGGCGGCCGTTCTCCTTTGGAACATATCGAAGCTGTTAACTCGTTATCTTTGGTTTTTAATCATTATATCACGTACACATTTATACCTCGCCTTTAACTACAATGGTCATATCGGCGGCCGTTCTCCTTTGGAACATACTGAAGGTGTTAGTCATTAGATCACGTACACATTTATACCTCGCCTTTAACTACAATGGTCATATCGGCGGCCGTTCTCCTTTGGAACATACTGAAGGTGTTAATCATTAGATCACGTACAAATGTATACCTCGCCTTTAACTACAATGATCATATCGGCGGCCGTTCTCCTTTGGAACATACTGAAGGTGTTAATCATTAGATCACGTACACATTTATACCCCGCCTTTAACTACAATGGTCATATCGGCGGCCGTTCTCCTTTGGAACATACTGAAGGTGTTAATCATTAGATCACGTACACATTTATACCTCGCCTTTAACTACAATGATCATATCGGCGGCCGTTCTCCTTTGGAACATACTGAAGGTGTTAATCATTAGATCACGTACACATTTATACCCCGTCTTTAACTACAATGGTCATATCGGCGGCCGTTCTCCTTTGGAACATACTGAAGGTGTTAATCATTAGATCACGTACACATTTATACCTCGCCTTTAACTACAATGGTCATATCGGCGGCCCTTCTCCATTGGAACATATCGAAGGTGTTAATCATTAGATCACGTACACATTTATACCCCGTCTTTAACTACAATGGTCATATCGGCGGCCGTTCTCCTTTGGAACAAACTGAAGGTGTTAATCATTAGATCACGTACACATTTATACCTCGCCTTTAACTGCAATGGTCATGTCGGCGGCCGTTCCCCTTTGGAACATATCGAAGGTGTTAACTCGTTATCTTTCGGTTTTTAATCATTACATCACGCACACATTCACACTCTCATTCATACTTCCAGACTGTAGCGAAGATGGGGAATTATCTTCGTCTGAAAAAATTCCCAACCCCACCGCCGGGAATCGAATCCGGGACCCCTAGCACGGCAGGCAGGTGCCCTACCGACTGGCCAGCCTATTAAAGTACTTATTTACAAGTAAATAAATAAATACATATAACTTTTATTTGTAGTAAATAATTCTAACTTAAAAATACCTCTCTCTGGTTCCAGTAGTATTTGTTGGTTGAATTAAAGTGTGCCACACAAATTATTTTTAAATCCTCTGATGTTCCATTGTTTCGTTTTACAAACCCACGTATTTTTGTTGTATGAACAACTGAAGCATTACACGGACTGGGTAATGTATAGACACTGCACAATAATCCTTTATCTGCTCACACAACTTTCATATAATCTGATACAGCAAATATTTTGAACACGAAAGGTTTTAATGTAAATTAGCATTTTATGTATCGCAATGGACCGGATTCCATTAACTGATATGTAAGATAACGCTTTCTACTAAATCAAATGCAAAATATTGTTTGAATTATTAAATCGGGCTCCTTGAAGCATATGCAAATGGAAGCGCGTAATTCCCTTCTCGTGGAAGCCCGGAAATTCTGTAATCAATGAATTTTTGTGCAACCGCATCCTGTTAGACACAAATAAATGTTTTATTTTACTTCGCATGTTCCAAATATGGAAGTCAGTTAAAATTTCCAAGAATTCAAAACATTAGTCAAAAATACTGCTAACGTAACCATGGAAATTTATACAAGAATGTACAGTAAAGAATGAACATAATTTTTCGCACTATAATTCAATCTTATTATATTCTGTTAGCTTAATGTGAAACAAACACGCGTAGTGGTTTCATTGTTGGTACTCCTGGTCCCCGCCTGTGAGAACCAGGCAAGTTCAGACATGTTCAGTATCGCCTACCACTGCAATGGAAGTAACACGCGAGGAACAATATGCGGCTTTAAAATTCTACTTTTGTCTCAACAAATCTTCTGTTGAGGCCTATACAATGTTACAGGAAGCCAATGCAGAGTCTGTTCTTCCCTACAGCACAGCTCGAAGGTGGTTCAAAATGTTTAAAGAGGGGAGACAATCAATTTCAAAGGAAGGTGGACCCGGTGCTCCAGTTACTGCTCTTACGGAAGAAAACATCAACACTGCTGCTGCCATTGTGAGAGAGGATCGACGAATTACCTTAAGATCACTCTCTGAAATACTGAACATTTCATTGGGTGTCACCCACAAGTTGGTGATAGAAACATTACACATGAGACGTGTTTGTGCGCGATGGGTTCCAAGACTGTTGATTCCCGAACAAAAGGACATTCGCATGCAGTTAAAGTTGATGTTAGAGGAAGATCCGGAGTTTCTTTCAAACGTAATCACTGTTGATGAAACTTGGCTACATCATTTTGATCCTGAGAGCCAACAGCAAAGCTCAGTGTGGAAATCTCCTTCATTATCAACCCCAAAAAAAGCAAAAGTGGTTGCTACTGCTGGGAAAGATATGGACAGCTCATTCTTTGATATTCATGGAATGGTTTATCAGCATGTTGTACCTGCACACACATCAGTAACTGGACAATACTACAGGGATGTCCTGAAAACATTGCAAGTCCATATCAGACGCATAAGACCACATTTCCGTGAAGCAGGCTGGATGCTACACCACGATAATGCGCGGCCGCATATTGCCAATGTTGTTGCTGAATATCTTGCAAAACTCAACGTGAAGTGCATCCCTCACCCTCTCTATATTCCGGATTTAGCCCCATGTGACTTTTTCTATTCCCTAACTTGAAGAAACGCCTTCGTGGGAGTCATTATCGATCATCAGAAGCAGTGGTGAAGGCTGCGGAGGCAATTTTGAAGGACCTCTCAAAAATAGTTTCCAGCATGTCTTTGAAGACTGGCAGAAACTCTGGGACAAGTGCATCGCACTCAGGGGAGACTATTTTGAGAAGGATCATCAAAATTATGAGAATGAGTAAAGGTACATTGTCAAAAAAAGTTGTGATCATTCTTTATTGAACAGCCCTCGTAGTTTAATGTGGTGGATGGCTTTCTCTCACACTCTATTATTATAATTTAATATCCTCCAATTTTAAGTCATATCAATGAATGAAATAATGATATTCAAATGAGCACAGGGTACATAGAGTGGCAAGACTGCAACCAGAAAAAAGGGCTACGTGGGGCGTATTTCAACTTCCTGCTACCTCACAGAAGTAATTAAAGTGAATGTGAAAACAAAGGAACGTGATAACTGACAATTGGTACAATTGATACAATTGAAGGGTCAGTGTGGTCTATGTGAATTCTTTGTAAACCGAATAATGATATTACCTGTCTACTCCGGGGTGTAGTAAATTTTTAATTGTCACATTTTAAAAATGTGATAGAGAGTTTGTGTTTATATGTATTTGTTAGTTCTTCTCTACGTAGTCATCATCCAGAGTTACACATTTTTCCCGGCGATTCTTGACCTTCCGAGTACCTTGATTGTAGAAGTCTGCAGAATTCGCTTTAAACTACTCTTCCACTTCATTAATGACGTCATTTGTGTTGTCAAATCGGTGACCACGCAATAGATTCTTCATTTCCGGGAACAAGAAAAGGTCACTCAGTGCGAGATCGAACAAATAAGGCGGATGCTGTAAGGTCCCAAAGCTACATTCACTTGTTTTGTCGACTACAACTTGAGATGAATGAGCTGGTACATTGTCAGACAGAAGACGAGCAACTTTGGAGAGCTTACCGCGTCGTTTATTAATCAGAGCTGCTCGTAACTTGTCCAGAAGATTGCAGTAGTATCTGCCAGTGATGGTTTGACCTTTGGCAAGATAATCTGTAAGGATGACTCCACGACAGTCACAGAAAACTGAAAGCATGACCTTCGCAGCTGACGTTTGCACCTTTACCTTTTTGGGAGAGTGGAATCGGCATGTTTCCATTCCATGCTCCTGGTTTTTATCTCTGGATTATACTGATAGATCCAGGATTCATCTATGGTTACCAGACGATCAAAAAAAGTCATCTTCATCCTGTTCCAACAGCACCAATATCTGTCTTGAAAGGTCACGCCGTGTTTGCTTTTGGAAAGAGGTTAGCAAACGTGGAACACACCGTACAGACACCTTAGACATGTGCAGTTCGTCCACACACTACCATAACTAAGATGTGTCTCATTCATGATCATTTGGATGTTTGCTCGTTTGTCTTCCAGTATTAAACACTCCACTTTCTTCACTGTGACAGCTGACGGTCTACCAGCTCTTAGCTCATCTGTCAGGGACATGTGACCAGTTTGAAAATTCCTTTTGCACCTCACAATAGTGCCATATGATGGGCAACCATTTCCATAAACAGCCGTCATCTCTTCATGGATTTCCCGGGATGTTTTGTCCTTCAAATGCAGGAACTTGATCACACTACGAGCCTCAATTTTCGCCATCTTAGACTCAGTCGCTTCTGGCACTCACTGTAAAAAGACAATCGGACTCAAATCACTGAAACTAACAAAAATATTTCCCAAGAGATCAATGATGACGCTGAAAAATTTTCATCACTCTAACATAAAAACTACAGGGTGATAATTAAAACTTTAGAACACCCCGTCGCATTGAAACTAAAAACTGGAGCTGTGAGATATTTGATTTTGAAGAATATGTTTACATTTGTTGATTCTCCATTATCATTGACCCAGTTCTCCCCCCCCCCCCCACTTGACAAATATGAGTACTTCTTTCTTTTAGTTCTGTCTTTTACCTAACATTTTGACATTTAATTTCCTCTGTCACCGAACTTCACTTCGTGGCATAACGAAATATGTTAATGTGAATTGAAGGTTTGTGTGACTGAAGTAGAAATAAATAAAACAATAACTTTCAGTAAAGCACGCTTGTAAAATATTGAATATACTGCATGAGGTTGCGATCAAGTCTGCAGTGGACGTTGCGTCATTGTTAAATCCATTGCCTGCTTTATTATTACAACGCACGCATCAGCAGAGAGGGAGAAAAGTAAAAATTAACATCGTGTACATACATCACGGATAAATTAATCCATAGCAGCAAACAACAACAGAGATAATAATGGTTTTCTTCGTTAAAATGACAGTTATATCGGGCTTTGTTAGCATACAAGTTAATTAACCCAATGTTCATTAATACACTGTTATAATCCCCGCGGCAGTACAGTCTCTTGTTTTTTTATTTTACTTCAGCGCACTCTGGTGTATGGTGCTGCACTCTTATGCAGGCGCTTAACCTGGGAAACAATTGATAGATACCAGGTACGAGGGTTTTAAACCCTCACAAAATTGTGGTATTTTGATTCAATTAACAAATAGCTATTTGCTTGGGACACTAAATATACAACAGATTTCCAGAGACTATTATGTTATTACTAGGGCCCGGATTTTTAGGTTTTAACCTTATTTCACCAAAATAACCTAAATAGATACTTTTTGAAACGAAGAATGATATTTTCCGATTTTTAAAGTTAATTTGGAAGGCCATATTCGAGAGTAAATTAGTAAAACAAGTGAAATGCAACCTTAAATTACATATTTTCTGAGCATTCCGAAAGAATTGCAGATGTTGGACTTTCATTCGTAAAATGTTTTGGACGACCGTCTTTTTTTTATCCAGCTCGCCTTTATGTTATCAATTAATTGAGGTGCCTTTTGTTTTAAATTAACGTTAATCCACATCGGAAGCTGAATGAAATGGGTGAAACGTTTTTGAAATAAGCCCAGAAAACTGGAAAATGTTACTACGAAATTTGTGTGGTTGTTGTGGGAAAGGAGCATTTCGTATGTGGAAAATGTGTGAGATATATAAAGATATAAATATCCAAGTGTATAAATTTCTTAATTTGTTCTCAGGATTACATTATGTACAGAAATTGAATGTTCCATTCCGATTCGTCCGTTCTGCCAATCCTATTTATCCTGCAATTGCGGACCTTTAGTATTAGTTTCCGCTCGGAGTAAAAAAAGGATTCAGTAACATGACCTACGCCGGTAAAGACGTGGTTTTCATTTGGATTCCTTACCATCGAGGAATGACAGGGAATGAAAGAGCGGGTGAAGCTGCTGAAGATGCCACATCACTACGCCAACAAATGAACGTCCAAATTCCATATTCAGATGTTATAAATCAGGAATTACAAAAGTGGAAATCTGAATGGAATCAACAACAACAACCAGGAAAATTACACATCCATGGTACCATCACCACATGCCTCACTCAAATGGCGATGAATTTCAATAGGTGCCACACCACGAAAATGGAAAAAGCGAATGATTACACGCTGTTCTTTTAATGAAAACGTCGCCATTTTAAGTAACAATAATAGTCCTAAATCTCCTCGTTGCCATTAGAGTTCTGTGCACTATACAGTGCTGCCATCTCTGACACGCATTCACATAGAGTCCACCTGTATTTAAATTAAGAACCAGAAGTTGCTATCTGGTCCCAATCCTGGTAAAATAGGAACACACCTTGTATTTCTGTGGCAGATGCTCTTATTAATTTATCTATGCCTTCCAGAGTTCTAGTTCTTCCGTAGTGTACTTTAAAGGGAACATATTTGTGCTAAGACATAGTTTATTATTCTGTTATTAATTGATCATAAAACTAATTGTAATATTAAGTGTAATTGTCAACAATTACTATAGCGCAAACTGGTAACTGCTTCTTAATGAAAGCAAACCTTTTGCACAGTTACCAAAGAGTAATAATACAAAGGCAGACTGTCAACTATCAGGTAGTATAAATGTTTGTCATACAGTTCTTTCTGTTTCCCTTTTATTAATAAGGCATATTATTTTATGCGTAAAAGTAATCACCCCGAGTAAAATGGTTTGAGAAATTTGTACCTATTTGTGCTCTGCTTAAACTTTGAAATTCGTATTTTCAAACCACTGTTAGGACATTTTAAATATTCTAGCTCTTATAAATTGTAGTGCAACAGTACTTACCATGATCTGGGGATAAATTAGGTCTCACTGGAGAGTATATGGGGATGTCACCAGCTGGAACCACTCTTCTAAAAGGACTTGCATTTTCAGAATGATGTATAAGGCTGGTCTTTACTGTCACCATTTTATTGTTAGGTTTCCTTGGTCCTCTCTCCTCTTGAACGGCTGCAAAACGTAGAAAATGAATCTTAAACATGTAAAATACAGTTTTTGTTTACTTTAACTTATTCACTAGAGTAAATAATAAACGAAATTTAAGGAAATGAAAATGGGAATTCTCAAGGGAATACAGCACCGGAATTGGCTAAAAATATGGGAAAAATATATTATTTCTATTTTGTTTTTGAGCTAATACAATACTTTGAATTTTAAAGTATCATAATCCAACTAAATTTATGAATTTCAGGCATTCAAATACCTTCACATGACAATTTAAATGCCCCTGCGCATGTTCATGTCAGTCCTTGGAGTCACAGAAATCTGTCATTTGAGTTCGATTGAATATAGTAAAGTAACTCATTTGAAACCAGCGCACAAATATTGTGACGACCTGTTCTTACTTTATGAATAATTCAGGAACACGTGGTCAGGTCGAACACTCGGGAGCAATCACTCAGAGCAGAACTACTTGCTGTAGCGAGAGTTTGGGATATTTTCTATAATGGTTCATTGGTAAAAAGGTAGGGTAAGGCTAATTAAAAGTGGAATTCACTTAATAAAAATATTTACTACAACAAATAGATTTACAAAGGCGGCCATAAAGACCGTTTACCTGTCCAGAAGTACATTAATACAGTCGTTTGTGACATCTCTCAATTTACTCTCTGGTGACTCAAGTAGTGCAGTCTGTGGGGTTTAACTAGTCGTGTGCCTTTTAGAAAGAGAAAGGAATACTGACCGTCTCACTCTATGACGTAGGGGGCAAAGCAGACACCCCAGCCAAGCATGCTTCAGTGGCGGAGCGCCCCTTCTCCGCTCTGTCCGATTGTTGCTCATCACCCGATTCTTCCGATTCCTAGTCTTTTTAATTTATAACTAATCTGTCTGTAATTTCATCTATCAGATCGTCTTTTCCCCGGTAAAACTGTTCAGTGTTTTGTACATGCTCACACGTGCTTTTCCAGTTTTCTGGGGTCACTTTTCTAATAGCATTATGAAACAAGGCTCTTACATCGACAATTTTAAATTGAATGTTATGTTTGGCATCATCACTCTTCACTTGTGCCCAAATAAGTTCTATGGCATTAAAATCGCAGTGATAAAGTGGCAATCTTATTACGGTATGACCGTGTACCTCTGCGAGACTATTTCATACACTTTGAATTTATCTTTTTCAGTTTAATTAATTCGTATAGCACTTGATTTGTTGCTCGTGGATCAAACTCAATATTCCTATAACGAAGCCATTCCTGCATATGGGATTTGAGTGAAGATGAAGTGGGTGCTTTATTAATTTCTATGGAATGATAAGGGGCATTGTCCACAATGATGACACTATTAGACGGGATGTTAGGTAGTAATGTATTAACAAACCAATCCTTGAAAATAAATAACAGCCAAAACGGCTGTTTACCTGTCCAGAAGCGGAGCTGCCTACAGATACATGTTGTTCAACCAGCTGGCAGTTACAGAGAGAGAGAGAGAGAGAGAGAGAGAGAGAGAGAGAGAGAGTGAGTATCTCGCTTAAAAATTATTCATCTAGTCATAAAGGAGGATAGGGAGTGACGTCACAGCTACAGTCTGTGAGGTTTAAGTTGGCATATTCTCTACTATCCTTGTCTAACACAGAATGCTGTCCTCGTCTAGCACACGTGGGCGGCGCAGCAATCACTGCTTTGTCGTGTTTCGTGGAAAGTAGGCGCTCTTAACCCCCACTCCGTTGTGTGTTGATTATTGGTTGTCAGTGGCGTATGGGCGATAGAACTGTGCATTTATTGTTTTGTGGATTTACATGACACACAAAATGTTTTCATTGTTGCAACATATGGATATAATGTTGAATTATTTTCTTGTAGTTTTAGTTGTGTTAGTGTTGTTTCAAGCTGAATCTCGAGGGAAAGTTATAAAATCAGATTCTAGGGAAATTTTAGTAAAAGTTCACAGTTTCTTCAGTGATGAATGTGAAGCTTTGAAATGTGGAAAGCCGACTATTTCAGTGACGAGTATCGTTGAGAGAACTGCTGCTGCTACAGGTATTTCTTCTAGTTCTGTCCAACGAATTTTAAAAGAAGACAAAAGTGCAGAAGCTAGCGGCGGTAGACTGCAAACGCCAGGCAAGAAGCGCCCCAATAGAAGACCGCGAAAAACAGAAATTGATTCATTTATAGTTGCTGCTATTAAGCGAACAATCTATTCGCTGTATCGTACAGACTTTCTGCCTAGTTTGCTGGACATATATGAGGCTTTAAGAGCTAAAGACTTACTTAAAGGAAGCGTGTGGTCCTTAAGAAAGTTCTTAAAAAGATTAATTTCATTTACGGTAAAAATTCACAAGGAAGAGAGTTTTTAATGGAACAAATGGCTATTGTTTCTAAAAGATTTAAATTTTTAAGACGAATGAAAGAACTGAGATCTACAGGTAGGCCTTTAGTGTACTTTGACGAATCGTGGGTAAATATAAACCATACGAGAAATAAGGTGTGGAAGTGTATTGCTGATGAAAATGTAACTGATTTCCCTCTTAAAACACCAATCGGCAAAGGACAGCGATTTATAGGTGTACATGCTGGATGTTCTACAGGATTTATTCCTAATGCCTTGCTAACTTTTAAGTCAAATTCAACCAAAGACTACCAGGAAGAAATGGATAATAATATTTTCAAGTATTGGTTTGTTAATAAATTACTACCTAACATCCCGTCTAGTGATGTCATCATTATGGTCAATGCCTCTTATCATTCCATAGAAATTAATAAAGCACCCACTTCATCTTCTCTCAAATCCCATATGCAGGAATGGCTTCGTTATAGGAATATTGAGTTTGATCCACGAGCAACAAAACCAGTGCTATACGAATTAGTTAAACTGAAAAAAGATAATTTCAAAGTGTATGAAATAGTCTCGCAGATGTACACGGTCATACCGTAGTAAGATTGCCACTTTATCACTGCGACTTTAATGCTATAGAACTTATATGGACACAAGTGAAGAGTGATGATGCCAAACATAACATTTAATTTAAAATTGTCGATGTAAGAGCCTTGTTTCATAATGCTATTAGAAAAGTGACCCCAGAAAACTGGAAAAGCACGTGTGAGCATGTACAAAACACTGAACAGTTTTACCGGGGAAAAGACGATCTGATAGATGAAATTACAGACAGATTAGTTATAAATTAAAAAGACTTGGAATCGGAAGAATCGGGTGATGAGCAACAATCGGACAGAGTGGAGAAGGGGCGCTCCGCCACTGATGCATGCTTGGCTGGGGTGTCTGCTTTGCCCCCTACGTCATAGAGTGAGACGGTCAGTATTCCTTTCTCTTTCTAAAAGGCACACGACTAGTTAAACCCCACAGACTACTACTTGAGTCACCAGAGAGTAAATTGAGAGATGTCACAAACGACTGTATTAATGTACTTCTGGACAGGTAAACGGTCGTTATGGCCGCCTTTGTAAATCTATTTATTGTAGTAAATATTTTTATTAAGTGAATTCCACTTTTAATTAGCTTTACCCTACCTTTGTACCAATGAACCATTATAGAAAAGATCCCAAACTCTCGCTAAAGCATGTAGTTCTGCTCTGACTGTTTGCTCCCGAGTGTTCGAACTGACCACGTGTTCCTTAATTATTCACAAAGTAAGAACAGGTCGTCACAATATTCTGGTGGAATTTTGTGTGTTGGTATGATGGTTAGTTCTTACAATATGTAGCACCATGGAAACAAAACACTAGCTGCAAACATTGAAAGTAGTAGTGATGTTTATATTTCTCTTTTTATGTGAGTTTCTAACTTGGTCGTGATTTTCTTTCGTTTCTCGATAAACTACATACTGTTTGTGTATCATTAATGAGTTTTAGTATGCCATTTAGCATTTATAAAGGTGTTTTATACATCTAAACGTGCATAAAACTGTTATATAGGTTATAGGTAAAACATTCTTTGAAACAACTGACCTTCTGTTCAAATTGATATCAAAGACATTCTTCGTTAGATTATCCGAAGTACCAGGCGCTGTATCCTATGACATTGGACGACGAAACTTCGAAAGGACCAGATTGAAAAGAAAAATGCCTCAAGACATCCTACTCACTGATTCAGAAGATGGCGGCTTTTCGCACCATTTCAAAGTATATCCTCTATTTTTCTCATAACACCACTGACCATAATCTAGCCTCGCATACCTAACCTCACTTTTCAATTGTTATCCACCTTATTTAATGTTACTGTATGTGTTAGTTATCCTTTGTATTTTATTATCTTTCATTTAAATGTGTTCTTAATTGTTTTCTGTTTATATTATAAATTTATCACCTATTGTGTACGTTAGAGAACATTAATTCCTCAATTGTTCATTTGTATGGAATATTTATGTAATTTATCAATGGCTTGTGCAGCAATACCGCTGATCAACCAAATAATAAATGAAAACAAAGGAATATTACAAGAACGCCATTGTACTACTTCCCCCTACGTGAGAAATAGAGCTTTTGTGAAAGATTCTGAAAATATTGATCCAATTTCAGCCACGTTTGCCTCAATAGCGTCCTAAATAAATGTATTCAGTGTTATTAATATATATTTTAAATAAGTATATCCTTATAATAATGAAAAACGTTTACTGAGCTGTGTTCTGTGAGTACGAACGTACATGGCCGCGGAGTGATACAAACTGGTGTCTACTATTTACCTAGTGAAGGAACTATAGATACCCACGATACTTATAAAACAAAATTTCCCTTTTAAAATTGCTATCATAATATTTATGGTCTGTTGAATGTTCACAACGCTTTCCTTTAATGAATGACGTAGCACAGACCAAAAGCAGGGCATGTGTCCTCGATAAATGTCATTACCACATTTATTTATACGAACCAAGCGCGTGTCCCATAAAACTTGTAGCCGTTATAACCTGATTACTGTAATCCTGCTACCAACTGATGCGGTTTTCTCATTTATCACTGATTCCATCCCATCCGAGAATTGCTGCCGGATTGGCAATTTACATACCAGATTACTATCAAAACAAAACGTGGAGAATTAAAGTTTTACATTAAATTGAATTAAAGTAAGGTTATTAGTCAGAGATTTTATAACGCTATACTTTTTATACACTCTCTTACACCTACGAACAATTATCTCCATGGCCACCATTGTTTTACTATCAGCATTATTAGAAATTCCGCTACTACTACACTAGCGCTGCCTGCATCCTTCATTTTACACATTACGCCTACAGATGGAGACACCGTACATAAAAGCGTTCGAAAATAGGAACAAGGTACTCTACGAGGCGACACATAAGGTATAATAAATATACAAAATCCATCTACAAGGAAGCGTATTAAACCGGTAATTCTCAGAAAATTCAAAAGGTACATTTTCATATCCATTCATATATTTGAAACATACAGGGTCCTAATAAAATCAGTTCAATTCCGAAAATTAAAAAAAAAAAATTAAAGAAAGAGTTTCTATTTAGGACATAGCTTCAAATGCAGTGATTTTCTTGAGGAAAAGTACTTGATGGTGCATTCTTAGAATAGAAAAAAGTCACATGGGGCCAAATCCGGACTATAGGGAGGGTGAGGGATGCACTTCACGTAACAACATTGGTAATATGCGGCCTCGCATTATCGTGGTGCAGCATCCAGCCTGCTTCACGGAAATGTGGTCTTTTGCGCCTGAGATGGAACTGCAATGTTTTCAGGACATCCCTGTAGTATTGTCCAGCTACTGATGTGTGTGCAGGTACAACATGCTGATAAACCATTCCATGAATATCAAAGAATGACATGACCATAACTTCCCCAGCAGAAGCAACCACTTTTGCTTTTTGAGGGGTTGGTGATGAAGGAGATTTCCACACTGAGCTTTGCTGTTTGCTCTCAGGATCAAAATGATGTAGCCAAGTTTCATCAGCAGTGATTACGTTTGAAAGAATCTCCGGATCTTCCTCTAACATCAACTTTAAGTGCAAGGAGACCTGCATGCGAATGTATTTTTGTTCGGGAATCAACAGTCTTGGAACCCATCGCGCACAAACACGTCTCGTGTGTAATGTTGCGGTAACCAACGTGTGGGTGGCACCCAATGAAATGTTCAGTATTTCAGAAAGTGATCTTAAGGTAATTCGTCGATCCTCTCTCACAATGGCAGAAGCAGTGTTGATGTTTTCTTCTGTAAGAGCAGTAACTGGAGTACCGGGTCCACCTTCCTTTGAAATTGATTGTCTCCCCTCTCTAAACATTTTAAATCACCTTCGAGCTGTGCTGTAGGGAAGAACAGACTCTCCATAGGCCTCCTGTAACATTGTATAGGCCTCAACTGAAGATTTGTTGAGACGAAAGCAGAGTTTCAAAGCTGTATATTGTTCCTCGCATGTTACCTCCATTGCAGCGATAAGAGATGCTGAATATGGTTCTCACAGGTGGGAACCAGGAGTACCAACAATGAAACTACTACGGCGTGTTTGTTTCACATTAAGCTAACAGAATATAATAAGATTGAATTTTAGTACGAAGAATTATGTCCGTAAATACGATCATTCTTTATTGAACAGCTCTCGTATATACACTGACTCCCATAAATAATCGGACATACTTTGCATTTCACTATGAAGTGCTCTGTAAAGCAGGATAGATTATGTGTATCAATCTAAAGGTACTCCTTGTGTTAAGCAAAAATCATTTGTTCTATCCATTTTACAAATTGAAAATGTGACTAAACTGAGAGCTTCCCCATCCAACCTTGTTTACATCATAAGTTTACGGCACAAAAAGAATCGAACAGCACAAATGAAATGCAATACAAACGAGTAAGTGAAGTCTGTCAGTAGACAAAACAACATCGTATAAGAAGTACGTTGACTGTGCACCAAGAAGAAGCCAAGAGCATAGTATGCGGCCCAGAGGTAAGCAGAGTAACTTTGAACAGGGACTGTTAGTGATCTATCACTATGAAAAGAATAAAACATACCAGGAAATAGCACAGATTGTGAATCTTAGTAAAAGTACAGTTAGTGACATAATACACCGGTATAAGTATTGTCACCCTGGTGGTAGACTCGCGAAGCCGATAGAAAAATGATGGCCGATCGTTACCGGAAATGAAAGACAGTTGAATGTAGAGTAGAGGAAATAAACAGTTTAAGGTTAGCTAGCAAATTGTGATGGACGAATGTATTTGCTAGGAGAATAAAGTGTAGTTTTGCTGTTTTATAACCTCGTTCTATCATTTCACGAACCCACAAAGTCACAACTGGTGTCAGGAAGCGGGATAACTACATCACCGAAGATTATGGCCATGGAATCGGCATTGGAAATGCTTTTGCAGAAGATGAACGAATTAACAGCGAAGTCGGAAGCAGCAAATAACAACTTGGCCGCGAAGATGAACGAGTTAACAACAAAAACAGAAGCGGCAAATAACAACCTGGCCGCAGAGTTGAAAGAAATAAGGACCGAATTGACCACAGAAATGAAGGCAGCGAACTACAGTCTGGCCACGGAAATGGAGGCGTACGAGGTCCTCGCCGCCAAATTTGAGGAACAGTTGGCCGGCGTGAGGGATGACGTGACGGAGCTGGGCAAGCGGATGGGCCAAGTGGACGAGCGCGTCGAGGACCTGGCGAACCGCTTCAATGACCTAGAGGAAAAGGCCGACAATAACGCCAAGTCCCTGAACGCCATGGTTGAAGACGTCGAAGACCTCGCGAACCGCGTAAACAACCTGGAGGGAAAGGCCGACAGCAGCGTCAAGTCCCTGAACGCCATGATGGAGGACGTCGTCGGCAGGAGACTGAAGGATTTGAAGGCTGACGCACCAGGAGGCGACACAACATCGGCGCGCGTCAAACCTCCGAAATATGACGGCGCGTCAACATTCGAAGTTTTCCGCCGCCAGTTCGACACAGTGGCCAAGCACAACAGATGGTCACCGGAGGAGGAGGCCACACAGTTAATAGCCAGCCTCCAGGGACGGGCCGCGGAAATCCTAAACGCGGTGCAGACGACGGCGGCGCCCAAGGACATCTGGGAGGCCCTGGAGAATCGCTTCGGGAACCACCGCTTAGCCGCAGCATACCGCAGCCAGCTAAAGACAAGGTCGCAGCAGCCGGGGGAGACGCTGCAGGAGTTCGCCATAGCGATCGAGCAGCTGGCTAGCAAGGCCTTGGTTCACCTGCCACTGGAGTTCGTATCCCGAGAAGCCGCCTACAATTTTGTCGACGGGGTACGGGACACGGAGATTCGTCAGCGCCTAATGCTCGGCGAATATAAAACCATCCACGAGGCACTGACAGCGGCATTAAGGATGGAGGCGGCCAAGGTAGCATCTATCCCGACGTCGAGAACGAGGAGTGTCCGCTACGCCGGAGACAGAAGACCAGCTGAGGGACGCCGGCGAACACCTAGTGGCCTGTGTTGGGGGTGTGGACAGCCCGGACACCTACGGAGAGACTCCCCACACCAGGAAGAGCAGCCGGAAAACGAGTAAGGTCCGTCGTGGAGAGGGGCACATCGGCGCCATTACCACCATCCCCTCGAGTAACAATCCGCGCCGTCAGTCGGCAGATGGATGACAACCTTATCGCGGACGGCTGGGTAAGAGGAAAGCCGTGCCACGTGCTGGTGCACACCGGGGCGGCCGTGACCATCATCAGACCTGACATGGCGAAGGGTTTGCAGACGAGGAAGCCGAGCCGACCATACGAGCTTGTGACAGCATCGGGCGATACCATGCCTGTGGAGAAGGAGGCCCTACTGGAGCTGAACTTGGGACGGAGTGCCGTGCGTCTGTGGGTGTTCGGCGCGAAGGTGGCTGAGGAGGTGATTCTGGGACTGGATGCCCTCAGGAGTCACGAGGCGACGGTCGACGCCGGCAGGAAGGTCCTTCGGCTCAACGGAGAAGAGGTTATCCTCCGTCAACCAGAAGAGCGCCTTGGAATTGGCAGGGTCGTCTTGAGCGAAGACGTGGGTGCCCCGAGGAAAGATGTTGGTGGTACACCTGGATCGCCTGGCCCGCTACGAAGGCGCTGTTCGAGACGACCAGCTTTGAGGAGGGAGCAGTGTCACCCTGGTGGTAGACTCGCGAAGCCGATAAAAAAATGATGGCCGATCGTTACCGGAAATGAGAGACAGTTGAATGTAGAGTAGAGGAAATAAACAGTTTAAGGTTAGCTAGCAAATTGTGATGGACGAATGTATTTGCTAGGAGAATAAAGTGCAGTTTTGGTGTTTTATAACCTCGTTTTATCATTTCACGATCCCACAAAGTCACAGTATGAAGACAATTGAACCTCGAGCAAAGCCAGGGCGATCAAAACTTCCTACCGATAGGCAGGAGTCTTATATTATGCGGAAGGTAAAACGGAATCCGCGTATAAGTGCTCCGGTGATTCGGGAGGAACTGGCACTGACAGCCCTGAAACGGTCAGAAGGGCAATGTGAAAACAAGAGTTTAATGGTCGCGTAGCCAGATAAAAGCCATACATTTCCAGCAAGAATAAAAGGAACCGATTAGAATTTGGCAAAGTCTTTGTTAACAAGGCAACCGATTGGTGGGACCAAGTTATTGTTTTGACGAAAGCAAATACAACGTTGCTAGTTCTGATGGCAGGGTGGTTGTGTGAAGTAAACCAAACACGGAGCTGGAAGAGTGCAATTTACAAGGCACAGTCAAACACGGCGGAGGGGGTGTAATGGTATGGGACTGTATTTCCTTTACGGGAGTGGGAAAGCTGGTGTTCTTAGACACAACCATGAACAAGAAAGTCTATCTTAGACTTTTACAACAAAATTTAAAACATAATGAAGAAATGATGGTCATTTTAGACAACTTCTCGTTTTATCAGGATAATCATCCGAAGCATACGTCCCACATTGTGTAGCTATGGTTACTTTACAACTGCCCTCATGCATTGCATCCACCTCTTCAGTCCCCGGATCTTAATCCCATAGAAATAGTGTGGGATAAAGTGAAAAAGGCCGTGCGGAAGTCCCCTATCACCTCCAAGCAGCACAAGAGGAATGGAGCAAACTTTTTACAACCTACTTGAGAAGCTGGTTCACAGCAAACCAAATAGGTTGCGAGAAAAGATGAGGGAGAGTCACAAAGTACTAAGCTACACTCAATTTATGTCCAATTACTTTTGAGGACCAAAAAATATCCTATTTCTTTTTAATTCTTAAAAAGGCACGCATTATATAACTTGATACAGAAATTAAGGTTTGCCAGAAGTAAAGAATCATGATGGATGTCAAAGGAATGTTGGTTCTTTGTGTCAATACGGGCAAGGCCAGTTGAGTCCAGCAGTTGTAGGGAAAGTTGTTATAACAAAAGCAATGTAAGAAACAGCATCCTTAGAAGATTTCTAAAGGGGCTCACTTGACTTGTATGAATAGGAAATTCTTTGGATCATTTACAATGGCGACAAAACAGCCACAAAGGGACTTTGGTTGAAAAGGAGTTTTGAGAGTGAAAGTTACATATACATACACGCGCAGCTGTGGTCATTCAAGCACTCTTCGGCGTGGAGCCGATGTGTGCATTTCGTGGCTAGGAAGCCATTAGAGGAGTCTTCGGCGTCAGGCCGATGAGACAAGAGTCCGAGACGTGAAGCCTATTAGGGCGGTCAACCTGTTCTGTCTTGAATATTTGTCGGTTCATATATACGTGAGGAACGAATAAAGTTTATCGAGCAATAAACATTCTGCCGTCGGTAATTCTAAACAGAGATTGGTAACCCCTTGTCGGCAACTTTCATTTCGATGTTTTAAAAGGAGAAGCAGTAAATAAGTTGGAAACAGGCATTCCAGTGTTATTAAAATCTCCTTCTCACACATCCACGCATACCCTGAGAGAAACCTCATTGCTCGCCGACTTATTTGCTCGCCATTAAATTATTCCTTCACATTGGCGTCCACAACGTGGAATTGTGTGCACCCATAAACGTTTTAGTTACAAACTTTTATGTGAAATAACATTTTCTTACAAGAACGATTCACATAACTGTCGATTATCATTAATTTCAATAAAACAGCACATCAAATGTTGATTTTCACTTTCGAAACTTACTGCTCTGCTTTGTCTGATTATGTATGCGAGTCTCTGTATATGGCCACGCCATGGCTGAATGGTTAGGTCGCTTGGCTCTCACCTAGGTGACCCGGGTTCGATCGCAGGCGATCGCAAAGTGGGATTTGTAGTGGACAACACGGCACTGGGGCCCCACCTTCATTCCTTCATATCAACTAGGAAGAAGATAACCAAGGGTTGCCCTCAGGGTTCTATCTTGGGGCCCCTTTTTTGGGATATTTTATCAGAAGATTTATTAGAACTACTGGAAAGAGATCATAAGGTTTTGGATGTAATAGCGTATGCTGATGACATAGTCATAATGATGGATGGACAGAGCAGACTAGAGCTAGAAAATAAAGCAAGAGAAGTTACAAATACATTATCAAATTGGTGTTTCAGAACAAAACTAAAAATTGCACCAAACAAGTCAAATTATGTGATTTTTAAGCGAAATTTAAAGCGGGATCCTACAGTGAAGATAAATAATCAGAACATTAAACGGGAAAAAGAGATGAGATATTTGGGTATCATGATAGATGAAAAATTTCATTTCAGAAAACACACGGAGTATATTAGGCAGAAAACAGAGAAAATAATGCTAAAGCTAGCAAGAATAACCAATTTAAATTTTGTACTTCCATTGCGTAACATACAGATATATCATAACACCATTTTTGCTTCAATTATGACGTATGCGGCAGCAGTTTGGGCAGAAAGGATGGATGATGTGCAAATAAGAAGATTGTTGAGAAGAACGCAAAGAAAAGTATTATTACGTCTGACAGGAGCTGTAAAAACAACACCAACTATGGCATTGCTAGTAACAACGGCCATTTGGCCGATTGATTTATTAATAAGATTGAAGGGCGCAAAATTTTGGGCGAAAAAAGGAAACTTAGAAAAAGTTTATAATATAACTGGAGTCAGAACAAACAAATCTTGGGTGATTAAAAATAGTTTAAAAGATAAATGGCAAAAAGAATGGACAGAAAGTCTAGAAGGTAGAAGAGTGTTTGAAATTTTTCAGAACGTCAAAGAGAGACTAAAATTGAATTTTATTCAACCAACAAAGGGATTTATACATTATATAACAGGACACGGACCTTATAAGACCTATTGGAAGAAAATCAATAAAACTGAAAATGATATATGTGAATTATGTAACAAACAAGATAATCCTGAACATGTAGTATTTGAATGTGGAAGATATGCAATTCACCAACAAGAAGAGAGGCATGCGCTAGCAGGATATATCGTATATGACATAATTCGAGATCAACAATTGGTAAATAAATTACAAGTTTTGACTAACTTTGTAAGTAAGAAAGCATGGGAGGTAAAAATATTCAAAGGAGAAAGAGTTGATAATAGGCGAAGAATAGTACAAGATCCAAGAAGGAGTTCTAGAATACAAAATAGGATAAGACGGGAAGAATTATTGAATAATCAAACAATGGAGTTGACTGCATGGGCGGCGGAGGGAGAGAGTGATGGCGGAGGCCATGGTGGACTACAGAATTAGTAGATTTAGATATAGATTTAGGAAATAAGGATTTTGTAATTTTCATAGTTGTTTTCTTTTGTTTTTTGATTTTTTGTGTTTATTTCTGTTATTTTATTTCATTTTAGTTTTGTAGAGTAGTTTTCTGAGAGATTTGTATAATTATAACATTTGTAAAGATTTTATGGAAAAATAAAGAGAAAATTTGGATACATGCCCCGGTATAGTTGTCTAGGTGCCGGGGTAGAATATTCAGATTTTATTTATTTATTTATTTATTTATTTATTTATTTATTTATTTATTTATTTATTTATTTATTTATTTATTTATTTATTTATTTATTTATTTATTTATTTATTTATTTATTTATTTATTTATTTATTTATTTATTTATTTATTTATTTATTTATTTATTTATTTATTTATTTATTTATTTATTTATTTATTTATTTATTTATTTATTTATTTATTTATTTATTTATTTATTTATTTATTTATTTATTTATTTATTTATTTATTTATTTATTTATTTATTTATTTATTTATTTATTTATTTATTTATTTATTTATTTATTTATTTATTTATTTATTTATTTATTTATTTATTTATTTATTTATTTATTTATTTATTTATTTATTTATTTATTTATTTATTTATTTATTTATTTATTTATTTATTTATTTATTTATTTATTTATTTATTTATTTATTTATTTATTTATTTATTTATTTATTTATTTATTTATTTATTTATTTATTTATTTATTTATTTATTTATTTATTTATTTATTTATTTATTTATTTATTTATTTATTTATTTATTTATTTATTTATTTATTTATTTATTTATTTATTTATTTATTTATTTATTTATTTATTTATTTATTTATTTATTTATTTATTTATTTATTTATTTATTTATTTATTTATTTATTTATTTATTTATTTATTTATTTATTTATTTATTTATTTATTTATTTATTTATTTATTTATTTATTTATTTATTTATTTATTTATTTATTTATTTATTTATTTATTTATTTATTTATTTATTTATTTATTTATTTATTTATTTATTTATTTATTTATTTATTTATTTATTTATTTATTTATTTATTTATTTATTTATTTATTTATTTATTTATTTATTTATTTATTTATTTATTTATTTATTTATTTATTTATTTATTTATTTATTTATTTATTTATTTATTTATTTATTTATTTATTTATTTATTTATTTATTTATTTATTTATTTATTTATTTATTTATTTATTTATTTATTTATTTATTTATTTATTTATTTATTTATTTATTTATTTATTTATTTATTTATTTATTTATTTATTTATTTATTTATTTATTTATTTATTTATTTATTTATTTATTTATTTATTTATTTATTTATTTATTTATTTATTTATTTATTTATTTATTTATTTATTTATTTATTTATTTATTTATTTATTTATTTATTTATTTATTTATTTATTTATTTATTTATTTATTTATTTATTTATTTATTTATTTATTTATTTATTTATTTATTTATTTATTTATTTATTTATTTATTTATTTATTTATTTATTTATTTATTTATTTATTCCACCAATTGCTTCAGAGTTCATCTCTTCATCGTCACAGGCGTTTGACCGGCCCCTCAACCCTGATATGTCAGCTCAAATGCTTCGGCTCCATCGCTCTGAGGGAACCCGAGCGACACCTAGCACCAGCATTAGTGAGGAAGGGATACAAAATCCTCCAATTTCATTAAAATCTTTACACTTGTCTTGTTTAAAATGCTGTCATTTAAAAACTAAACAAAACTTTGACCTGTACAGTATGCGCGGGATAAGAGGAGCAATCGCGCTCCAAGTCCTCATTCAATTAGTTTCGTTTAACTCCGTAAACATAGATGACAACTTTGAAATTTGAAATGTGCTATACACTGACATCTAGTGGCTAATACGCTAAGCTTTATCATGTCCGCCATATTTCGTTTTGATCAGTTTCGAGATTAAATAGCTAACCAGTTTACAACAATCGTATGTCAGAATTAGAATTTTAGTTCGTCCTTGGCAACATATACATGCTATGAGACACGACAAAATGTATAAATACAGTATATACATAAAGTCAAATTGATTACATACAATATACACAGTAAGCAGCTTTTCTATGGTTTCATGTGGTATTTGCGTAGACTAATTTACTACAAGAAATGTCATAATATAAATGTTACAGGTTTGTGAATGTACTATGCTCCCAGTGCTCATTTACATGGTTATAGTTCTAAAAATTCATTAACCGTATAAAAACAGTGTACATGCAAAAATTTCTTAACCTTATTCTTAAAGTGTTTTAATGATGCAGCTTGTTTAAATGAATTTAGAACTTTATTATATAACATTATCACTTTGTAGTTAAAGCTTCCTTCATAAAGGCTCGTTTGGTGCGCTCGAATTGCCAGTTTATCCTTGTTACGAGTGTGGTACATCAGCATTTACTTGAAAATGATTTATATTTGTATGAACATTTGTGGATGTTATGGCTCTCGAAAGGGGACACATTATTATTCGTCTACCTCCATATAACTGTGATCTGAATGCAATTGAGCTGGCGTGGGCAAAACTAAGGAATGTTTTCAGAGGATGCAACGTTACTTGTGATATCTTCGCTTTATCTTACACTCTATTTTGCTGAACTGTGTTTTTCAAGGTTGACCACACTGCAGAAACAAAACAACGTTAGCTCTCGCTTCTTCCCCTCTGCCCGCACCACACCGTAAATCCAGCGCTCAACTTATCTTGCGCGTACTGTATGTATACAAGCTAGTCTAGAGTTAAACTTATGATGCTATCCGTCAAACTGGCCAAGTGATGACATCTCTGTGTGAGGCCTCGGACTTTACAGCCGAACTTAGTACTCAATTTTGAATCTCAAAGCATGAAAGGTTTTCTGAAAAGTACAGGTTGCGGCGGGGATCTTCTTGGATATCTTTGTATCATATTCTTGAATTATACTAAAAGTTTGTCCTTTAACGTAGTAGATGATGTTTTACTTATACATTCTTGGCAACAACGGCATAGATAGTAAACGGGGACTAGCTTCGGTCGCAGGAAGAAGAAGAAGAACACATGATGAGATTACTTGCCGCCATGTTGTTTAGTTGCAGGTGCTAACAACATAATGACCGTCAGGTTAACCTCAAAGCTGGCTTGCGGTTCCCTCACCTTAGGCCGCATTAACCCATGAATTATTTCCCCTCTCTCGCTCCGTGTTACAATATTCATGATCGGGTCGAGCCCTACAGACTGTTGTATTCAATGCTCGACGCTTGACACATTGTTCATTACGTAGCGCCGTAAATCACGTGGCCTGTCATATCTCGAACGAGATTTATCGACTGTAAAACAAAACGGCAGGCACGTGTTTGCTGAAAAAGGTTCTTGTTTATATCGATATGCTTGTCATTTAATTAATAATTACATCACCTGTCTTGTGTCGCATGCCGAGCGACCGGTTGACTTCAAGTGAAACACTAGTGCATAGATTTTTAACTGCATTGTTATAAACGGAAAACAAGTTACTGAGCCGAAACAAATGATAAACAATGTTGTCTTGTTTTGAACATCGCATAGTTTCTTCATAACAGATAAACCTAATTTCATATTCAACATGCCTTATTTTAACCAAAACGGAGGCAAAGTAAACCTTACTTCGTAACTACCAAAATAATCTATTACAAAGATACTTCAATAACGTTACTCCTATTCTAAACCTTAAACATTGTTTTAAGAAAATAATCACACGCATTCTATTTGTATAACCAATATTGTAAGTTTATTTTAAGTTAGCGAATTTAATCTTATAGGTTATTTAACAAATAATATTAATTCTTTATGACTTACCACCTCCAGCCTTCAGTCATATCCGACGATGAATGAAATGATGTTCAAATGAGTACAGAGTACATAGAGCTTAGAGTTACCAGACATTCATCTTTCAGGATAAGAGAAAACCTCCAACGTTAAGTCATATCGGACGATGAATGAAATAATGTTCAAATGAGTACAGTGTACATAGAGCTTAGAGTTACCAGACATTCATCTTTCAGGATTAGAGAAAACCTCCAACGTTAAGTAATATCGGACGATGAATGAAATGATGTTCAAATGAGTACAGGGTACATAGAGCTTAGACTTACCAGGCATTCATCTTTTAGGATAAGAGAAAACCTCCAACGTTAAGTAATATCGGACGATGAATGAAATGATGTTCAAATGAGTACACGGTACATAGAGCTTAGACTTACCAGGCATTCATCTTTCAGGATAAGAGAAAACCTCCAACGTTAAGTCATATCGGACGATGAATGAAATGATGTTCAAATGAGTACAGGGTACATAGAGCTTAGACTTACCAGGCATTCATCTTTCAGGATAAGAGAAAACCTCCAACGTTAAGTCATATCGGACGATGAATGAAATGATGTTCAAATAAGTACAGGGTACATAGAGCTTAGAGTTACCAGACATTCATCTTTCAGGATAAGAGAAAACCTCCAATGTTAAGTCATATCGGACGATGAATGAAATTATGTTCAAATGAGTACAGGGGACATAGAGCTTAGAGTTACCAGATATTCATCTTTTAGGATAAGAGAAAACCTCCAATGTTAAGTCATATCGGACGATGAATGAAATGATGTTCAAATGAGTACAGGAGACATCGAGCTTAGAGTTACCAGATATTCATCTATTAGGATAAGAGAAAACCTCCAACGTTAAGTCATATCGGACGATGAATGAAATGATGTTCAAATGAGTACAGGGTACATAGAGCTTAGACTTACCAGGCATTCATCTTTCAGGATAAGAGAAAACCTCCAACGTTAAGTCATATCGGATAATGAATGAAATGATGTTCAAATAAGTACAGGGTACATAGAGCTTAGAGTTATCAGACATTCATCTTTCAGGATAAGAGAAAACCTCCAATGTTAAGTCATATCGGACGATGAATGAAATTATGTTCAAGTGAGTACAGGGGACATAGAGCTTAGAGTTACCAGATATTCATCTTTTAGGATAACAGAAAACCTCCAATGTTAAGTCATATCGGACGATGAATGAAATGATGTTCAAATGAGTACAGGGGACATAGAGCTTAGAGTTACCAGATATTCATCTTTTAGGATAAGAGAAAACCTCCAATGTTAAGTCATATCGGACGATGAATGAAATTATGTTCAAATGAGTACAGGGTACATAGAGCTTAGAGTTACCAGATATTCATCTTTTAGGATAAGAGAAAACCTCCAATGTTAAGTCATATCGGACGATGAATGAAATTATGTTCAAATGAGTACAGGGGACATAGAGCTTAGAGTTACCAGATATTCATCTTTTAGGATAAGAGAAAACCTCCAATGTTAAGTCATATCGGACGATGAATGAAATGATGTTCAAATGAGTACAGGGTACATAGAGCTTAGAGTTACCAGACATTCATCTTTCAGGTTAAGAGAAAAACCCCAACATGAAGACATATCGGACAATGAATGAAATGATGTTCAAAAGAGTACAGGGTACATAAAGCTTAGAGTTACCAGACATTCATCTTTCAGGATAAGAGAAAACCTCCAACGTTAAGTCATATCGGACAATGAATGAAATGATGTTCAAATGAGTACACGCTACATTGAGCTTAGAGTTACCAGACATTCATCTTTCAGGCGTTAAATCATATCAGACGATGAATGAAGTGATGTTCAAATGAGTACAGGATACATAAAGCTTAGAGTTACCAGACATTCATCTTTCAAGATAAGAGAAAACCTCCAACGTTAAGTCATATCGGACGATGAATGAAATGATGTTCAAATGAGTACATGGTACATAGAGCTTAAAGATACCAGACACTCATCTTTCAGAATAAGGGAAAACCTCCAACGTTAAGTCATATCGGACTATGAATGAAATGATGTTCAAATGAGTACATGGTACATAGAGCTTAAAGATACCAGACACTCATATTTCAGGATAAGAGAAAACCTCCAACGTTAAGTCATATCGGACGATGAATGAAATGATGTTGAAATGAGTACAGGGTACATAGAGCTAAGAGTTACCGGACATTCATCTTTCAGGATAAGAGAAAACCTCCAACGTTAAGTCATATCGGACGATGAATGAAATGATGTTCAAATGAGTACAGGGTACATAGAGCTTAGAGATACCAGACATTCATCTTTCAGGATAACAGAAAACCTCCAACGTTAAGTCATATCGGACGATGAATGAAATGATGTTCAAAGAGTACAGGATACATAGAGCTTAGAGTTACCAGACATTCATCTTTCAGGATAAGAGAAAACCTCCAACGTTAAGTCATATCGCACGATGAATGAAATGATATTCAAATGAGTACAGGGTACATAGAGCTTAGTGTTACCAGACATTCATAGTTCAGGATAAGAGAAAACCTCCAACGTTAAGTCATATCGCACGATGAATGAAATGATATTCAAATGAGTACAGGGTACATAGAGCTTAGAGTTACCAGACATTCATAGTTCAGGATAAGAGAAAACCTCCAACGTTAAGTCATATCGGACGATGAATGAAATGATGTTCAAATGAGTACAGGGTACATAGAGCTTAGAGTTAACAGACATTCATCTTTCAGGATAACAGAAAACCTTCAACGTTAAGTCATATCCGACGATGAATGAAATGATGTTCAAAGAGTACAGGATACATAGAGCTTAGAGTTACCAGCCATTCATAGTTCAGGATAAGAGAAAACCTCCAACGTTAAGTCATATCGGACGATGAATGAAATGATGTTCAAATGAGTACATGGTACATAGAGCTTAGAGTTACCAGACATTCATCTTTCAGGATAACAGAAAACCTCCAACGTTAAGTCACATCGGACGATAAATGAAATGATGTTCAAATGAGTACAGGGTACATAGAGCTTAGAGTTACCAGACATTCATCTTTCAGGATAAGAGAAAAACCCCAACATGAAGTCATATCGAACAATGAATGAAATGATGTTCAAATGAGTACAGGGTACATAGAGCTTAGAGTTACCAGACATTCATCTTTCAGGATAAAAGAAAAACCCCAACATGAAGTCATATCGGACAATGAATGAAATGATGTTCAAATGAGTACAGGGTACATAAAGCTTAGAGTTACCACACATGCATCTTTCAGGATAAGAGAAAACCTCCAACGTTAAGTCATATCGGACAATGAATGAAATGATGTTCAAATGAGTACACGGTACATTGAGCTTAGAGTTACCAGACATTCATCTTTCAGGCGTTAAATCATATCAGACGATGTGTGAAGTGATGTTCAAATGAGTACAGGATACATAAAGCTTAGAGTTACCAGACATTCATCTTTCAAGATAAGAGAAAACCTCCAACGTTAAGTCATATCGGACGATGAATGAAATGATGTTCAAATGAGTACATGGTTCATAGAGCTTAAAGATACCAGACATTCATCTTTCAGAATAAGGGATAACCTCCAACGTTAAGTCATATCGGACTATGAATGAAATGATGTTCAAATGAGTACATGGTACATAGAGCTTAGAGTTACCAGACATTCATCTTTGAGGATAAGAGAAAACCTCCAACGTTAAGTCATATCGGACGATGAATGAAATGATGTTCAAATGAGTACAGGGTACATAGAGCTTAGAGTTACCAGACATTCATCTTTCAGGATAACAGAAAACCTTCAACGTTAAGTCATATCGGACGATGAATGAAATGATGTTCAAAGAGTACAGGATACATAGAGCTTAGAGTTACCAGACATTCATAGTTCAGGATAAGAGAAAACCTCCAACGTTAAGTCATATCGGACGATGAATGAAATGATGTTCAAATGAGTACATGATACATAGAGCTTAGAGTTACCAGACATTCATCTTTCAGGATAACAGAAAACCTCCAACGTTAAGTCACATCGGACGATAAATGAAATGATGTTCAAATGAGTACAGGGTACATAGAGCTTAGAGTTACCAGACATTCATCTTTCAGAATAAGGGAAAACCTCCAACGTTAAGTCATATCGGACGATAAATGCAATGAATTTCAAATGAGTACAGGGTACATAGAGCTTAGAGTTAGATATTCATCTTTCACGATAAGAGAAAACCTCCAACGTTAAGTCATATCGGACGATAAATGAAATGATGTTCAAATGAGTACAGGGTACATAGAGCTTAGAGTTAGATATTCATCTTTCAAGATAAGAGAAAACCTCCAACGTTAAGTCATATCGGACGATGAATGAAATGATGTTCAAATGAGAACATGGTTCATAGAGCTTAAAGATACCAGACATTCATCTTTCAGAATACGGGATAACCTCCAACGTTAAGTCATATCGGACTATGAATGAAATGATGTTCAAATGAGTACATGGTACATAGAGCTTAGAGTTACCAGACATTCATCTTTGAGGATAAGAGAAAACCTCCAACGTTAAGTCATATCGGACGATGAATGAAATGATGTTCAAATGAGTACAGGGTACATAGAGCTTAGAGTTACCAGACATTCATCTTTCAGGATAACAGAAAACCTTCAACGTTAAGTCATATCGGACGATGAATGAAATGATGTTCAAAGAGTACAGGATACATAGAGCTTAGAGTTAACAGACATTCATAGTTCAGGATAAGAGAAAACCTCCAACGTTAAGTCATATCGGACGATGAATGAAATGATGTTCAAATGAGTACATGGTACATAGAGCTTAGAGTTACCAGACATTCATCTTTCAGGATAACAGAAAACCTCCAACGTTAAGTCACATCGGACGATAAATGAAATGATGTTCAAATGAGTACAGGGTACATAGAGCTTAGAGTTACCAGACATTCATCTTTCAGAATAAGGGAAAACCTCCAACGTTAAGTCATATCGGACGATAAATGAAATGAATTTCAAATGAGTACAGGGTACATAGAGCTTAGAGTTAGATATTCATCTTTCACGATAAGAGAAAACCTCCAACGTTAAGTCATATCGGACGATAAATGAAATGATGTTCAAATGAGTACAGGGTACATAGAGCTTAGAGTTAGATATTCATCTTTCAGGATAAGGGAAAACCTCTAACTTTAAGTCATATCGGACGATGAATGAAATGATGTTCAAATGAGTACAGGGTACATAGAGCTTAGAGTTACCAGACATTCATCTTTCAGGATAACAGAAAACCTCCAACGTTAAGTCATATCGGACGATGAATGAAATGATGTTCAAAGAGTACAGGATACATAGAGCTTAGAGTTACCAGACATTCATAGTTCAGGATAAGAGAAAACCTCCAACGTTAAGTCATATCGGACGATGAATGAAATGATGTTCAAATGAGTACAGGGTACATAGAGCTTAGAGTTACCAGACATTCATCTTTCAGGATAACAGAAAACCTTCAACGTTAAGTCATATCGGACGATGATTGAAATGATGTTCAAAGAGTACAGGATACATAGAGCTTAGAGTTACCAGACATTCATAGTTCAGGATAAGAGAAAACCTCCAACGTTAAGTCATATCGGACGATGAATGAAATGATGTTCAAATGAGTACATGGGACATAGAGATTAGAGTTACGAGACATTCACCTTTCAGGATAACAGAAAACCTCCAACGTTAAGTCACATCGGACGATAAATGAAATGATGTTCAAATGAGTACAGGGTACATAGAGCTTAGAGTTACCAGACATTCATCTTTCAGGATAAGGGAAAACCTCCAACGTTAAGTCATATCGGACGATAAATGAAATGATGTTCAAATGAGTACAGGGTACATAGAGCTTAGAGTTAGATATTCATATTTCAGGTTAAGAGAAAACCTCCAACGATAAGTCATATCGGACGATAAATGAAATGATGTTCAAATGAGTACAGGGTACATAGAGCTTAGAGTTAGATGTTCATCTTTCAGGATAAGGGAAAACCTCTAACGTTAAGTCATATCGGACGAGGAATGAAATGATGTTCAAATGAGTACAGGATACATAGAGCTTAGGGTTACCAGACACTCATCTTTCAGGATAAGAGAAACCCTCCAACGTTAAGTCAAATCGGACGTTCAATGAAATGATGTTCAAATGAGTACAGCGTACATAGAGCCTTAAGTTGCCACACATCTTTCAAGAAAAGAGAAAGCCCCGGAAAAAAATCTATCCATTTAGCTTTCCCTGACTCGGGAGTTTTGAACGTGAGGCAGTCACGCTAATATCTAAACTATGGAGGTGACCACGTAACTGCAGTCAATGTATTAGATTATGTACCACAAAGACGTTCACTTACATCTCTTCAGTTGTCTTTGAGTTATGAAGGATAAGGTTGCCAAAAATTCAGTTTTATGAAACAAGCTTTAAATTTTTGATGTAAAATATTGGATGTTTTTTAATAAAAATAACATAAACAGAATATCAATAACAACAGTATTATGCAGAGTTTATCGTCCTGATAATTAAATGTTCCGCTGTTTGCCAAATGTTTTGTAGTGACAAATGAGTAACCTATGTATCTTGAAATACTTACCTGCAGTGTTCATGTTGACAGCAAAGCATTTCTGAAGTCTGCAGTGAGGACACCAGTTGCGTCTTGCCTTGTCAACAACGCAGTTTCCTTTACCTGGTTCAAAAGATAACATGTTAGAACCTCTTAACTGAAGCTTTGATTACCACATTATGTATAAAGTCCCTACAACTGGTAAACGAACCCATGGACAAGACTTCCACACTCTTTCGAACAATGTCTAACTCTGACATCTGAAAACCATTGTAAGATTATTCTAGGAAGATCATGCTGCAAATTTTATGGATATCGATGTCATGTAAATGTCATTTAGAACTGTTAATGCAACTATTAAGTATTTTCGGTTTCATTTGTTCCTCTTTTTTTTTTTTTTCCTTGATCGTCAGATATTCTTGTTACTTACACCGTCTTATTTTTTCTTTTGACTCGAGACACTCATATTTCGATTTCCTAGTATTGGGAAGCACATTGTACTTCTATGGAGTTAGATATTCATTGACCATTAAATAACATAGGTGCCTCATATATATTATGTAATATTCATTCAGCTTAACCATAGCACAAATTTGAAAAGCCTAATGACTGTCAGAGCCCGCCTTTAATTAGTAAATAGTAGTATGTCTACCTCACATCAAAGGGCCTCGAGTTCGTAGCTCTGTGAGAGTTACCTCGACAAGGTTCTTCCAAGGTTCCCTCTTATCCAGACGAATTTCTGGTAACTCTAAGCTCTATGAACCCTGTACTCATTTGAACATCATTTCATTCATTGTCCGATATGACTTAACGTTGGAGGTTTTCTCTTATCCTGAAAGATGGACATCTAGTAACTCTAAGCTCTATGTATCCTGTACTCATTTGAACATCATTTCATTCATCGTCCGATATGACTTAACATTTGAGGCTTTCCCTTAACCTGAATGAGGAAGGTCTGGTAGCTCTAAGCTCTATGCACCATGTACTCATTTGAACATCATTTCATTCATCGTCCGATATGACTTAACATTTGAGGCTTTCCCTTAACCTGAATGAAGAAGGTCTGGTAAATCTAAGCTCTATGTACCATGTACTCATTTGAACATCATTTCATTCATCGTCCGATATGACATAACATTTGAGGCTTTCCCTTAACCTGAATGAAGAAGGTCTGGTAAATCTAAGCTCTATGTACCATGTACTCATTTGAACATCATTTCATTCATTGTCCGATATGACAACGTTGCAGGCTTTCCCTTAACCTGAATGAAGAAGGTCTGGTAAATCTAAGCTCTATGTACCATGTACTCATTTGAACATCATTTCATTCATCGTCCGATATGACTTAACATTTGAGGCTTTCCCTTAACCTGAATGAAGGTCTGGTAAATCTAAGCTCTATGTACCATGTACTCATTTGAACATTATTTCATTTATTGTCCGATATGACCTAACGTTGCAGGCTTTCCCTTAACCTGAATGAAGAAGGTCTGGTAAATCTAAGCTCTATGTGCCATGTACTCATTTGAACATCATTTCATTCATCGTCCGATATGACTTAACATTTCAGGTTTTCCCTTAACCTGAATGAAGAAGGTCTGGTAGCTCTAAGCTCTATGCACCATGTACTCATTTGAACATCATTTCATTCATTGTCCGATATGACTTAACGTTGGAGGTTTTCCCTTATATTGAAAGATGAATGTCTGGTAACTCTAAGCTCTATGTACCCTGTACTCATTTGAACATCATTTCATTCATCGTCCGATATGACTTAACGTTGGCGGTTTTCTCTTATCCTGAAAGATGACTGTCTGAGAACTCTAAGCTCTATGTACCCTGTACTCATTTGAACATCATTTCATTCATAGTCCGATATGACTTAACGTTGGAGGTTTTCCCTTATCCTGAAAGATGAATGTCTGGTAACTCTAAGCTCTATGTACCCTGTACTCATTTGAACATCATTTCATTCATTGTCCGATATGACTTAACGTTGCAGGCTTTCCCTTAACCTGAATGAAGAAGGTCTGGTAAATCTAAGCTCTATGTACCATGTACTCATTTGAACATCATTTCATTCATCGTCCGATGTGACTTAACATTTTAGGCTTTCCCTTAACCTGAATGAAGAAGGTCTGGTAGCTCTAAGCTCTATGTACCATGTACTCATTTGAACATCATTTCATTCATCGTCCGATATGACTTAACGTTGGCGGTTTTCTGTTATCCTGAGAGATGAATGTCTGGTAACTCTATGCTCTATGTACCCTGTACTTAAGAAAAGTCCATGTGTAACGTATTATAACACTATTACATTTATTTATAAAATAATAAAAAGGTAATTTATTATTTTCTTAGTAAGATAAATGTAGCTTTTAGCAAATAATTACATTTTATTTTATCTAATATTCATTTTTATTGTGTTCTTGTATAAGCATTAGATGTATATTTCAAGAGAAGTTTCAAGTACTAAGTTTCAATTCTAGGTAAATTAAAAAAAAAAAGAACATCTCTGTATTTGAGTAACGAAGCACATAAATTTATACCTTCATTTGTTTACTATTCACAGTTCTTCGAAAGAAAATTATTTTTAAAACTTGTAACCTTTTATAGCTTTACTTCGGTTTATAAATTGTAACTCAAAAATTAAGTAAATATATAATGAAATATTTAATTTAATGCGCTTTGGAAATCTAAATTAAGAATTTCAGAAAAGCTGGACAGTAACTGCTTGGTCTGGAACATTTTGTGGAACTGAATATGCTGAAAAACAATGAAAAGTAAAATTTATATTTAAAATTAAAGGTTTTTGCTGCATTTTAAACCACGTGATATACAACCTGAAGCTTTGCCTCAAGTATCTTTTTAAATTTTTCTATGTAGATTAACATTTTCTGCGATATTTATAGTAAATTCTAGTGTAAAGCTCCCTCCCAGGATTGGAACGTTCTATTTGCAGATGCCTCGCTCCAACAAGATGCCAAGTGATATTACTAAGCCACCTTAATGGATTTAAATGTTTGCATGCCATGTTTACATAATTGCATTACTCTACTTCCGCGAGAAATCTCGAGGTGGAGTGTGTGTTTTGAGCTTCATAAACCAACAATGTCAGATTGCGACCTTACAGTTTCCCTCTCTATAGCACGAGGCCTGATCAATAAAGAACGATCCAATTTATTTGAAAACGTACCTTTACTCATCCTCATAATTTTAATAGTCCTCAAAATAGTCTCCCCTGAATACGATGCACTTGTCCCAGCGTTTCTGTGAGTCTTCAAAGACATGCTGGAAACCATTTTTGAGAGATCCTTCAAAATCGCCTCCGCAGCCTTCACCACTGCTTCTGATGATGGATAATGCCTCCCACGAAGGCGGTTCTTCAAGTTAGGGAATACAAAAATGTCACATGGGGCTAAATCCGGACTATAGAGAGGGTGAGAGGTGCACCTCACCTTGATCTTTTGAAAGATATTCAGCAGCAACTTTGGCAATATGCGGCCGCGTATTATCGTGGTGCAGCACGGAAATTTGGTCTTTTGCACCTGATATGGACTTGCAATGTTTTCAGTACATCCCTGTAGTAGTGTCCAGTTACTGATATGTGTGTGCAGGTCCAACATGCTGATAAACCATTCCATGAATATCAAAGAATGATATGACCATAACTTTCCCAGCAGAAGCAACCACTTTTGCTTTTTTGGGGATTGGTGATGAAGGAGATTTCCACACTGAGCTTTGCTATTTGCTCTCTGGATCAAACTGATGCAGCCAAGTTTCATCAGCAGTGATTACGTTTGAAAGAAACTCCAGATCTTCCTCTAACATCAACTTTAACTGCATGCAGACCTGCATGCGAATGTCCTTTTGTTCGGGAATCAACAGTCTTGGAAACCATCGTGCACAAACACGTCTCGTGTGTAGTGTTTCTGTCACCAACGTGTGGGTGGCACTCAATGAAATTTTCAGTATTTCAGAAAGTGATCTTAAGGTAATTCGTCGATCCTCTCTCACATTGGCAGCAGGAGTGTTGATGTTTTCTTCCGTAAGAGCAGTAACTGGAGCACCGGGTCCACCTTCTTTTGTAATTGATTATCTCCCCACTTTAAACATTTAAACCACCTTTGAGCTGTACTGCAGAGAAGAACAGACTCTCCATAGGCCTCCTGTAACATTGTATAGGCCTCAACTGAAGATTTGTTAAGACGAAAGCAGAATTGCAAAGCCGCATACTGTTCCTCGCGTGTTACCTCACTTACAGCGGTAGGCGATACTGAACATGTCTGTACTTGCCTGGTCCTCACAGGTGGGAACCAGGAGTACCGACAATGAAACTACTACGGCGTTTTTGTTTCATATTAAGCTAACAGAATATAATAAGTTTGAATTTTAGTGCGTTAAAAATTATGATCATTCTTTATTGAACAACACTCCTATTAAATTCACCTTTATAATTCCTCTCATTTAGAGAAAGACAATAGTGTTAAGTGTTAATGGTACAATAAGTACATGAAACGTTTAGCTAAAGTTTTTATAAAGGAACTGTGTCATTTTACTTATTAGGGTAAACAGATGAGCAACGTCATCTCACTTACTAAATCATTCTGATAATTATGCAATTAACGTTACGGTTCACAAGTTTAATATGATTCCATTAGAGATAGACAAGTGAATGTCACTACAATAGTTAGAGTACTGTTAATTATATAATGTGCAATTGCGAGCTTGGCAGTTCCCCCACTTAGACATGTCACAAGATTTGTGCCATCGGTCACACTTAATCGCTCAACTATGACTCCCTAATGACCTCTCTGGTGCAGTTCTACTACCGGATGATTAGAATCTTGGGTGTTGTCCACACTGCTTGATGAAACACAAATGAATGCATAACACACCTTCGTAAACCGCAGGTGTACGAAGTTATAAAATGTTAAGTAAGAGTAAGGTTGGTTAACTTTTTTTTGCATGTGAATATGCCAAAGTAAAATTAATAAGAAGTCTTTTGTAATTACGAGGGCTGTTAGACAAAGAATGGTCACAACTTTTTATGGTTATAATGTTTCGCACTAAAATTCAATTTTATTATATTCTGTTAGCTTAATCTAAAACAACACGCCGTAGTAGTTTCATTGTTGGAACTCCTGGTTCTCGCCTGTGAGAACCAGACAAGTTCAGACATGTTCAGTATCGCCTACCGCTGCAATGGAGGTAACACGCGAGGAACAATAAGCGGCTTTGAAATTATAATTTTGTCTCAACAAATCTTCATTTGGGGCTTATACAATGTTACAGGAGACCTATGGAGAGTCTGTTCTTCCCTACAGCACAGTTCGAAAGTGGTTTAAAATGTTTAAAGAGGAGAGACAATCAGTTTCAAAGGAAGGTGGACCCGGTGCTTCAGTTACTGCTCTTACAGAAGAAAACATCAACACTGCTGCTGCCATTGTGAGAGAGGATCGACGAATTACCTTAAGATCACTTTCTGAAATACTGAACATTTCATTGGGTGCCACCCACAAGTTGGTGATAGAAATATTACACATAAGACGTGTTTGTACGTGATGGGTTCCAACTCTGTTGATTCTCGAACAAAAGGACATTCACATGAAGGTCTGCATGCAGTTAAAGTTGATGGTAGAGGAAGATCCGGAGTTTCTTTCAAACGTAATCACTGCTGATGAAACTTGGTTACGTCATTTTGGTCCTGAAGCAAACAGCAAAGCTCAGTGTGCAAACCTCCTTCATCACCAACCACCAAAAAAAGCAAAAGAGGTTGCTTCTGCTGGGAAAGTTATCGTCATCTCATTCTTTGATATTCATGGAATGGTTTATCAGAATGTTGTACCTGCACACACATCAGTAACCGGACAGTACTACAGGGATGTCCTGAAAACATTGCAAATCCATATCAGACGCAAAAGACCACATTTCCGTGAAGTAATCTGGATGCTGCACCACGATAGTGCGTGGCCGCATATTCCAATGTTGTTCCTGCATATCTTGCAAAAATTAACGTGAACTCATCCCTCACCCTCACTATAGTCCGGATTTAGCCCTATGTGAATTTTTCTATACCCTAACTTGAAGAAACGCCTTCGTGGGAGGCATTATCCATCATCAGAAGCAGTGGTGAAGGCTGCGGAGGCGATTTTGAAGGATCTGTCATAAAATGGTTTCCAGCATGTCTTTGAAGACTGACAGAAACGCTGGGACAAGTGCATGGCATTCAGGGGAGACTATTTTGAGAAGGACCCTCAAAATTATGAGGATGAGTAAAGGTACGTTATCAAAAAAATTATGATCGTTCTTTATTGAACAGCCCTCACTCCTTGATTATGTCTTTTAGAACAATTTTTTAAATTCTCATTATGTTTCCATTTTCTTAACTTACAAGAATTTCAGATATACGTTCCGTGTTTAGTTCGAAAATAAATTTGCAAAGAAATGTAGATTTTTTTTTTATTAATTGCTTTTTAAAAATAATTTTACTTAATTATATGTTCAGATTTTTCCTGACACTAAACTACAAGTAAGACATGCACTATTAGATAAATTATTTCACTTACATAAGGATGAACTAATATTTATTTAAGATTTCAAATGAAGGCTACATGTAGTATTAACCACGAGATAGCTTTGTCCTAATGATAAACTTGTAAACCTTAATTTCTGAACATATAATTCTACATTGATATTTATAAACTAGCCCAGAGAGGCTCAGGTTAGTGTTCTCTCTAGGAAGCAAGTTGCGGAGTTGGTATCCGGCCGTTGATCCTTACTTACCGATGCAGGTGTAGAGCATCTTCCGGCGGATACTGCGCTTGAAGAAACAGGAACACCCATCACAACAGAAGACGCCGTAATGCTTGCCAAAACTCTTATCTCCACAAACACGACACGGTACTGGCACTGGCAGGGTCCTACCTGTGTTTTCATAATAACAAAGTGTATTATAAGTATATTCTTCAACACAAATATAAAGGGAAACAAATGAAAATCAAATATGTAAGTGCCAACTTATTTTACGTAACAAACTGTCAAGTAAAGGTGCTTTGCTTCCTTCTATTTGTACTTTACGTCAAGATGGCTAGCAGGGCATGTTAAACAATTGAATTAAGAACAAATTGTGTTCATAACATTAGAAGTAACCCACTTGGTATTTTGAAAGGAACAAACAAGGCGTCTACTTTCTTTGGTGGTTGCCAACATGTGATATTTCAATGCGATCAAGATGAAGTATTAATTGGTAATTCTTACATTAATCTGCTATTTCATTTTATATTTTAAATGGTTCTGTATTATTTGAAAAATATATATTTCTTGTGTCATTACATAAACATAAAACAAACAAAAAATATTTTAAAATTAAGCCTACTGCGATTATCTCCGTTAATGTAACAAAAGATTTAGTTATTCATTGCAATCGCTGGCGGTTTTAACTGGAATGGCACAATTTTTTGTTAAATATGTACTATTTTAGTGAATTTTACAAGAACAAAGGCTAAATATAAATATAAACACCATTTACGGGATACGCTAAATAACTTTAGTTGAATATTTGCCTTGCAAGGCCCTCTAAAATTTATATAAATATTATAAGTAGCATATCTTTGCTTTTAAATCTCTCAGGATACTTATGTTTTACCGCTGCATGGCTATAAAAATGAAGGTTATGTAACACAATACCTAATTAGATAAGCTTTATGTTTATTTTAACTTCTGTGTTGCTCCACAGCTGTGTTGTTTCAATTTTCTATTGCTTCATCCATTTCTTTATGTAAAGATTTACCAAAACATTTCGTATCATACCGATAGTTTCGTTAAAAACACTATGTTTCAAAATGAACAATGAAACCGGTAACTAAATTTTATATCATCAGCTTGAGTGGTAGATTTACGGTTTAGTACGGGCAGAGGGGAAGAAAAGAGAGCTAACATGCTCTTGTTTCTGCAGTGTGGTCAACCTAGAAAAACACAATTCAGCCAAATGGTGGTAAGATAAGCGAAGATTTGCGCCCAAGTTAGGAGATATGTCAACAATCAATTGAACTCTATCCGATATGCTGTATGCTTATATATTTACTGTTATGAAACACTTAAAAGTAGAAAACAAATATTATGACAGCTATAGACACTCACTCGCTTTGTGATTCTTCGATTTCCAAGTCTACTGCGTCATTTTCATTGCTTGTATCCTATAATGTGTTAATAATTTCATCAATTGCATTTTCTATTACCTCATCGTTTCTCCAATATTGCATTTGCAGCTCTTGGACCTTCTTAGCGTATCCTTCCCAATCCGTCGCTTCTATAGCAAGTTTATGCACATTTGTGGCTCTCGTTAACATCGCCTACTCTGAAAACATTCTTTATTTTTGCCCACGCCAACTCAATTGCATTCAGATTACAGTTATACGGAGGTAGACGAGTAATAGTGTGTCCCATTTTGAGAGACATAACATCCACAACATAGTCTTGCATTTAGATTTGTTGTAAACTGGTTAGCTAATAATTAACCTCAAAATTGCTCAAAATGAAATGAAGTACGGGTGAAAGCTTAGCATATTAGCCACTAGATGTCACTGTGTGTAGCGTATTTCCTGTTTCAAAGTAGCCGCAACGTGGCTCAGTGGTTAGACCGCTTGGCTCTTACCAAGGCGGCCCGGGTTCGATCCCAGGCGACCGCAAAGTGAGATTTGTGGTGGACAACACGGCGCTGGGCGGGTTTTCTCCGGAACCTCCGGTTTCCTCCGCCATGTCATTCCACCGATGCTCCATCTTCATCTCATGTATCATCAGTGTCACCGCGGGAGTTAAACACTACACATTTCATTTCTTGATTCAAAGTAGTCATCTGTGTTTACGGAAATAGCCGAACCCTTCCAAAGGAGGACTTGGGACCAAAACGCTCAAGAAATTTTGCGCATGCAGTACATTACCGGCACCATGAGCTAAATAATATAAATAATTACTGGGGCACTCTGATCCGTGATAATTGTATCACCAAAAGTAACTTTGGCGTTATGTGGCATATTTACAATTTAGAAAATTGTCAGGGGAGATTAGGGAACTGAGCTACATCACCAACGTTTCACATAGTTTTAGGAAAATATCAGGGGATTTTTCTTACGTTATATCTAGTAACAGCTCTCTATGCAATTAGAATTATAAAGGATAAAGGAAAGGGATTACCCTTTAAAATATGAAATGATTTGAAAAGGAACTAGGGGTAAAGAGCCGAATGTATTACATGAACAACTTTTCCAGATTTTTAGAAGTTACGCCATGGAGGTATTTCTTCTACAAATATAAAGGCAATTCGTTGTAGCTTAAATGTAAATTCCAAAACTTTTGCAAAATAAAAGCAACAATATGGTATCTTTTGCAAAATAATAATGTAGATTTTAAAAAGTTTGGAGGCATTTAACTTAATTTTTTTAGTTGAGAGATTCAACTATTTTACTGTGCATATTCCAAAAATTTTACAATTTACAACTTAAGGCTACATTTATTTGTTCTTTCCTTGTTGCTACCTTGTCTTACATGACACCCTGGTCTTCTGCTATGTAAGGTAGCTCTTAACCTCCATGTCTCCTTGTTACTTAATTAGCCTCTTTCTTCTCTCATTTTCGTTTCTTATATTCTTTACATTTATTTGTCTTTACCTTGTTGCTACCTTGTCTTACATGACACCCTGGTCTTCTGCTATGTAAGGTAGCTCTTAACCTCCATGCTTCCTTGTTACTTAATTAGCCTCTTTCTTCCCCTCATCTTCCATTCTTATATTCTTTAGATTTCTGGCTCTTTTTTCTTTTACTTTCTGTAAGAACTCACGAATACTTCTTAACTTCATTTCCTCCTTTCCTGTTAACATTTTTCTAGCTACAATCCTCTTCTCTACTTTTTCACATTTTTCTTCCCAGACCTTTTTCCTCCACATTGCAACCTCCTCACTTTCTATTACATAATGTTCTGTGTTTTCTTTTCCCTCACACAATTCACAAATTCCCTTTTCCCTGCCTCTTATCCCTCTTAGAAATATTTTCCTGTTCTCATCCAAGCTAGCCCTTCTCTCTCTCTCTCTCTCTCTCTCTCTCTCTCTC